>WAAE01002991.1:116176-170910 GCA_013400495.1 Nicator chloris
GCAGGCTGGAAGCAGTGATTCCCCTCCCCAGCCCTCCTGGCGTCTCCAGGTGTGCTCAGATCCCACCAGCCCCGTGGCTTGAGTCCGGACGCGCTCCGCTTTACCGGGTGGCAGAATTCCAGTGCCAGTTTCCCAGAGAGTGCTCCTGACAGGGAGCCAGACCCCAAACCCCACCCGAGGGTGGGCACTGAGCTGCTCGGAGGTGCCACGCTGGACCCACCAGCTCTGCATCCCTCTCCTCACATCCCAGCCCGGATCAGAACCAGCTGGGGCCAGAAGGCAGCAGCACCCTGTGATCCCCCACCCACCCACAGATGGCCTGTGGCTGCACAGAGCTGCTCAGAGCCCTGCTGGCTCCTGAGCTCTTGTGCTGACCCTGCAGCACAAGGACACAGCCCTCCCACTGCTTCTTTCCCTTCCCTGGCCAGCACAGTGCCACTCCTCCTCCTAATCTTGCTCCTACAGTTACCCTGACCTATTTAAAAAAAAAAATAACTCAAGAAGAGGCAGAGGAAGAGATGAGAAAGTGTCTCTCTTCTCTTTCATGCAGCTCAACACCTACACTTTGGCACAGATAAAGTTTGAGCCAGGACTTCAATCAACCTTGCTGGGCACAGTTACAGCCCCTGGCCAAGCTCAGAGCCTGTTGAACACCCGTGTCCAGGAGGCATTAAACACCACATGGTTGTTGTCTCAGCCCCTCACCTGCCTCCCAATTTAGGCAGCAGGCGCTTGGTTCATGCCCTGGGACAGCCTTGTCTGTGCACATGAGACCTCTCCCAGTGCTCTTCCCACCCCCAAGGCCTGTCTGCCAACCCTGCAGCCTCCTGGCCTTCACTTTTTCCCCCAGCAGCCCAAGGAGAGGTGCAGACCCAGCAGCAAACTCAGCATCCCTGAGCACAGCCAGGGTAGGGTGATGGGGGAAGAGGGGCTGAAAGGCAGCAGATTCCAAAGGGATGTGAGGCAGTGTCTGCTGCCTGCCCCCCTCCACGTCCCTGCTGGCACAGCTTAGCCCAGCCACGGAGGGAGAGGGGAGAAAAGAGCTTCCCCCAAGCGCAGGCACTGCAACAGCTGCAGGTTTTGGACAAGGGCACTGAATTCGAGCAACTGCTGGCCTGAGCCATAAATGATTTGAGTTTTTTCGTGCCTGGAAGATGATTAATTCCTGCCTTTCCTGAAACATCAACCCGACAACAGCGCCTTGGTTTCTGCAGCGCCGAGTTCCCTGGAGCGAAGCCTCCTGAGGCTGAACCCACACAGAGAGCAGCCCACGGGGCAGAGTGGGCTGGGGGACAGATGGAGGGTCCCTGCTGCAGCCAGAATGAGGAGCAAGATGCTGTGCAGGCAGGAGACAGCATTTCCCCCCCAAAGACAGCCTCAGAGAAGCAGCAAGGACATGTCTTGCAGCACGGGGAGCAGGGGTTGGGCTGTGCAAAGCCACATGTTGCGTCAACAGAAGGCCTGTCCCAGCCAGCTGGTTAATGCAGAACCTCTCTGCAGGGACCCCAGGGACAGTCACATATCCATCCCCTTGTGGTCCTGCCTGCTGAGGGCTCAGCTTCAAGCACACAACACCCACATGTTCCTTGTACCCCTGCCCAAGCCAGCTCCCTGGGGCTGCTCCTCACTGCCCCAGCCTTGGGGGTGCCCAAATCCCAAAGCTGTGCACGAAGCAGGGGAGCACCTGGCGGCTGAGTGGGAGCAGGGGAAGCCCAGCAAGCTGGCTCAGGCCCCAGGGGCTCCATCTTTCATTTCCCCACAGCCCTGAAGCCTCCTCACACCCTGCTGTTCCCTAGGGCAAGGCTGACCCTGTGTGTGACCCCACAAACCCCACCCTGACGAGCCCCAGACATGGTGTGCAGATCCCTCAAACCACACTGATCCCTCTGCTCCCAGCTCTGGAGAACAGATCTGAGAGGGGAAGCCTGTGCCTGATTTCTAAAGGAGCTTGGCCCACTTTCCTCTTAAAAGCCTCATTAACAGTCCAGGTTGGACGCGTGAAGAGAAAAGGGGGGACGTTTTCCTACCTTTTTCAGGAGATATTTATTTTTTCCCTGCCCTTTGTGCTGCCCACCCCTGACGTAGCACTCGCCACCCCCGTGCCACCCTCCCTGGCACTGCCAGTGCCGTGGACAGGAGCAGGAACACATCCATCCATCCATCCATCCATCCATCCATCCATCCATCCATCCATCCATCCATCCATCGTGGATTTCACACATCGCTCAGGCAAGGAATTATTGTCTCCCCTCATCCCCTTCCCCATCCTCCTCATGGCCCCGTTCCCATGCCAGAGAAAACAAACCCAGACTGTGGGAAGGGAGAAAGAAGAAAGTCAGGGGGAAGATAACGTGCCAGCAGCCCCAAATCACCCACAGAGCTTCCTCCTTCCTCATCCTCCCTCCGCACCCAGGACAAGGCGGGGTCTGGGGGTGTGGTGGGTGACCCGGGGTGGGGTCAGTGTCCTGAGGGGAGGGGGTCTGGCCACTCCAGAGCCCGGCACTGCCACTGGATGGCGGCACAGACCGGAGCAGGGTGGCCACTGGTGCGACCCTCACCGGGGTGTGGCTGTGCCCTGTGACCCGGAGGTGGCTGTGCCCTGTGACATGGTGCCTGGCACTGGCAGGTGGCGGGCGGGGACCACCGTGTCACCTGTCCCTGCATCCATTAACCACCGGGACATCTGCCAACCCCACAGATTGGGATCCACCCCTCTGCCCACCCCGCTTCGTGTCCGGGGTGCAAACAGAGCGGCACCCAGGAGAGAAGGGGGAAGTGTGGGAAAAGGCTCCCCTTTTTTTTGTGTGTCCAAGGGGGGCGTGAAATTTCTGGGAACCGGTGCGCTGGCTGAGCGTGCCCGGGGGCCCCGTGTGAAAAATCCATTAGGAAGAGTCTGGAGAGAATTAAAGCTGCTGTGAAAAGCAGCCTGGAGAAACAGGAGACAGCGGAGCCGAGGGAGGGGGAACAAGCCAGGCTTTAATGGCAGCATGAAAAGCCTCCCCCCGCTGCCACCCCCCAGCCCTTATAGAAAGAGGGAGTGCTGTATGAATAGGAATTAAAGCAGCAACACGATCTGCCCGTGCCCGCCTCTGCCAGCTGTTGCATTCAGCCCGGCTTCCTGTCCCTGTGCCAGCAGCCAGACCCCTGGGACAGCAGCTGGGAGAGCAGGGAGACAGGAGGTCACCCCGGGCTCAGCCTGGCACCTGGCCCAGCCCACAGGTTCTCTTTGATCCCTTTGCAAGGCTCTGGGCATCTCCTGCTCTCTTCCTGCAGCACCCCAGGGCTCAGCAGTGAGGCTACAAACTTCCCCAGACCTTCCCCATCACAAGAGAGGCTTCAAAAGTACTTTTTTTTTTTTTTTTTTTAAATCCCATCTTTCTCTTAATGGCTGTTTTCCAATAAAAATGAGGCGCATGCAAATCATCCCACCTGTCCATCTTTATCTGCTGCTTTTTTCAACCTGCTGGCCAATTTTAGTGCTATGTGACAGAAGAAGCTGAAATGATCCCTATCAGAAAGCTCCTGGAGATGGCTGGAGTGGGATCCTTGGTAGAGGTGGGAGCTAAACCTCATTAGACATCAGAGAACCCAGAGGGACAGGAGGCTGCTCCCAGGGGCAGGAAGGGCCCAGATCAGAAAAAGGGTATTTTTAGACACCCAGTAATTCTTCTGTGATATGCAGATCCACGGGAAATGAGCTTTCCAAAGCTCTTCTGCTCATCTGCTGGGATATTTTAAAAGACTGCTTCCTGTGGACATGTTTTCCCTTTAAGTCCCATTACCATCCTTTTCCCCTCAATCCTAAGGACCAAAGGAAAAGCCAGCACCAGCCCAGATTCTCCCTGTAGCCACAGGCACTGAAGAAAATGCCAAACTCCATGAGGAATTAGCTGTTGGATGTGTCAGCCCAAGCTCTTCCAGAAGAGGAAGACTCTGGATTTCCTTCTACCTTGGAAAAACTAAACACCCCCACAATGTGAACAGCAGCTCCAGGGAGGAACAGGAACCTGAATTCCAACGTATTCATGGGGCTTCCCAGTTCCCAGATGGCCTCAGCAAATACAGAAATGACCCTGTAGGGTTTGTTGAGGAGCCACATTGCTGATGGCAAACTTTCCCTGCCGGAACAGCCCACGCCAAATTATCCCAGGACTTTGCTCCTGTGTTCAGTTGTGCACACAAGGGAAGATAAGGAGAAACCTCTGGACAAGGCTGCAATTTGAGAAGCCCAGAGCACTGCTGACCTTCTCCTTCCCCCCTGCACGTCCATGTCCAGCTTTCCAAAGGATCCTGCTTTCCTCTCCCTCCCAGGGGTTCCTGCAGGGCGGGTGGGGGTGGAAAAACCACTGGCAACTACTGCAGGAGTTCAGCAGCTGCCACTGGCCTTCGAGAGTGTGACGGCTTTCAGGCCAGATGCCAAACGTGTCTTAGGCTTTAATCTCTCTCTCGGGTCACCTATCCCCTGTCAATCAAGCCCTGCTCCCCTGGGGGCGGCTGGCACAGATGCCAGCAGACAGGATGCACGGCCACTCTGGAAGATTAGCATCAGCCAGACCCCCCCTCGGGGCTTGCTCCTCTTTGCCCCCCCGGCCCTACATCCTGCCACCTAAATCTGCCTGCCTGTGGGAGCACCTGCTGCAGGCCTTGGGATTTAGGACTTCCCAGAAAGGGCTTTCCCGAGCCGGGTGCTGCGTGGCAGCAGCTCCAGGAGCCCCAGGGCTGTTTGCAGTGACCTTGCTGGGACGAGAGCGCTGCTGGTGTGTAAATAACTCCCTGCTGGAAGCCAAGAGAGCAGGGGGGGTCAGCAACCCCTGCCAGCTTTTCCTCCCCCCCTGCCTGTAGCACAGCCAAGGCCAGGGCTGCAAAGCTGCTGGCACAGGCTCTCCCTGCTCCCCCAGCTCTGCGAGTCTCCTTCAAAGGTCCATTTGCCATTTTTTTCCCTTTCTCCTTGTGCTTCCTCTGGCTGGAGCCAGTGCACAACTGGGTGAATGTCTCCTGCACAGGGCCAGGGCACGTCCATGCTCTGCTGCGCACAGAAAAGCCCACGTTCATGAATCCATGGGCATTCCCACCTGCAAATGCTTTATGCCTGCCCTGTGCAGCAGGGCATGCCTGAATCCATGGACATGAATCCCTGGGCATTCGTGAATCCATGGATCCATGGGCATTCCCACCTGCAAATGCTTTATTCCTGCCCTGTGCAGCAGGGCATCCCTGTGCATGCAAGTTTGGGGAAACCATTTCCATGGCCAGGATAAAAATGGGATCACACACATGTGAATGTCCATGGGCAGGATAAAAACAGGATCACACAGGTGTGAATGTCCATGGGCAGGATAAAAATGGGATCACACAGGTGTGAATGTCCATGGGCAGGATAAAAATGGGATCACACACATGGGAATGTCCATGGGCAGGATAAAAATGAGATCACACAGGTGTGTAAGTCCATGGGCAGGATAAAAACAGGATCACACAGGTGTGAATGTCCATGGGCAGGATAAAAATGGGATCACACAGGTGTGAATGTCCATGGGCAGGATAAAAATGGGATCACACACATGGGAATGTCCATGGGCAGGATAAAAATGAGATCACACAGGTGTGTAAGTCCATGGGCAGGATAAAAACAGGATCACACAGGTGTGAATGTCCATGGGCAGGATAAAAACAGGATCACACAGGTGTGAATGTCCATGGGCAGGATAAAAATGGGATCACACAGGTGTGAATGTCCATGGGCAGGATAAAAATGGGATCACACACATGGGAATGTCCATGGGCAGGATAAAAATGAGATCACACAGGTGTGTAAGTCCATGGGCAGGATAAAAACAGGATCACACAGGTGTGAGTGTCCATGGGCAGGATAAAAATGGGATCACACAGGTGTGAATGTCCACGGCCAGGGTACAAATGGGATCACACAGGTGTGAATGGCCATGGCCAGGATGCAGATTGGGATCACACAGGTGTGAATGTCCATGGCCAGGATGCAAATGGGATCACACATGTGAATGTCCATGGCCAGTTCCCTGTGCAGGACCACCACACACGTGCAGTCCATAACCACAGACTTTTATTCTGTCACCCACAGCCCAGAATAAATAGTTACATGTCACACTACATGGCTTGCCTGCGACTGACAAAGGTCCTGCAAGGCAGGAGAAGCTATTATGGGAACAGATTGCTGGAATAAAATATTAAATTTCCACTTATCAATCTCTTTAATGCACCATAACTCTCATAGAAGCATTCAGCCTTCTCCCTCTGAACAAATCTTCTCCCCATCAGGGGGCTGAACCAGCCCTGCATTCTTCCTCTCTGGGGCCTGGAGGGAAGATTTTGGGTGGCAAAAGGGGGGAGAGCAAGGAGACAGAAGGGGGAAAAGCTGCTGCAGGGTTTTCTCTGCATCAGCCTTCCGTGTTGTTTTTTTTTCCTCTCCCAAGGCTGGCTGCTCACTAGATTGAACTCCATTTATTGCATGCAGCTCTTGAAAGAGGTTTCGTGGTCCACTGACAATCCCTAAATTGCCTGCAAGACCCAAACAAATGTACCTGTAATAGCTGAGTGAGGAGGGCTGAGCCCTCCCCAGCACCGGCCTAATTGCTCCTTGGGGACAGCTGGATAAACATATTCAGATCCCATGAATTATTAAAGGATTTTTTTTTTTTTTAATGTGGTGCAGGCCTGTGGGGTTGGCTGTTAATCCCTCCTGGCAGGGCAGCTGTGGGTGTGCCCTTCATTCCCTGTCCTTTGACCTCGACCCCACAGCTGGGAGCTTTGGGAACCAGCTGAGGTCACAGGTGGGCACACACCAACCCCAGCCCAGACACCCTGCCAGCCCCTGCCTGCTCTGCCAGCCCTGTGCTGCTGGGGCCTGAGAACGATGCTCTGCCAGTCCTCTGAAAGAAAACCAAACCAGGGAAAGAGGCAATTCCAAATCCCAGAGGGGGAAGGCACGGCCCCCTGTCTCTAGAAGAGCCTGTGCAGGTGAGCTGGTGCAGCCACCTTCAGTGGCTGAGACACATCAAAAACGGGCAGGAGACACGAGGAGAGGGCTGTGCCTGGTGTCCTGACACCTCAGATGATATGGGGGGGGTTGGACAGGCAGAATGACAGCAAGAAATGGACACAGGCTACGGAGGAATGGACAGTGAGAGCCAGTTACTCTCAAAGTCTCCTTCAGTCCCTATTCCACCTCTTTACGCCTGAGGGCTGAGCTTGGAGGTTTTTAAGCTCTGCTCACTGTTTCAAAGGTGCCCCAACGTTCTGGAGGCTGCGTGGGATGGATTTCCTTTGCCAAAGGGAGTCAGCTCAGTTTGTACCAGGCCCTGCCCCAGGAACACTGAGGTGACAACTCCCAGGGAATGGCCAGCAGCTGATTTTGGCCATGACCTTGCCCTGGTTTTGGGTGGTTGGGCAGGGCTGGGCACAAAGGGCTTTGTTCTTCCAGTGCCTTTCCTTGGCAGAAGAAACAGCCCCCAGAGAAATGCCTGTACCAGGAACAGCTCAGCAGGCAGGGATCCAGGGCAGGAGGTGTGAATTAAAGGCCTGCTACAGTGATAACGATCATAAATAAATACCGGGTAATTAGCATCTAATTAGCACATCCCATCCATTGACCTCCAAGCACTTGGATAGAGGAGGCTTAGCCCGGTTTGCCCACGTTTCAGAGAGGGGAGCTGAGGTGCTGAGGGTGCCAAACACGGAGTTGTTGCTAATTTTAGCTGCCCCAGACTGGGCTCTACGCTCGCCCAGCATTTACCACCAGGCAAAGCTGGTGGAGGGGGCTGCAGTTTCATCACTCTCAGCTCAGACAACTCCCCGAGGACCGGGGTGGCAGGAGAGGCTCTGCCTGCCTTGGGCTGGACAGAGGAGGAGGTAACAGCCCTGGGAGCCTGTGCTGTGTCCCCCATGCCTTGCAAGCCCCCAGTGCACCTCATTCACCTCACTGACAGAGCTGTGCGGGATGTTTGCAGCCCAGAGCTCGCTGCAGTGTGCTTGTGCTCCACCTCACTGCTCCAGGAGGCACTTCCAGCCCTCCTGAGCCCCACCAGGCACTGCCTGATAACCCAAATCGCTCCCTTTACCCCAAAGGAATGGGATAAATGTCCCTTTTCTGCTCTCAAAGCACCCACAGTCACGTTTCCCCCCTGGTGATGTCTCACAATGTCACTCTGACTTTCAGAAACCAGGCTATTGCCATATGTTATTTCTTCTCTTGAAGCTATTTCCTGACACGACTTCCTCTCCCTGCCACTACCTAAGCTTGCCCACGTCTTTCCCTCCCTCCTGTGGCCACAGTGCTTTGCAGGCCCTCAGATTCCTTCTGTCTCCTGTGACATCACTGCAGCACTTCCCACTGCCTGCACGCTGGGATGTCATTCCTCCCTGGAGCCCAGACAAGGCTCACAGGGACCCGAGGCAGGCAGGTGAGAGAGTTCACAGAGCAACACTGGAAGGAGCTCAAATGAAGAATCACGAGAATTGCTCAACAGCAGAAACACCAAACACCATCCTGAACCAGTGACTCATGAATCTCCTGCCTTTCTGGCAGTCCACATCCTCGTCCTACCCCTTGTTCTGATCAGTATCTCCCTGACTGGTCTCTGCTGTTAACAGCACAAGGATCTCTGAATCCACACCAGAAGACAAAGGGGGAACAAACCGAATCGGTGTAAGAAAGGAAAAGACCACGAGAGGAAAGGAGAAAAAGAGAACCCAAAGCAAACCAGTGCAACACCAGTCCAAAGCCAAGAACTGCCCCATCTGCACCACGAGATCCCCACCCCCGAAAGGAGACACTGGTGATGGAGCAGATGGAACTGCTACAAGCCAGCTCCTCACACCTCTGTCTCCCTGCCCACCCTCTTCTCCGTGCTGCAGAGCAGCCCAGGTGCTGTCCTACCTGTGACATTGACTTCCACCAAGCCCGAGCGTGTCCCGATGGCGTTGGTGGCCTCGCAGACGTAGGTGCCAGCCACGCTGTAGGACACGGGCCCTTTGAAGTAGATGGTGTTGTTCTGGATTTCCACGCTCCCTGGCAGGGTCCCGTTTGGCCTGGGGGGGACAGAGACCGCGGTTGACCCCGGAGGTGACACCCAGCAGCGTGGCAGAGGTGACACCAACATTCTGGGTCTGTGCTCGCCCTTGGGCGGGTGCAGAAGCTGGAGGTGCTGGCTGGAAAATCCCCATTAGTGTAGGCAGGAAAGGGACACAACCTGACCCTGTTTTACCCCAATTTCCTGCCCATTTAACCCTCCTGATCAGCCGGGGTTAATTTCAACTCGAACTCAAGCACAGCAGTGTTGATTTAGAGCCCTGCCCATGTCAGGTAAGTGTGAAACTGGAATAATGCAAAACTAAACCCAGAGATACAGAAAATAAATGAACAAAGGCAGATGAAAAAATTAAAAAAAAAAAAAAAGCCCCTGTGTTAGGAAAAGACACACATGGCCTGGTTATTCTTAATTACTGAAGCAAAGTAAAGTAATTACTTCTCTTAGGCAATTAAAAATTACTCAAGTAATTCCTTCCCCTCCTCCCAACCCAAATGTGCACATATTGTCAGCAATTTATAAGAAACAAAAGGGAATAAAGGGGGTGTAATTAGGATTGTAAAGAAGTGCCTGAATGCATGTGTTTTGCATGTCTACATGCACACATATGTACAGAAAACACAGTTTTCCCAGCTGCATCAAGCCAATGATCCCAAAACTGATGGGAAAACACCTTAACCGTGACCCTGTGGAGCCCTGAACCTACAAAAGCAAGAGTCCAGCTCCAAAGGGGGGTGTGGATGCTCCAGGAGGCTCCTCTGACAGCTCCCCTGACTGCTGCTCATCACCACCCAAACGGGAGGAGAGCAAAAGCACTGCTGGGTTTTACATCCCAGGCAGCAGAAAACAGCAGCAGCCCGCAGGAAGGGGAGGAGGCACAGAAACAGCCTCACGTGGCATCTCTTCTGCCTTGGGTGCATTTTTGCCTCTGAGGCTTTCCTGGAAATGTTGTGAGGAACCCAGAGAGCCCCTTGGAGTTTAAGTCAGACTGGCAGAACCAACAGATGGAGAGAGCTGGGGATGGAGAACTAGGAAAAAAGGCAGGAAAAACAATCCTCTTCAGACTTTCACTTTGAACAGTTTGATCTGGGGAAGTGGAATGAGACAGAATGTGCTCCTTGCAAAGCCATGTTGAGAGCCTCTCTCCTGATGACAAATGCCAGCTGAAAAGAAGAAAGGATCCATTTGATCTTCCTCCTTTAAAGCTACACGAGTGCTTACAGAGAAGAAAGAGAGGCAGAGAGAACCACATCAGGTTGTATCAATTCCCACCTGGCTGCCCAGACACCCCTCACTCACTTTTCAAGTCACTTTAGTGTGTTCAGCCAAAAGCTGGAAATCTGAGGACAAGGAACTGTTGCTGTTTAATGTCAGTCACGTGAGGGGCTGCTGGAGCTGGTTCTGGGGCAAGGTTGTTCACACACAGACAAATTTGGTGTTATTTGTGCCCCTTCAAAGCAGGGAGATCCTGTGTTCTTTCCCAGCTCTGCTACTGAGGCACTTGGTGGTGCTGGGTACATTAATCACCTTGTCACATCCCAGCTGCCTCACGTCACCAGGGCAGAATATTATCCCAGCAAGGTGAGAAAGGGAAGTTTTCCCCAGATATTGAGGCTGCACTGTGCTGGCAGCCACCTTCATCACAGGCACAGGTTGTGCTTTGGAGTGACACTGATGGCACTGGGCCCCGAGTGACCAGAGGGTGAGCGAGGTGTCTGCAGAGACTCCTTGACCCTGCTGGGAGGTGACATTTGCTGCTGGCAGCGGGGGCTCTGGGGACACTTACAGCTTCCACTCGTAGGTGTGAGCTGGGGGGTTGGCATCAGATTTGCAGATCAGCTTCACATCCTTGCGGTTCAGGAACCAGTTGCCATCAAAGCCCTCGATGGTGACTTCTGGCTCATCTGCAGGGGTGGGGGCAAAGGGAGGAGAGCAGCAGGGGACAAGGAGAGAGGAAAGGGTTGTGGGAAAGGAAAGGGGAGGAAATGAAATGGGAAGAGATGAGGGGGCACGGGTGGGAAAAGGAGAGAGATTAAAAGGAGAGGGAAAGATTGTGGGAAAGGGGAGAAAATGAAATAGGAAGAGATGAGGGGGCAGGAGTGGGAGAAACAGAGAGGACACGAGAAGGGAAAGATGATGGGACAAGCAATGTGAGGGAGTGCAAAAGAGAGCGAGAAGGGGACCAAAAGGGACATGGCAGAGGCAGAGAAAGAAACCAAGAAAAAGAGAAACCCCACGATTATTCCAAAGGCTCCTTGCAGTTTTCACTCTCAAAGACAAGACCGCAGCCCCTCCACCAGCCCAACACCTCCCCTCACCCACCCCTCTTCTCCCAGAGCCTTCCCCCCAGGCAGCCCCGAGCCGGGAGCTGTGCCCGGGCGCCCTTACACTGCACGTTGAGGGTGATGCTGTCGGTGAACCTCTCCAGCTGGTAGTTGACCACGCAGACGAGCTGCTGGCGGTGCGCCTCGCGGCTCGGCACCAGCCGGTACCGGCTGATCACCGTGGTGGTGCCGTTGCTGTTGCGGATCTCCTGGAACTCCGCTTCCCCTCTCAGCTTCGTGTCCCAGGTGACGGTGCTGGGGGGTTTCCCGTTGGAGGAGGTGCAGGTGGCCACCAGGATCTTTTCTGTCCTGCCAGACTTGGCGATTAGCGGCCGCTTGGTGCCCTCCATCCAGTTCGTGGGCTTGGCTGCAGGGGAGCGCGGAGAGCAGGAGGAGGAGGAGGAGGAAAGGGTGCAAAGGGATGGTTAGAAAAGCAATGCTGCTCTGGTTGCTACATCCCCAGAGCCACCTAGCACCACTGAGGCTGTGACAGGGCTCGTGGTGGGCCCAGAGCTGTGCAAATTGCCAGCAAGAATTCCCGGGTACAAATTGCTTTATGGCAGTGCCTATGCACCTTGCACCATCTACCTGAATCATTTATGGGGAAACAACGGTGGAGCAGCCCTAAATGCATAGATACATGGAAAGTCAGTCCTTTCCGTCCAGAGGTTTTCATCCCTGTGTTAGAAAGGAACTGAAATTGGAGAGAAAATGACTCATGTAGACCTTGGGTGGGGTCTGCTCACTCACAGCCCTGAGCTCCAGGGACAAGCTCTGCTTGAGTTTAGGATCAATCTGCTGTTTCCTCTCTCTTGACAGCCCCCAGCTCATTAAAACTCCCCACTCCCACAGGGACCTGGTCACTGTTACTGCATTAGGGGTGTAGGTGGAGGAGGGAAAAGAGGAACTGGGACCCTGAATGAAGAAGAGTGTGACAGCTCATCTGTATCCGAACCACCTGCTCTGTGCTCCCTGCTCTTCACCTCTTCAACTTAAAAATCCACCACGGGTACAACCTACACCCCAAATTCACCTCTGCCCTGAGCTCCCAGGACGTGAATCTCAGGTTCCCCCTGCAGAGCCTGCCCAGAGCCTTACCCAGCACGGTGAGGTTCAGCTGCCCTTCCCGGTTGCCGGTGGGGAAAGTGGCAAACTCACAGATGTACACGCCCTCATCCTGCAGCTCCAGCCGCGACAGCTGGATGGTGCCATCCTTGAAGGAAGGGTTCCGGAAAGTCACCCGCTCCTTGTAGGGGGACAGGATGGACACACCCATGGCGGGGTTGTAGATGGCCACATTCTGCTTGGTGCCGTTGCTGGCCTTCTGCCACGTCACCTGCGTGATCTTCACGTTGGGCAGCGGGTTGGTGAAGCTGCAGTGCAGCACCACGTCCGTGCCGATGAACCCCGAGACGGTGTCATTGACCAAGACGCTCTGAGCCCGCAGCCCTGCAACACAAGGGCAACACGTCAGCCTTTGGGGACTTCCCAGCAGCAGTGTGGTTGTTGGGCATCAGGCTCAGCGATTCCTCTGTTTATTCCACTTGTTTCTTGTTGGCATGGCTGATACGAGAGCAATTTGTGGCTACAGGCGCCTTCTGCAGCTTCATTCTTGGTCACAAACATCTTCCTCCCACTGTGTCCCAGCCTAGGGCTCATCCTCACCCAAAGGCACAAGGCTGGGTCAATAACACCTTCCTCCCACTGTGTCCAGCCCAGCCTAGGGCTCATCCTCACCCAAAGGCACAAGGCTGGGTCAATAACACCTTCCTCCCACTGTGTCCAGCCCAGCCTAGGGCTCATCCTCACCCAAAGGCACAAGGCTGGGTCAATAACACCTTCCTCCCACTGTGTCCAGCCCAGCCTAGGGCTCATCCTCACCCAAAGGCACAAGGCTGGGTCAATAACACCTTCCTCCCTTTTGTCTTCAGCTCTGGGTGACACTGAATCAGTTATGGGAAATATGCAGGGCATGTGTGTCTGCAGGCGTGTGAAAGCCCTGATGTTTATCAGCACATCCCAACATATGCTAACACACACTCAGACATCCATTTAATCCCATTGGAGGTGCAGCAGTAATTAAAGGAGCTGCAAAGACTCAGCCCTCATTTCAGGGCAGCAATAATTCCCACATGAGAACAGCTTTAAGGCACTGCCTCTACACCTTGCACGATCTCCCTGTATCACCCAGATCGTTTCTTTGGCCTTTTGATAACCCCAGAAGTGGCTGAATTTAGGAACCTTCCACCCTGATCCTGTGGAAGGTGATCCTGAAATGTGGGAGCTGCAGTTCATGACAGCTCTTCTGTCTCAGTTGATTCCTCCCCCGACAGATGGAGAAAAATATCTCCCACCAGACTGACCCTGAAATTCATCTTTGCTGCCACTGTTTCTTCTCCTAATCTGTGTGTTTGGAGATAATGCTCTGGTAATTATACAGCCAGTATTTGTAGGATAAATACAATAGAGAGGCAAGGTGGTAAGAACGAGAAAAGCAGGTTTTGCTCCCTGCTTCTGGGAAAATCTGCAATTGGATTCTGGGATTCTGGGAGCCAGGGAGGAAAGGAAAGAAAGGGATTTAAAAAAATAAATATAAAAAAAGAAAGATACACAGAGAGTGAGGAACATGAAAGAGTAATGGAACAGACAGAGGGGCTGGGGAAAGAAAAATGTTGAGCAAGGGAAACAAGACAGCAACTCCTAACAGAAATGTCACCCTACTCTGTTCTTCCAGGGATGAATGGCTCCCTGTCCAAGGCTAAAATGAACTCCTCAGTGTTGGTCCCTGTGGCAGATGTGCCCTGGGACTTCTCCAAGAGTCTCCTTCCTGCAGTTTCACACTCACACAAGTGCAGGCAGACAAAACTCTTCTCCACCCACCCACACTCCACGTTGCCCCCTCACTCCCTGCCTGCTGTTCCCAGCCTTATCTTAATCCCCACATCTCATCCACGCCTCTTCTTTCTCCCTTCTCCTTCCTGTGTCCCTGAGGACAAGCCCCAACAACCCAGCCCGGCCACAAGACGCCACCAGCTGACCACAGCCATCAGCAGTTCTGGCTGAAACTCGGCCTCCAGAGCTTTGTGTGAACTTGCCCCCTGTTCCCCGAGCCAAGCCCCACACCCCAGCACTGCAGCTGGGTGCTCAGGAATGTTTTCCAGAGGTTCTGGGAGCCACAGCAAAGCGCTGGTGCCCTCATGTGCCTGCACGCACGAAGCCACCGCGGCCTCTGGGGCTGGCAGGGTGCACCCGTCCCCTCCCAGCACAGCCAGGGCCATTTCCCCACGGTTTTCCCTCTGCAAAGCACAGGGTAGGGATGTCCCCACTCTGAGAAAGGCACATCTGGACCATGTTTCCCCTCTGGAGAAGGACGTCCCAGCAGCAGGACACAGCGAAGGGCTTTTCTGCCACCAGTGCCCGCAACGTCCTCCCCGATGAAACCAGGGCACAGGCTGGGTTTAGGTGAGGCCACGCTGGGATCTGAGGGAAGAATGGGTGGATGGGGAGGGGGGAGATGTCTCCACCACGCCGTGCAGCACATGCTGCTCCTTCCACCCCGGAGGTGAGCGAGCCTCTTGCAGCGTGGCCCACACCCGCCGAGGTGAGGAACAGCTTTGCCAAGCAGTCTGGCTCGGAAAGCTCCAGAGCCTCCCAGAGCGTGTGGGAGCTTGCTGGGGAGCACTTAAATCACGTAGCCAGGGCCTTGGGAACGGCCCAGCCTGGGTGGGTGTGCTCAGCACTCCCTCCTTCTCCCAGCGCCGGGGGAGCGCGCAGTCGTCAGTGCCTCTTCCACTAAGGGCTGTGCCCCCAGCGGGGCCTGCCTGGGGCTGGGGCGCTGGCACAGCTGGCTCTGCTCCCCACAACAGCTGGCTCTGCTCCCCACAACAGCTGGCTGTGCTCCCCAGAAGCTCCCTGACCCCCCAGCGGGGCCCTTGGAAGCGGCGTTTCCACACCCCAACAAGGCGGCTCCGGCCGCCGCCGCGGGAGGTCACGGCTCAGCGTCTCCTCGTGGTGCCCGCCAGCAGCAGAGGAGCCAAACTGCGGAGAGGGGAGGGTGGAAGGCCACCAGCTTCTCCTCAGAGACACCCCTGCAGGGCTGGCAGTCCCTCGTGGGACGTGTGGATGAGCAGTGCCAGGCTGAAGGCCGCCACTGATGGGCGACCAAGATGTGGCCCTCAAATGGAGATAAAGTCAATCAAGGGACAGCCATTCCAGCAGGGAATGTGATGGATAGCACAGGGGAGGTCAACCAGCCTCTCACTCCATCCATCATTGCTGTGCCCTTCCTTTACGCTGTGATTTCCCTGCAAATTAATGAACTGACCCTTTTAAAAATCAAGTTATTTATCTTGACCTTGAGCAGCAGCAACAATTCCCAGTTCTACCCTCCCCCTGCCACGGGATCCATGCATCAATACAGGCTGGGCTTGGACATAAACTGGAGAAAAAGTGGATTTTGGAGCTGAGGAACCTGATCCTGAACCCGGAACGGTCCTGCAGAACCCTCCTGTGCCCAGGTGTAAAGAGCCAGACTTTTGGCCAGGGAAAAAGCTGGTGCCAGTTGAGTGAGGACAGCTTGCCAACAGCCAAGTGCTGCCAAAGCTGGGATTCAGGCCCTTGCACGCAGCAGCTTTGACAAAAACACATTCCAAACTTTCTCGAGGCTCCAGGGGAAAAGGGAAAACAAACAAAAAAAACAACACCCGGCAGAAGAAATAACAAAACAAAACAAACAAAAAAAAATACCCTGAAAAACCCCAAACACAGCGCGGAAATGGCGTTTCCTTTCCAGGTGACTGAACAACTCTTTTGCAAGACAGGAAAAACTCCTTCTGTTCCACTCATCCAAGCCCTAAATCAGGAAAATAACACACCCATTCTGCTCCACACCTCAAAGCAGGGATGAGGAAGGGGGACAGATGGAGGAAAGGGGTTAGGGAAGTTGCTGGATCAGCTTCCCATCCTAAATCAGAAGCCAGAGGGCAAACTTGGCCGCTGCCAGGCTTGTTTGCAAGGTGACTGAGCTGGGCTGGCGGGCCTTCCCTCGCCCCGTTACACACTCAATAATTCATCAGGGCAAATGCATAGATAATTGATGGCAATGAGCACGCAGGGCCGGCAGAGGAGGAGAAAATAAAATCACTAATCAGCCTCTGGAGAGGTTTGAGCATATCCAACTGGATGTGTGTGCGTGTGTGTGTGAAGTGCTGGGATTCGCCGTGTTTCTCCTTTGCTGAATGATCCGTGGGGTTGGTAGGGCAGGGAAAAAGCTTGGGATGAATCCTGCTGTTTTCACGCCCCGTGCCACATCTCCCAGTGCCCACCAACCCATGCTGACACCTCCCAGGGGCAGCCAGCACCCGAGCAAGGATTAGCTGGATGGGTTGCAGCCTGCCCACTTGCATCTTATTCATTCGTCTTGTGGTGTTATTTTTTGTCAGGGACCAAAAAGGGCCCAGCCGTGTGCCAAAGACATGTTGGTGCCAAGACCTCATTAGTGCAGACCTTGGAGATCCTACTCCTCCACCTTGGCCTCTGAAGTGGTTTGTGCTGATGCCTTTCCCCGTGATCCCAACCCCAGATACTCAGCGAGGCCTCGGGGCACAGCTGGGGGTGCCCTGAGGCACACGGGCTGGGAAGGAAGGTCTGCACTCCCTGGCTGTCAGGGACATCAGGGACAGAGCAGAACTGGCAGCTGGTGGCTCTTGGGCCTGAAAACCCTTTCTCCTAAAGCCCAGGAGGTGCTGTTCCAGCGAGGCTCCCACACTTGCAAATCAGGTTCTTGCTCCCCCGTACAGAAAGCTCTGGAAATGATCTGCAGGCTCTGGGGGAGCTCTGTCACAACCTCACTCAATGCCTCTTTGTTAAGAGCCATGTGAACTCCACTCTGCTTTGCACAACCTTGCCTCTGCTGAGCCTCTCACCAATTTCCCTCCCTCCTGTTCCCTGATACTCATCTCCCCCCAAGGGCACTGAAACAGCCCTTGGCAGGAGGGTGATGAGCCACCCTTTGGTGTGGCAATATCATGACTGATGCAGATGTCACAGGGATCCTGACAGTCTGAGTCACAGCAGCTGGGACCTTACAGAAGGACAAATCAATGCCTCACACCTCAACCTGCACAACCCCCCACAAAAGGCACCTGATTTTGTGACAGCACCGTGGCCACGGGCAGTGCTGTCCCATCCGTGGTCCCACGTCTCTCACAGACACTGCAGATTTTCCATCGAGGAAAAGTGGGATGGAACAGGAGCCCAAAACTTTCCACTTGGTGGCACTTAAAACTTTCTCTCTCCTGGTGTTCCTGAACTCATCTTTCCAAAGGAAAACAAGGTCTGAAAAACAACTCTTGTGGGGCAGAGCCTCCAACAGCCCAAAGGAACATCCCAGGTGTGTCAGGCAGGGTGGGAAACACGGGAAAGAAGATCCTAAACCCCAGCAGGGGAATTTCAGGTGGCAAGAAGCAAAGGTGTGAGGTGGCGCTTGGCCAAGAGGTTGGGGTTAGTACCTCTGCTCTTGCCAGGGAGGCTTTGCATTGATTGCCAGGCATTTAAATCAGGACTCTGCTGCTCTTCCAAGAGCACAGGGCCTGCCTTGCCCTGCTGGGAGCCCGTTGGATGAAGGAGTGGGCTCCAGTGAGCTCCAGTGAGTCACCCCCAGGCCCTTCCTGTGGCAGCAGACTTTCACTGGAGGTGTCTCTGTCATCCTCTGATTCACTCCTGCACAGCTTGAGCACCACAGGGATTGTAAAACTTGAGTTTCCAACACAAGGGGAGGGAGAGCCTTAGAAGGAAGATGAGAGAGATGTGGCAAGATTATAGCTCCAGGTGACATGGCTGCACATGAAAGGCCTGAGATAACACCGGGATGGGGTGGGGGCACCCCAAGAGAGAAACTGCACGCCCAGGCATCCCTTCCCCCTTCCCAGGGGGAGCTGGGAGAGATTTATGGGAGCTGTCGGGAAATGGCAGCGTTGTACAATGGCCTGCCTGGCCCCCAGCCAAAGAAATCCCTCTCAAACAAGAAAGGGCTGGGCTGGGCTTTGGCTTGCAGATGGGAAACACGGGGCCCTCTCCTCGAGGTCACTGGTGCAGACCCAGATCCGGCCCGTGGCAGCAGAGCAGAGATGATTTTACCCCAGGACCAGTCAATGGCTTGTGTCCAGTGAGGTCTCCATCACTGGCTGCCTTTGGGATGAAGCCTTCTCCTGCCTGTGCAGGATTTCCTCTTGGGATAAATGGAGCACAAAGCAGCCCCAGGAGCCCCTTGAATGAAAGCTCTTCCCCAAAGGGCCTGATCCATTGATGCTCCACTTATTCCCTGTTACACTTTGGGAAATCTGGTCACTGAGGCACCGCTGGGATTCACACACAGGCCCCAAGCAAGAGCAAGGCCATGCTTGTCCCAGGGCTCCTTGTAGAAAGAGATGAAAGAAAAGCAGAGGCCAGGGTGGGATGGGCCACAGATCGGAGAGACAGAGATGACCACCAGACTAGACCACGAGTTTTTCAACTTTGCAAACATCCCCAGCTGTACCCAGCCAGGAAAAGGGCTGCAGAGCAGAGGAGTGGGATGGGAACAGCAGCCTGCCTCTGCTCCCAGCTCTCACTCCCTGCTGTTCCTTGCCTGCCTTTCTCACAGCTGCTCCGCTTTACCCCCCAAGTCACGGGGAGGGGAACATGCCCCGTGGCAAAAGCAGGGAGGCTGGCAGAGCAGGGCTCCTGCAGAAAGAGCTGACACAGCACTGGGAAAGGCCTTCCTGCAATAAAGCTCCCAAAGCCCATGCTCAGCAACAAAGCACAAAGGCTCCCGCCCCAGCCGCACGCTCGTCCTGGCACCCCGCTGCCAGTTCCCACACACCTGAGCACACAGCAGCCTGGCCCTGGCCCTGCCTGGCCTGCCCCAGGGCTGCCCACTTGGCCCATTTCCCCCTCTCCTTCTGGGCTGGACGTGACTCCAGCTGCTTCCTCAGCTCTGTGTGCTCTCGCTCACACCTGTCCAGGGCTCGGTTTCACCACTCCAATCGCCTTTCTCCTGCAATTCCCACGCCACATCTCCTTCTCTCCTCACTGCCTGCCTCCAGGATTGCCTCTCCAGCTGGTCAATGCTTGTGCCTTTCTTTGATTTGCCCTCCTTCCATGGTAGCCTTAAAAATCTTCCTGCCCCTCTTGTGTCTCCACCACCACGCTCCAGCCCAGCCACTCGCCCCTTCTGATCCCCAGCCTCTATTCCACCAGTCCAGGATGACATTCTGCACTAGGAAAAGCAGGCAGCTGGCCAGGCAAAGGCAAAGAACCAAAAATCCAAGACTCTTCTCTCCGGAATCATCTCGTTGCCTGCCAGCAAGGAAAAAACCAAGGTCTTTTTGCTTACCAATTCTAACCTGTAAGCAAAAGAAAGGGCACCACAAGCAGAGCCAATGCTTATTTGGTGGTTGGGTGGGGAAGAAAAGCTGGAAAATCTAGTGTGGAGGAAGGGAAAGAAGCTGGAGCTTTGAGAAGAGGGAAGCTAATTAAGCTGAGACTGTCCTGAGACTTTATCTGGATGGGCTGAGTCCCCAAATGCACACGAGTGTTTGCTCTGCTCTGCCTCCTTCCTGGACTTCCTTGTTGCCTTGGATGTTGTTCAAGGAGTTCTGGTCCAGTGCTGAATCTCCTCAGTATTAGAGCTCTCCAGGTGCTAAGGAGGAGGGATTTAATGAGGAGCTCTGAAGAGGGGATCAAGATAGCAACCCATGGAGAGCCTCATTTCCGAAAGGAGGGAACTCGAGACTGAAGAGATTCAATAAAAACAAAAATAAACTCGATGGCACAGAAAAATGAGAGACCATCAGATCCTTCCTTCCCTGGCCGGTCTGTGGGCTCGGGGCTGGAGCAGGAAACGGGGGGAGCTCTCGGGGCTGGGGCAGGGAATGACTCACTCGCCTCCACAATGGGAACGGGACAAAGCCGAAACTCTGCTGACTCAGGCGTGACTCCAGCGCCAGGGTTAATAACTGGCAGCCTCCTCTGGCTGGCCCCAGCAGGCAATTCCCTCTGTCCCCACTCAAACCAAGCCTCTTTCATCAGGATAGATGCCCGGTCACAGGGAATTATCAAAGATCCAAACGCTGCTCTTGTGTCCAAAACGTGGTGAGAAATGCATCCCTGCCAAGCCACGCTGGTGCTGGCCAGCCCTGTGATTTTCATGGAGAAGATCAAAACTCTGACTTCCCTATAGCTGAAATGCATGTTTAACAGTCCCAGCTTTCTGCCTGTGGTTTTGCTTTCCTCCCATTATCTCTCAGGATATAACATATTGCTGGTATCTCACTATCTCCCGAAGTTAAAAAGAAATGTTTCCTTCTCTCGCTCGCAGGAATGCCACGCTCTGTTCTTCTGTAATTTGTTTCGAGAAAGATAGAAACAAGCAAGTTGGGTTTTTTTTGTAAGCAGGAGAATGTGATATATGTTCTGGTGGCTGACAAGCGGGGAAAAGCTTTGCAAACAAGACAAATGCAAACATGGCACCAACAGATGCAATGGACAGACACCCTTCGCTGGCTCCCTGCCTGTGATTTCTCTTTTAATGTGCTTTTATCTTGCCCTAGAGATATCTCTGCAGGGAAGTGGGAAAGGCTCAGACCTCTCAACTTGCTCTGGGTTGTTTAAGGATTGCTGCCCGTGAACAACAGCCCAGAAAGAACAGTGAGTACAAATAACCCCAAATTCAGGGCTCTGCTTGATCTGCAGCCTGCTGCTGCTCAGCTTTCTTATCATCAAGCCCCTGTGCAAGGAGTTTCTACAAATCTCACTTCTTCCAGGGTTTATGATCTCCACAGAGCCGAGGCAGACACAGTCCTACCTGGGCCCCATCTGCAGGAATCACTCTGCATATTTATGGGGAAAAAAAAAAGCTTTGCATCTTCAAAAGGCTTTTCAAACAGCAACTAATTAATCCTCCAACACCCTGAGAGGCAGGAAAGCGTTATTACCCCTGCTTTCAGGGGTGGGGAAGTCAGAGGCGCTGAATGACAAAGAGATGTGCCCAAGGCCACCCAGGCAAGCACCGGCAATCTCACCTGGCTCGAGGTGGGGATCTGCAGAGGATGGTGGCAATTCTCACCTGAGGAAGCAGGGATGGAGGCATCTGTGGGGAGGCCCCGCAGCCCCACCCACCACTCATGCAAATGGCAAAGTCACCCTCATTTCCACGGCTGAGGAAACCCAGGGAGATGCAGTGGAAAATCCATTTAATAGGCAGAGCCGTGGAGAACTAAACATTGCCCAGTCAAGAGCTCCACGAAAGGTTCCCGAAATGTGGCTCACAGGTTTTCCCAACCAAGAGCAAACTGCCTGCAACCAAATCGCTGAGATTTTGTGCTAAGGACATGCCAGGAATTAGGAGAGACTTTGAGGCTGGGGGCGAGTGTCCCATTCACCCTGTGAGCAAAGCCAGCCCCACATTTCTGAAATATCCCACACACTGAAAAAGAGTGGGCTTAGATTAGATTTTAGGAAGAAATCCTTTACTCTGAGAGACTGGCACAGGGTGCCCAGAGAAGCTGTGGCTGCCCCATCCCTGGAAGTGACCCAGAACAGGCTGGACAGGGCTGGGAGCAGCCTGGGATTGTCAGAAGTGTCCCTGCCCGTGGCAGGGGGTGAAATGGGATGATTCTGTCACCCCGTGCTGGGTGGAGATGCAGCTCTCACACCCATTAAGGTCCCAGCCTCCATCCAGGCTGTCTGAGGAACGACTGCTGAGCTTAGAGGGGCCTGCAAGAGCCAGGACTGTAAACAAGTGACAAGACCTCCCGGTAAAGGCAGGCTGAGCATGGTTAGGGGCGAGGGCAGCAGGGAGACCTCCCACCACGGGTCACGCTCCCTGCCCCATCCTCCGGGGTGCCTGGGCTCTGCTTTCTGGGAGACCAACACAAATACTGACACTCCTCCCTGCCCAGAAAGGTGAGGGCTGTCAGCAGGGGCTCAGAGAGACCAGAGCAGAGGGCAAGGCAGGAGGAGCAGGGAATTCTGCAGAAAAAAAGATGATTTGTCCTGCAGAGAGGAGTTCACAAACTCCCATTTCCCTTTGGACACCTCTCAGTGGGAGCACTACTCCTTCTGCTGAGTTAACTGGGGACTCAGACTCAAAAGTTCTATCTCCTTAGTGATTGATATGCAAGGAGGGACACAGGTGACCTTCCAGGAAGAGAAATCAAAGATTTCTCCATGCCTGATTATCCCATTCCCCAACAAGGTGGCTTTGTGCTTCCAGGTAGCCCCAGGGAGGAGGTGGGCTGTGCTAGGACACTTAGGGGAATTCGGTGACAAATGTCCCTCAGGAGGTGGAGTGACTCCAGTGCTGAGTGCCTCAGTGCTCAGGGACAAAAATGTCCCTTCAAACACAGCCCTCAACACTGGGCTGCTTTTGGGGGCCTCTCAGGGTGCTGCACTTTTATCCCAGATCTGCCCGAGCAGGAAGGGTGGGATGCCAACAGCCCTGACAAACCTGAATCCCTGTGGCAGGCTGTGGTCACACATTTGCCCTAAAACTGTTCCCCAAGTCTTGATTCACCAGAGACAAGGCAGGACCAAGCAGCAATCAGCTCCCCGTGGAGATCCATGAGCAGGCAGACGGATGGAGCACGCCAAGAGCCAACACCCCATTCCCAGCCCCGTGCTGGAAGAACCAGGCCCGGATTCTCAGGGTTAAACAGCTCAGCTGGCCTTAATTGACAGATTTTATTGACTTTCAGGGTGGTTTCATTGACTTTTGTTCAACTACATCAGCACCAGGCTCCCTGTTTCCTTCTCAGGGAGAAACAAGCCACGTGCAGGAGGATGTGGATGCCAGATGGATTTTCCTGTGCCACTGGGGAGAGCTCTGGGGAGTCATCCTGGATCATTCCAAAGATCAGGAGGTCAGCTGCTCTCAGGGGGCTCCTGTGTGCTTTGTCCCAGCTCCAACCAGGGGCTGCCACAAAAATGGGAAGCATGCTATGACAAATAACCGGAGCTGGTGGGAAATTTTCCAGCACAGCATATTTTTCTGATTCAAAGTGTCACTTAGTCCAAGCCAAAACCATCTACTGGAACGTGCTGATTTTGGCCAAATTCGATTAAAAATATCAAAATGAAAAGCCCTTTTGATAAGTTTGAAATGGTTTTTGCTTGTGGACTCTCGTTTCTTTTAAATGGCACTATGGTAAAACACGGACCAGGAGTGCAGCCAGGATGGGATGCTTTGCTTGCCATGGAATGGGGACATTTTTGGACGAAGCCAGGCCAAAGTTTTCTTTTGAAATTTCCTTTCTGTGGAAGTCTTCAAACGACAGCCTCCAAGCAGAAGGAGAACTGCCTCTGCAAGGCCCAGCATCCCCACTCTGCCAGCCCATCCTGCCTTAGTCATCCCCACAGTGACCTTTCCAGCAGCTCTCACCCCCCAACACAAACACCTCCCCGTGCCTCTCCCCACCTTCACTTCCCACAGCCCCCTCCAGGCTCTGATCCATCTGCATTCACCCTCTCCCGGGTCTCATCCCACCCCATCCCTGGGTTAGGAGTGTGCTGGGGGCTTGGCCAGCCCTCCAAGCTGTGTGGGAGCCCCAGCCCTGCTGCAGCCCCTCTCCCTCTGGATTCCCTGTCTGCTCCTCCTTCCTGACAGACGGATTTGCTCCCACCCTGCACCTGCCTGCTGTGCCCACCTCCTCCTCCTCCGTCTGCTGCTTGTGCCTTTCCACTCTCTAACAACTCCAGGGGAGGCTGGCTGAGAGAACTCCTGCTCCTTTCAGATTTGGGGGCAAAAAAGAGGGAGAGCCAGAGAGAAAGAACACAAACCAGACTATTACATTTTTTAGCAGGCATGACAATATGGACACGGTTCCTCCAGAACATTGTGCATATTTTAAGACAAACTTTACCCCAGAAATGTCAGCCAGCTCTCCTGGTGGGAGGAAGAATGAAGGAATGAAAGGGTCCTCCAGGTTTCCAGCAGAACTTTTATCTTGGAAAAGCTGGAAACCCCTGAGCACCTCCCCCAGCACAGCACGCTGCTTGCCTGCTGCCTCCCCCAAGGGCTGGAGCCACGATGGATGCTCCAAAACTCCCCATTTCCCACAGGAGCAGCTCTGTCCTCCATCAGGGCAGTGCCCAGGATGGGGGAAATGGCTCTGGAGACAAAACACTGGAGGCAGAAGCAGGGAGGCCTGGAGGGGAGATGGGCTGGGCTTTGCCCAGAGATGTTGTGGGCTCTCCATCCCTGGAGGTGTCCAAGGTGAGGGTGGATGGGACTTTGGGGAAGTTGTCTCTGCCCATGGGAGGGTGTGGAATTCAATGGTTTTCAAGGTCCCTTCCACCCCAAAGCATGCTGTGACTCCATGCCTTGGCCTCCCATTCCAGGACCATCAGTCAGGTGAGGAAGGAAAGGAGGAATTGTGCAGAAAGAATCCCTGGGAGACAAGAACTCCTCCACAGAAGGATGGGAGCAGCCTGGCTGTGGCTCCCCTTGGTGCTCCACCACCTCTGGACGTGGCAGCTGGGCTGGGGTTGCTCCCAGTGTCACTTGTTTGTCACCCCTGCTCGAGCTAAGCACTGCTCAGAACCATCTGCACTTGTTGCTTAGGGACCAGAGTGACAGAGAGAACACAGCTGGATGCTTGGCTACCTAAGGAGATGGATGGGAGGATATAAATAGCTAATGGCAAGAGGAAAGAGGACAAGAAGTCCCATTTCCAATTTGGTAAAATACTGACCAGAATAGTAGTGGAGGAAGACTTCCAGAAATAAGCACGTGGGTATTAAATGAATGGAAAATGAATTATAAGAGAAGACAGGGAAAAGAGACTAAAAGGAGATTCTGAACCTGTTTGAACAGTAATTGTCCCATCCTGGAAAAAGAGTTTCTGTCACCTGGGTGCCAGAAACATTACTGGAGGTAACTTCAGAGTGACAAGAGGCAGTGGAGAAGGAAGATAAGTATGTAGATAAATGTCATTAACCCCTGTTAGTGCAGGGCTTAGAGAGTTCAAAGGCTGCATCTGCAGTGAAGGGTGGAGGTCTCAGGGACTGTGTGGGCTTGTCTGTAAAAACTCTGAGAGGAGGCAGCTGAATAAACCAAAAGTTTCTTCCAGGCTTGAGAACCTCCTGTTTGTGGTGCTGTCACAACACCAGGGCTGTGACAGTCACGGGGAACTCTCAGCAGATCAAGGAGGGGGAGAGGAGACCAGCCCAAGTGTGCCAAGGTGGGTTCTGCATCTGAGGTCATCCAGACCCACAGGGATGGAGCAAACAGCGCAGAGGGTGAGAAGGATGTGCCCCAAAGGGAAAGGAAGAGCCTTCAGTTAGGGGAGGGACACACCTTCCTCGGGAGACATCCCATCAGAGAGGAACAACAGGCCTGAAAAGGAAAATAACAGGCTCTTCTCAGGCTGAGCTGAGAGGGAGCCCAGTGTGATCCCCAGGGCTGTTCCCAGCCCTGTGCCTGTCCAGGCTCAACAAACACCAACAAGGGCTGGGACATTTTGCTGGGGATGTCCCCAAGCAAAGGACTCAGACAGGGAAGCAACACAAAGCCCAAGAGGAAGAGGAAGTTTACAGCTGTCCTCAGGAAAGTCAGCGTGGCCTTTCCTCTCAGAGCTTCCACATCCCTTGGGAAAGCACAACAACTCATCTGCAAGTCTGCACAGTGCCCTTGGGGAGTTGGAACCTGGGGCCTGACAACTCCGTGGCAAAGTGTGAATCCAAAGTAATTGCACTGTTTGCTCTGGGAATACTCCAGATACACTTGGCAGAACAGAGGAACACTCAGAATTCTCTCCTTGTAGGATCTACAAACCCCCAGTTCTTTCACATCCCTAGGATTTTCTCTTCTCCCATGCCTTCTTTCTTCCCACTGCCCTGATTTTAGAAAAAGGCATTCGAGTTTCTGCCTTCACTCTCTGCCTGTGTAATGAAATCTTTTTATCCTCCAAGGCTGCCTTGCAGAGAGGGGGTTCTCTGGAGCAGACAGTGAGGGCAGGGTCCCTTGGGCATAAAGACAAAGCATCTGCAGGCAGCTGCTGGGGCTGCAGGGTTAAGCCATTTTAATTACCTGCAAGCAGAGCACCAGCCAAGGAATGGCCAATGTGCAAAGCAAGCCCCACAGCGGGGCTGGGATGGCTCACCAGGCTCCTGCTGATCCTCTGTTAGATTAAATTCTTGGGTGAGAGCTGCCCTACAGTTTTATGGCAGTGGGGATAACCTCCCTGCACCCATGTCTGGGCTGGGGCAATGCCTGTGATCCCAGAGCAACTGCAAACCTCCCACCTGGATGGCACCACTGTGAAATCCACGGAGCTTCAGCAGGGTTTGAGGTGTTGCTGTTCCATTCCTAACACGGCAGAGAGGCAGACCCCTTGTCTCTATCTGTCCCCACCCTACCAAGCCCTTCCCAGCTCCCCGTGGTCCCCTCACATCCCCACATCTTCCTGGGGTGCCCACAGCAAACCCAAGGGAAGGAAAATGGTGTTTGGGTGTGTTTATCTGTGGGCAGAGGCAAGGGAAGGGACAGATCTTTCCCAAGGGACACAGATGGGAGTCAGGGCTGAGCAGCAGCTCTTCCCAAGCAGGGATGGCCATTTGGGCCACCCTGGCTTGGTGTGAAGGCACCTGAGGCCATGGCAGGGCTCCTTCCCACCAGGAATGTGGCAAACCGTGCTGCCAAAAGCTCCTGAGCGTGCCTAACTCCCCTCTGCCCCCCTCCCGAGCGCTCCACAGGGCTGATCCAGGGAATCCCGTCCGCTCCCAGCTGGCTCTGCTGCACGGAGCTGCTCGGCTCCCTGCCTCCATCCCTTCTCCCCCACGCCTGCAGGTACTGCAGGGAAAGCCACAGCGGCTCCCACGGGACTCAGGGTCCCCATCCCTGCCGTTTCCTTGCCCTGGCGCATGGGAAGCCGCGCCCTGACCTCTTCCAGCTCCGACTTGCTTTCCCAAACGGGGCCGGTTTTGGGCAGGACGTGCCGGGACCTGCCGCCTCCTCCCCGAGCCTTTGAAGGAGCCACGTAGGCAGCTGCACCCCGCAGACTTTGGTGTGGAAAGCCACAGATCCGTGAGTCACCTGGGCCCAGCCTGCGCAGGCTCCTGTTGCCTCTCTGGGTGGGACAGACAGGACACCAGGACTCCCTTCCCAATCACTCCTGGGGTCACCATTCCCTTTTTCTGACCCAGAGATGGGGCAATTGAGAGGCGTTTGAAAAACTTTCATTCCATTTCCAGTCTCATGTGAAGGGGTGAGACAGCACAGACACAACTTTGTGTGCCTTCTGTTGAGCTTTAAGAATTCTCTACAAATCCATTTCCCACTCCCTGGGAAGGCAGGCTTCTGCGCCAGGTTTGGGAGCAGGATTTTGGAGCTCAGGGTGGGAGAAGGGGAGGCCTTTGTGCAGGATTTTGGAGCTCAGGGTGGGAGAAGGGGAGGCCTTTGTGCAGGATTTTGGAGCTCAGGGTGGGAGAAGGGGTGGCCTTTTGTGCAGGATTTTGGAGCTCGGGGTGGGAGAAGGGGAAGCCTTTGTGCAGGATTTTGGAGCTCGGGGTGGGAGAAGGGGAAGCTTTTGTGCAGGATTTTGGAGCTCGGGGTGGGAGAAGGGGAGGCCTTTGTGCAGGATTTTGGAGCTCGGGGTGGGAGAAGGGGAGACCTTTGTGCAGCCTGCTGTGAGAAGGGGCAAGGGGACAAGGGACAGGGATTCCTGGTGCCACAGCAGATAACCAGAGCAGATAGCTCCCTGCAGGGCAAGCCCCAAGGCAGGGGGGTCTGATGTTCTTCAGCCCCAGCAAAGGACTCTGCCTGGCTGGGGGATTCTCCGTGCTCAGCACGGACCCATTTCCCCTCTCCCAGAGAGCCCCTGTCCCCCTCAAACCCATTCCCACCCCAATGCCCCACTGTCGTCCCCGCAGTGCTCTCCAGGGAGGGCTGAGGGGGAGCTGGGTGTGGGCAGGAGCCACCTGGCAGCAGGGCACAGAGCAGGGTGTGTGCACAGGGAACATTTTGGGGCAGAGGACACACGTGCTGTGTTCTGAGTGCACAGGGAACAAAACGCTCCTGGATTTCTGCAGCCCCGGCTCTGAATCCTCCCCCCCAAGGCCATTTTCTCAGCCAAAGGGACAATGGAGACCCGACATAAACAATCCCCTGGGATCAGCACATGGATACCCAGCCCTCCCCCTCAGCCGAGCTGAGGCCAGCAAGACACAATGTGTAATTAGGTTAATGAGCTAAGCACGGGTTTTAATTGGGATTCCCCGATTTACTGGGCTATCTCCTCCTTTTGTTTTACTGCTGCTGCAGGTTCCTAAATGCTGCCCTTGCTAAGGGCCCTGATATTGGAAAGGTCTTACGGATCTTTAATTGTATTTAATCATTGAGGTAATTAATGATCCTTGAGCAAAATGGAGATTGCATCTAGAGTAGTTCCAGTCTTGCCCTTCAGCATCTGTTGTGTCTGGGCACAGGAATTCTGCAGGCAGGCAGGAGAGGGGTTCACACAGAGCCAGACAAAAGGATGGAAGAGAGAGGAGAGTGGTGGGAAGAGGAGGGACTGGGGGGAAAAAGCACATCTGAAATGGAGAAGGAGCTGAGCAGAAGGGAGGGAAGCGGGGAAAGGGAAGCAATGCCATTCCTTCCCCTCACAGACAGGAGCCACTCCATTCCAGACCTGGACTGTTGGCTCAGGGGATGGCTGGTTGTCCCCTGTGTCCCCAAACTGGACAGGCTTGACCAGCGCTCAGTGCTCAGACCACTCCCAGGAGACAACCACCTGCTCCTGCTGTTCCCCTTTTCCACTCCTCGCTTCCCTCTGGCACCGTTTCACACCCCTTTCTTCTCAGGGAGACATTGCCAAAGTTCAAAACCTTGAGCTGGAACAGGGCAGAGGGGGAGCGATGGGCAGCAAGTCCCAGCACGTCCCCTCTGTGCCAGGCCACAAACCGTGCACCTCCCATCCCTGCTCCCAACCCCTCCGCTTCTCCCAGAGCACAAACAAAGCCTGTCCGACCAGAAACGGGGCTGCCTGCTCCAGCTTGCCCCAGAAAGGCAGATTTTGGGAGAAATGTCACAGGCAAAGCAGCAGGGACGTGGAATCAGCCCCTGTGTCTGTGTCTGGGACGTGTCACAGCTGTCCTGAGCGCAGGGATGTGTGAGCAGGGAGCTGGAGGCTGGCTCGTTGAGCAATGTCCCCTGGCTCCCAGCCCCAGTGACAAGGGACAGTTCAGCCCAGGAAAAGCACTGCCCTCCCCTCCTCCAGCCCCAGCGGGGCTGAGGGCAGGACAGTGGCACAAACTGCACGTGGAGCAGTGCAGCCTGCTGGTGGGGTGACATTTGGGACTGCACGAGTCCTCCCCAAAGGGAAAATCCAGCACACCCACCCTTCTCACTCTTCTTCTGGAGGGCTCTCTGTGCTAGAGCACGAGTGACAGCCCCTGCCATGGTGCTGGAACGAGCCTGCTTTTATCCTGTCATTGTCAATGAGCCCAGCGTGGCTCCAGATTGGGCCCAGAGAAGCTCTGTGAGTTGGGACTTGCACGGAGGAGTTGTTGGGCTGGGCTGGAGTTTCCAACTGCCCATAAACTGAGCTCCTGGGGATTGGGGCAGCCTGGAGTCAGGCTTAAGGCTGGGGGGCAGAGTTCCCCACCAGATACTGGAAGCCCAGTTTTTCCTGGAAACCTGGGGCTCTGTTACCATGGGAAAGGCACCGTGCAGAGCCAGTCCTGACTGGGAATCTGCCCCTTCCCACTCTGGAACAAGCTGCCTTCCCAGGCAAGTTTCAGCTTGCTTGGGCCGTCAGCTTGGCGGATCTCATTTCTGCTGTTTTTTTCTCCTTTATTGCCTCCTTATCTGCCCCAGGGCTTGAGGGAGGGTTGCCTCCTCCTCCAGAGCATTAGCAACCCTGCCAATTTTCCCCACTTGGAATATTTCATGCACAGGCCCTTCTTTCTCCCACGCTCCCTCCCCATCCACCTTGCCCATCCCACGTCCAGCTGTGGCTCCTGTGGCAGCTGCTGCCTCCAGGTGCTGGCACAGTCCTGGTGGTGTCCCTGCTCCCTGGGCTTCACCCCTGCAGCCACAGCACAGAGGAGCAAATGGGAGCACGAGGTGGGAGACACGGGGGGAGGCAGAGTGCCAGGAGCTGCAGAGCAAGGAGTGACACCCAAAAACGGGGGACACGGAGCGAGCCAGCACAGGGGGGACAGGAGGGGAGGAGGAAGTCGCAGGCCTGTCCACAGGGATGGAAAAGGGGCACTGCAGTGGGGAATAAAGCCCTGGAAGGTTGGGAAAGCCTGGCCACGGATGCTGGGTTTGGTCCTGCTCCCACAAAACCCTGATGCTGGCAGAGCAGGGTCCGGCCTCCCTCCCAAGGCTGATCTCCACAGCCCCTGATGCTGGGAATGGCTAAGCTGATTGCAACAGCCCCGGAGATCTGCATCAGCCTCTCCTCCCTCCCAGCACACAAGATCAGGCCACCTGATTGTGTCATTTATTCCCCTGTAAACGAAGCAGCCAAAGGAGAAACCCAGCCCAGACATGAGAAACCTTCCTGGAGACGCAGCTGGGCCAGGCAGGAGCAGCAGAGCAGGGGTGAGGCTCCCCGGCCTGACCTCACTTGTGCTGGAGCTGCCTTGGGCTGGAGGCACAGCAACATCATCTACAGCCAGTGCCCGGGTGGCAAAGACCCCTGGTGGGGCCATCCTGCCCCACAGGACCCCCAAAAAAGCACCTGGAAGAGAACACAGCCAGCCCTCGTGCTGCAGGGCAGCAGCTGATCCTGGCTTGCCACAGCAGGGAGGAGCTGCCCCTTCCAGGCACGTTCCCTGCTGTCCATTCTTCCCTGCTGCCACTACCAAGAACTTGCCCTGGGCTGAACGACAGGCCCCAGGTCCAAACCCAAAATCTGCAGCAGTGGGGCTCAAATCCTGCTGCCTGCCTGCAGGGGTTGTGTTACATCCCATCAGGGAGCCACTTCCAACAGCTCACACCCTCCTGTGGGGATGCAGGCTGCTGGATTCACAGATTCACAGAATCACCAGGCTGGAAGAGACCTCCAAGATCATCAAGTCCAACCCAGCCCTCACACCTCAACTAAACCATGGCACCAAATGCCACATCCAATCCTTTTTTAAACACATCCAGGGATGGGGACTCCACCACCTCCCCGAGCAGACCATCCCAGTACTTCATCATCCTTTCTGTAAAAACCCTGTTCCCTAACAGCCAACCTAAACTTCCCTTGGCACAGGTAAAGGCTGTGTCCTCTCGTTCTGTCAGTGCTGCCTGTGGATCCCTTCCCACTCGGGATATTCTGTGATTCCACCACTGCTGTGCAGCCTGACTCGCTGAGCCACCACAGCTGGGAGCCCACAGGGGCACTGAAAACTGTCCCACTGCCACCAGGCCACGGTGCCCTGGCCTGGAGGGGATGCTGGGCACCATCAGCACCCACAGAGCTGGAGCAGCAGGGGAGGAGCAGGGGCTGGGCCCCCTCTTTGGTAACCTCACCCTGTGCCCCAGCTCAGTGCACCAGAGCCCCTCCAGCTGTTTTAGGGAGCTCCCCCCCAGCCAGGGCTGCCCCAAGCGGAGCCTGGAGCTGTCCCTGGAGCTGCCCAGCCTGGCTGTGGTGCCTTTTCCCAGGGGCTGGAGTGTGAGGCTGGTTTCCCTCTGGCGTGCCAAGGGCGGCCAGCAAAGCACTGCCTCTGTCTCTCAGCTCTTCCCAGGAGAGGCGGCGTGGCAGGCTCAGAGGCACCTGACTCACATTTCTGTGACTTTTCCCTCTCTCCCACCCTGCACACCACCTCTGGCTCTGCCTCTCTGGCCCCTCTGCACACAACAGCATGGCCCTGCCGTGCCAGGAAGAGCAGCCTGACAAATCCCCAGCAGCAAATTCAGGGTACAGGGAGCCAGGGGGGGCTCACCTGGCCCTGTCACACTGCAGAAACACTTCCCTGTCGCCCCAAAAGCTCTGCACAAACATCAAGGCAAAGACATCCAGCAATTGGATGCACCATCCAGCACCACAACAGGAGCTTTTAGCCACAAAACAGCAAAAAGCCCCCACTGTCCTTGCTTGGTGCTGCCAGACGAGGAAGGCTCAGGCCAAAGCATGCACAGAGATTGAAAACTCCTCTTGATCCACTGCCTGTGTTTTTTCACAGAGGTGGAAGGAGAGCAAAGGATCTTGAAGGAGGCAGAGAAGCCACTGGCTGAATGCACAGCCTGGGAAACCTTGCCAAGTCACCGAGAAACCTCCGAGCCACTGCTCAAAGAGATTTTAAATGGAGTCCCAGGCCTTCCTACACCGAGGGTGATGAAGAATAAAATGAACTGAGATCTTTTCAATGCACACACTGAGGACAAATGGCTTTTTAATTGATAATGCCAGCAGCTGGAGCCAGGGGATTCATCAGCATGTTTTGGCACCCCTCAGGACCGCAGGATTCTACCCACACTTGTGTTAAGTGACACATTAACAGGAGCAGGGGTGCAAGAGGAGTGCAAGGACTCACAGCAGCTCCAAGAACTCCAGAAGCTGCTGCCAGAATTCATCTCTCAGAGGCCACCTATGGAGAGCAGCTCCTGCAGTGCAGACAGCAGGTCCCAGCCAGGTCCTTTGGCTTGGATTGTCCCCTGCAACGCTTGGATTGTCCCCTGCAACACCACAGCTGCTGTCCCAGGGGTGGCTCTGGGCTGGGGATTTGCTGCAGTGAGCACAGGAGGTGATGGTTCAGCTTCAGCCCAGTCACCCCTGCCCTGTCTCATCCCCAGCTTTGGGAGGCTGGGATGTCCTTGTGCCCTGTCCACCCTGGCTGTGTGTTGTGCTCTCCATCCCCCTCAGGAAGCTCTTCCCAGCCTTGCTGTCACAGTTATGTGGCTCCTGGGGCCATGTGGGAACCCAGGCAAGGAGATGAGTCTTGGAGAGACAGTAATTACTTCTGTCAGATTAATAAATTAATAAATCCCCCATTTATTCTCCAGATTTAATTTCCAATCCTGGCGTTTTCTCTTCCTGTCATGCAAACACACCACGAAAAGATATGGGAAGGCACAAGAGAAGCAGGAAAGGGCAGAAGGAGGCTCCAAGAAAGGGCCACCTTCCCTACTGTGAAGCTGTTAAGCATCTCCAAGGCACTGAAACGGCTCCTAAAGTTGCAGAAAGGTGAGAGGAGGAGGAGAAACTCTGCCCCCCTTGATGGAAAAACCCAGCTCACAGTGCAGACATCTTCATCTTGGCTGTCTGTCTGCACGCCCTGCAAAGTCAAAGAAGAGAAATTCCTAATTCAGGCACTCTGCATAAGAAATCTACCTTGGGCTGGATAAATCTGGAAGTGCCTATTTCTTTTTTTTTTCCTTGGACACGAGGGAGTCTGGATGATTTGCTCCATCTTCCCCTTTTGTTTCAAAGCAGGGAACTCTCAGTGAAATGGAGCCTTTCTCACTGACCTGGACAAGAGGGAGAGCTCTGCTCACCCAGAGACTTCCCCAACCACTGCTAAAATCTCTTGTACAGGAGACCTCAGCCTGTTTTCTCAAGGAGCTGCTGAGCTGGAGAACCCATTTCAGGAGAGCCTTTTCTCTTCAGAAATGACTTCTGAAGTGCTGCTCTCCTTAGTGGGTCTTAACCAGGACAGCCACAAGGGGAACATCAGCTGAGCCTGTCTCCTCCTCCTTGGCACCACTGGTTCTTGCCCAGATTTCTGAGCAGAACTTGTCTTTTCCCTTTTTTTCCCTTTGCAAATTCCCCCTCTGAGACAAGTGCCACGGGCTGCGGGTCAGGTTTCGGGCTCATCTCTTACAGATGCTGCATTTCAGCCCAAAGCTCAGTCCAGCCTTGGTAAAATGATGCTTGGTCCCACCCCCTCCTGCCCTCCTGGACCAGTCTGAGGCAGAGGCAGTGGAAACCCAGCTGGGTTTCTTGCAGGGGAGGAGGCACTGCAAGGCCCTGCCCGTTTCCCAGCTCAGCAGAGCTCAAGTGGAGCATCCATGTAGAAATAATAGGAAGGGGAGGAAAATTAGGATCCTACTGTGGGCCATCAGGTCTTTTCCATTCCTTTCCCAGTCATACATCCCTGGATGACCCCGGATTCCCTGCCTTGCTTGCAATTTCTTGCTGGCAAACGCACAGGCAGGAGGACGAGAGGCTTCTTGCCAAATAATAGGTGGTCAGAGCAGGAAGAGGAGCAGAGACATTAGAGAAGCCAATAGAATCAACCTCTCCCGCTCTAAGCATTCCTCTCTGTGCATCCCAGACAGCAGCACACTCTCCTGTGCAGGTGCAGGTGAGCGCTTTTGTTATTTTGGGGGGGCAAATCCCCCAAGGATGGCCACAACCCACGGCCACATTCCGGGCACAGAAGGTTAAAAAAAAAAAAAAAAAAGAAACAGAACAAAAGGCAGCAGCAGCAGCAGCTCCCTGCCCCCTCCCTGCAGATGTCCGCTGGCTGCCGCTAATCCGCCCGGGCGGGCAGGCAGCAGTGTCACCCCGCGGGGGACAGCGCTGTCCCCTCCCCAGCGCCCCGCACCCAGGGGGGGCCAGGGGGCCGGGGGCGGCTCATCCCCGCTCGGCCGGGAGCGGGAACAAAGCGCCGGGGCCGGGAATTCAGCGCAACCAACAGCGTTGCCATGCTAATGAGCGCTCCCGGCTCCATCCCGCCGCCCGTGGCAAATCGGAGCGAAAATCCAGGCTCGGGAAGGATGCAACTTTTATGTCCGATGAGCGTCGCCGGGCTCCAACACCAATCCTCTCCCTCGGTTTATTTTTAATTGACTCCTACTAAGCCGGAGTGCATTTTCATCCGTTCCAAATGGAGCAGCTGTTGAAACTGAAAATCAGCAGCAGAAAGTGCGGACGTTTCTATTTTGCGGTGCTCGCTCCTCAGCGCTTCATTTCCAAACCTCAGCAGCCTGCCCAGAACAAAGGATGCCTTGGTGCAGAGCATTAACCCCATCCTGAAACCTCCGAATCCCCACTCTGGAACCCTCACAATTCCATCCTGAAACCCCCCACATTCCACTCTGGAACCCCCACATTCCACTCTGACACCCTCACATTCCACTCTGGAACCCCCACATTCCATCCTGAAACCCCCACATTCCCCTCTGGAACCCTCACATTCCATCCTGAAACCCCTGCACTCTCACCCTGCACCCCTCGTGCCCCCATCCTGCACTCCTGACATCCTCATCCTGTACCCCTTTATGTGCCCATCCTGCAACCCCTGCATCCCAGTCCTGCATCCCTCACCTCCCCATCCTGCACTCCTCATGTCCCCATCCTGTGCCACTCACATCCCCATCCTGCACCCTCTTACATCTCCATCCTGCATCTCCCATATCCCCATCTTGCAAAATCTGTATCCCCATCCTGCATTCCTCATATACTCATCCTGCACCCCTCAAATCTCCCCCCTGCAGCCCTATCCTGCAACCCCTGCATGCCCATCTCGCACCCCTTCCATCCTCATCCTTCAAAACCTGCATCCCCACCCTGTATCCTTCACATCTCCACCTGCAGTGCCAGGTCTCTGGATTCTTAGCCCTCCCTGGATCCTGCACCGAGTGTCACCAGCAGGGTGACAACGTGCAGTGCAGGGTGAGGCTGGAAAAGCTCTGTCCCCCAGGCAGGGAGTGCTTCAATCAGCAGGGTCAGCACAGTTATCCTGTGCACAGCACAGACCTCAGAAACCCAAACCCCAGAGCTCAGAAACAAGCCCTGGCAAGGCTCTGGGCCCTGGAGTGGACAGCTGGACTCCAGGAGCTCATCCCAAGGCTGGGATTTAGCAGGCAGGATGTTGGGATCAGGCACCAGAGCTGCCAAGCTGGGGCTTGGTGCTGCTCACAAATAAGCCGTGCCCTCCTCCACAAGGCAAACACCAGCTGGCCAAGTCGTGGCCATCCCCCTGCTCAGCTCCAAGGGATAATAATCCACAGTCCTGGCACTACAGAATACACTGGAGAACCCTGGGGATTGCCAAATCCCTGCACCAAGCCAGCATCAACATGGAAATGCTGCAGATGGGAGCACCTGGGCTGCAGCCCAGGAGCTGGGACAGGATCCCTCAAGCAGGGGTTGAGCTGTGGGGTCTGGCTGGCTCTGAGGACACTCAGAATTCCCCCCCTGCAAAGAGGGGAACAGCCAGCTCCTAGGGCTGTGTGCCAGTGTTTTTGCAGGTAGCCTGGCCATGGAGTCCAGCTGCCTCCTGGAGAGGTTTCTGTATGTGGGAAGAACTGCTGATGGAGGAATAAAAGCTCAACTTCCCTCCATCAGGAGTTTGCAACAGAGTTTCTACAGGAGCAGCTGTCCAGGGCCTGGGTCCCTAATCCCAACAAAGCCAGAGGGGAGCCAGACCCTGGTGTAGGAAGGATCTCCTTCTCTCCTTGTCCTCCTTGGAGAGCAGAATCCAAACCCCAAGCAGGAGCAGCAGGAGGGGGAGTGGATGCAGGTAACACTTTGCTGGCACATGTCAGCAGGGCTTCCTCTGTAAATGGTATTTCACACCAGGGCCATGCTGAGTGCCAGTCAGCTCAGGTGCTCTGCCAGGTATTAGGTTTGCTGGGAGCTGAGGTGTCCAGAAAATCTGCCACTGACCAGTGTGCTGCAGTCTTAAAATAATTGATTAATTAAAAGCTGACCCTGAGCTTTTTTCCTGAAGGTCTGTCCCTACCTCTAAACCCTAAAAAAGCCATTTTTATCTTTTGCCAACCAAACAAATCCAGCTTCAGACCTCTGATTAAATATTTACAACTTTGCACAGACCACAAGCAAGCTCCACAGCTATTTATTGCTCCAAAGGCAGCTGCAGCAAGAAACACAGAACAAAACAAACAAAAACCAGCCAGGAACCAACGGTGTCATCCACATCAACAAGTTTCCCTTGTGTGCTTGAGTCAGCTCGGAGCCAGGGGGCATTTCAAGCACGTTTCACTGGGCTCAGAGCTTGGGGACCTGGTGCTGTTGGAGCTCTCCCAGCTCCAGCTGCTTCCCAGCACTCCCTTCTGGAGTGTTCCATGTGCTGGTGGTGTCAGTGGCCCTCACTTTGGACTTCACTGCAAACCCCCCGTGATGCCTGAAGTGCTTGGTGAGGGTGAAATGGGGACTGGCTGGATTTGTCACCCTTTCATCCCCATTTCCAAGCCCGGTTTGGGGCTGGCAGTGACATTTAGGGACACAGAGATGGGATGAGGGTGTGCAGGAGGCACTGAGCAGCCACGGGGGTCAATGTTTGTCCCAGTGCAGTCACAGCCAGGGCCAGGTGTGGGACACCACAGGAACCAAGGCCAAAACAATGTCCCCGTGCCCAGAGTGCCCAGTGTGACCCCCCCCCTCTGTGCATCCATCATTTCCCCCAGGACCTGGATCCCCTGGAGCAACAGGACAAAAGGGGATTGTTCCCCACCGTACTCCTGGTCGTTACTGGGAATAAAAAAGCAGCTGTGCCTGTGTTTGGGTGCTGAGCCAGGCTGGGATCCCCCTCCCCACCTGATTCCCCAGGCACAGGCTCAGGTTTCGGAGCACAGGATCCAATAACTCATCACTCAGGGCAAGATATTATCCCCCATTACCAATTCCATGCAAACAGCTCTGCTCTCCCCAGGATTAAAAGCCAATTAAAGAACCTTGCTCTTCAAGGGGAGAGGAGGATGAGAGGAGGGGCTTTTGTGGGGTTTTTGTTGATGCCTGGCTGGGAGGAAATATCCCCCATAAGGACTATCGATGAGTTCTTTTGAGATCACATTGATTTTGCTCAGAACCATTTGGGACTCCTGTCTCCGGAGGAAAAAGAGAAACACAAAGAGTACAACAACAAAATCCCCACAAGCCGTGTCCTAAAAAGGAAAAAGAAAGGAATTTTATTTGCAGGAGGATCAATGGTGTTTGCTGAAGTCAGCAATTGGTGTTTTGGGTTTCAAAGCTTTCTCAGGGCAAGGGAGCCTTACTCTCAAGGTGAAGAGCAAGCTCATAAATCTGGGAGAAGCTTCAAGCCCAGAATCTGCTGATTCCCCACTGCAGGGAGGGCAGAGCCAGCAGGAAAAGGGCATTTGCTCTGCAAACAAGGAGCAGGATGAGCGCTTGTAAATCGCTGCTCACAAGGGAACAGGTGACATTCAGCCCTGCTGCACTCAGATCTGGGATAAAGGGGAACACAAAGGTGACTTTAAGCCAGCTCTGCACTCACAAGGGCCATGTCAGCTCCTGGTTCCTCATCTCAGCTCCCAGTGCAAGCCTCAGGCCTGATGCTGGGAAAACAAAGCTTCTCTTCAACACCTGACCCTGGCCCCAAAGCCTAAAATCATAGAATGGGTGGGAAGGGAACTTAAAGATCGACTTCTCACTCCCCTGCCATGGACAGGGACCATTTCCAGGTTGCTCCGAGCCCTATCCAACCTGAAATGCCTCCCATTTCCTCCTGCCCTGGGAGCAGATGTGCCCAGAGAGGTGTCCAGGGCAGGGGGAAAGCCAGAGATGGGAAAACCTCCAGCTGGGACTGCAGCCAGCACAGCCAGACTGCAGCACAACAGTGCACAGGGACAGCTCACCCCATGGATCCTGCTTGCCCGGGTTTAGGAGGAACAAACAAAAAGCCTCGTCATCAAAACCCCTTTGCAGACTGCCTTGGCAGCCAGTGTCCTACCCAAAAGGAGCCCGGGGTTTAGGATCACAGGATATTAGGGTTGGAAAAGCCCTCCAAGATCATCGAGTCCAATCTTTGCCCGAGCACCCTCTCCTCACTAAAGCACAGAGCTTCCCCCAGCCTGCTCCTGCTGCCCCCCTGCCTCTCCCAGGCTCCTGCTGCTCCCTGCCCCAGCACCACCAGTTTGGAGCCAGCTCAGCTCTGCCAGCCCTGCCACTTAACCCAGAGCAGCCTTCTGGTGCCAGGGGAAGGGGGCCAGGGGCGTGGAGCTCGTGCCAGTGGGTGTTTAGCACAGCCACCCGCCTCAGCAGGCAGGTGGGTGACCCCTCAAGGTCCCCTGCAAACCCGAATTACCTCCTGTTCCTCTCAGGATGCTAAAGCAGCACAAAAACATGTCTGTCTTTCTGTCAATCTGTCACTTCGTGTTGGCCTCACTTTTGCCTGTCAAACATCAGCCCGGATCTCGCCGTCAACAAGCAGATATTTATTTGTTGTTTCCTCTTCTGTTTGCTTTTTTTCCCAGGCCATTTCCACTTGAGATAAACCCGGGCAGGCAGAGCCATACGCACACAAATAGCAGGGCACCATTTTCACTCCATTCCAGGCTTTATTTACTGGCAGGACTGGGGGTAACTCGCTCTGACAAGTGACTCCTTGCATGAACACCAAGCTGCCAGGCTCCTCTTGGGCACACACCTGGGCAAGGAGAGGGGATCTGGGCCGGGCAGAGATGGTCTTTAAGGTATTCCAACCCAAACCAGTCTGGGATTCCATGGGAATGGCTCCAGGGCTGGGGGAGAGGCAGAGCCCCCTGTCAGAGCATCCTCACTGCTTGTGGCCATGCCAGGGGGCAGGAGAGCTCCCAGACCTCACCTGAACAGCTCCAGACCTCACCTGCACAGCCCCAACCCTTACCTGCACAGCCCCAACCCTCACCTGAACAGCTCCAGACCTCACCTGCACAGCCCCAACCCTCATCTGCACAGCCCCAACTCTCACCTGCACAGCTCCAACCCTCACCTGAACAGCTCCAGACCTCACCTGCACAGCCCCAACCCTCACCTGGCTGCTGCCACACACGTGGGTGGGACACCTAAACTGGAGGGGAAGGGAAAAGCAGAGAGCAGGAGGGGCCCGGGGACAGCACAGCCCTAAGGGGGGACACGGGGACGAGCCAGAAGGATCCCCTCCCTCTCCCCTTCATTTCCGCTCAGGATTTAAAAAAAAAAAAGAATCTTTTTCCTGCCTGGATTCTTTTTCCCGACCCATCTCAAGCCCCCCTGTCGCCATGGCAACGGGCCGAAGGAACAGATGGGCCTGGCAGGCAAATCCCCCTCCCAGGAGAATGCTCAGGGCCACACGCCTTGGGGACAGGGCCGTCACCCCCGGCACCCCTTCCCTCATCCTCCCGCCGTGGTGAGCCATGGTGGCACCCCGGGGTGGCTTTGCAGGGAGAAGGGACAGGGATGCTCCCCTCCCAAAGGGGCCTGAACCGCCTGAGATCCACCTGGCTGTGGGGAAATCCACGTTTTCTCAGGCATCTGGAGCATCTCCCTGCCCGCCTCCAGCAAACCTCGCCCTAAACCAGGGCACTGCAGAGCAGGACAGACACAGGGGACAGAACCCCCACCCCTGGAGGGACTGGGCACAGGGGACAGAACCCCCATCCCTGGAGGGAGTGGGCACAGGGACAGAACCCCCATCCCTGGAGGGAGTGGGCACAGGGGACAGACTCCCCATCCCTGGAGGGACTGGGCACAGGGACAGAATCTCCATCCCTGCAGGGAGTGGGCACAGGGGACAGACTCCCCATCCCTGGAGGGACTGGGCACAGGGACAGAATCCTCATCCCTGGAGGGAGTGGGCACAGGGACAGAACCCCCATCCCTGGAGGGAGTGGGCACAGGGGACAGAATCTCCATCCCTGGAGGGACTGGGCACAGGGACAGAATCTCCATCCCTGCAGGGAGTGGGCACAGGGACAGAACCCCCACCCCTGGAGGGACTGGGCACAGGGCTCAGCTGTCCCAGCCTCGCTGGCTCTCCCAGACAGATTCATCCGACCAGATTGGGATGAGGAGAGGGCTGGGTGAAGATCAAACTCAGCCACTAATCTCCCTGGGGATTAACCATCCACGTGGGGCCGTGGTGTGGGGCTTTGGAGCAGGCAAACAACAGCTGAGCCCTCCTGGAGATCCCACAGCTCCTCTGGAGTATCCGAGAGGAGCAGCCAGGGCTGTCCTGGGCACCCAGAGAGAAGAGGGTGTTCCTTCACCTCCTCTTTCCTCACCCTGTCTGCAGACAGAGCTGCAAACCTGATGCAGCTTGCTGTGCTCAGCCCCAGAACTGGTTCTTTTTTTGGGGGAAAACAGCAAGTGTGAAGCTACACTTCAAAGCCTCCAAAGCTGTCTGGGCCTGCACAGGTGCAGGCCTCTCTGTGGGGGAACTCGGGCTGAAGGCACCAAGAAACTCTGCTGCAGGAAAAGGAAAAGTAAAAAGAAGTGGCTGTTCCTTTAGGAACTTTAGTACAGGCTGCCTCAGCTGCTCGAGCCCGTTTTCTCCCGAAAAACCCAGAGCACCACTCTCTCTCCAGAGCCAGTTTTGGAGCTGTTACCACCCTGATCCCAACTTCCTTCGCTCCACACAAATCCCTGTGGATCGTGGCTGAGTTCTGCAGCCCTGTCCCCATTCCCACAGGGGCCAGATGGCTGCTTGCCCTGCCCATGGAGTCCCTGGGAGATTCTGGGATTGGGAAGCAGCATTCCTCAGGGCTCGGGAGCCAGAGCAGGCTGGGGATGGGCGGCAGGGTGGGAGGGGATGGCGCTGGGAGGCTGCAGGGAGCCAAACTCCTTTCCTTTCCTTTCCTCTCCTTTCCTTTCCTTCCCTTCCTTTCCTTTCCTCTCCTTTCCTTTCCTTCCCTTCCTTTCCTTTCCTCTCCTTTCCTTTCCTTCCCTTCCTTTCCTTTCCTCTCCTTTCCTTTCCTTCCCTTCCTTTCCTTTCCTCTCCTTTCCTTTCCTTCCCTTCCCTTCCTTCTCCTTTCTCCTCCCCTCCCCTCAGCCCCAGCAGGCTCCCAGGGGTGCTGGGTGCTGGCCCAGGGGCCCAGCCCAGCCCAGCCAGCTCCCAGCCCACACCGTGGGAAGCTCAGGAGCCCGTCCTGCTCTCAGGTGTGGCCCTTGGCCCCGGGCTGTGGCTCGGCTGCCAGCTCGGGAAGGGGGAGAGGGAAGGGCAGCAAAGCCTGCCGGGGTGGATGGCAGCACCAGCACCGCTCCTGGGGCTTTCTCTCCTTCACAGGGAACCCCCTGTGAGGTTTCACCCCCTGTGAAAACTACCCCAGGTAGTTTTGGGGGTTTTTTTTCTGCGGGTTGTCTGGGATGCCAGGGCTTTTCTCTGCAGAACAGGTTGGGTGCAGGAGCAGCCGTGGCCAGCACAGCCCAGCCTGCCCCACGGCCTCCCCCTGCCCCACGAGCCCACCTCTGTCCTTCCCTCTGCTCCCTTTCCCGGATCAAAGCTCCCCTCCCTGGATTGCAAACATTATTCAGCTGTGAGGTAAGAAGCTCTCCAGCAGCACTTTATTAATCCCACGGGAGGCAGAAAGGAGCAGAGTGAAAGGGTTTAGTGTGGCCAGGACAGAGACTAATGTTCTATGGAACACCTCTGCAAAAGAGAGCCACGTCTTTTTCCCAGAAAGCCTCCTGGGAAGCCTGGGTAATAATTAACAATTATGGAACTTTAAACCCTCCACCTCTCCCTCTCTGTGTCCTGACCAGGGTTTTGTAATAACTCCCCCAGTCTGGAGCACTCCCAGCCCGGGGTGCTGGGGTGCACTGGGGCTGCAGGGTGAGGAGGAGGAGGAGGAGGATGCAGACAGACTCTGTGGGCAGGCAGCAGGCAGCTGCTGACTCTGCTGCTTCCCTGCTCCTCCACTGAGCTTGGATGTGAACCTCCCTTCCTTCCTCCAATGAATCCTGCAGCTCCTCTGGCCACAGAGTGAAGTGGCTCTTGGTGGCTCTTCCCAGGGAACTTTCTCCCAGCCTTGCAATGCCACAGACTCTTGCATATGGCTGAAATCATCATCTACCCAGGAGAGAGACTCGAGAGCTCTTCCAGCACGTGTTTAAACCCATCTGCTGTCTGAGGCAGCCACAATGGGTGCCATGTGAGGCTCACACTGCCACAAACCGGGTGGCTCAGTGAGCCTGGTGCCATCCCTGCCTGGTGGAAGGACTCAGAGTTTTGGAAGTGCTTGCTCACTCAGCAAAGGGCATTTCTGTCATCTGCATCCTACCACGGGGCAGCTCAGGTGCCAGGAATCCTGCTCTCAGCCATGGAGGGAGTGTTTGGGGAAAGCAAAACTCGCTGCAGGTGTCTGGAGACTCCCACTGCTGTCATGGTAGGGCATCCATGTCCATCCATCCTTCCTGTCCTTCCTGCCCCAGCACCCACGGCACACCCAGGGACAGATGTGAACCCCCGACAGGCACTCCTGGTGCATGGGCCAGCAAAGAGCCAGGCTGTGGGTGGGAAGGAGCAGGGGAGTGCAGAGATGTCCAGCCCACACCTCTCAGCCACCTGCAGCCTCTCTTCTGGAAACCAGAGGTGACCCAAATGCAAAACCAGCAGAGCGAGAAATCAAGAGACCTTTGAATTCAAGCAGGCAGGGAAGCCAATGGGCAAGGTTCACCCAATTCCATGATGTCAGCCCCACATCCCACACCCAGAGCAGCCAGAAACTGGGCCCAGTGTTTGCACTTGACAGAATATTTGTTTGTGGATCCATGCAAAAGCATTTCCTGCCTTCTAAACTCCCTGGGCAAGGAGCCGCCTGCTCCTGGCTGCTGAGAAAAAATGACCAAACAAAGGGGAGTCACCTTTCCCTGTGCTCTGCAAATGTCTCCTGCTCGGACTGGGGAGGATCAGGCGTGCAGGCACCCTGCAGACACGGGGCAATGTGAGCAGAGCAGAGAGGGACAGCTCCCAGCAGCTCCTGACAAGGAAAGGCACTCAGAGGTGAAGTGAGCTGGCCAAGGATATTCCAGGGAGCTCGTGGCAAAGCCAGGAAACGCTGCCAGCCCTTCTGAGCTCAGCCTGCCTTTGCCATCACCTCCAGGCCATTGTTTCCCTGTAAGTAAAAGCTGATTCACGCCCGGTAGGAGCTGGTAGCAGATATTCCCATTTCCAGTGAGGTACTGCGAGGTACTCCACGGGCACGGCAGCATTTGAAATGTCAAGAATACAAAAAAATATATGTACTTAAGGAGAATGATTCGAGCCACTTATTTCCAAAGTGAGTTTAGAGGCAGTGAAAGGTCTCAGATCGATCCCAGCAAAACTGCAAATTGGAGTCCTCCCCTTTGCCACAGAGAGGGTGCAGCTGAGACAGCATCTGCACAAACAGCCTGCCCACAGCCCCTGCCAGCCTGCCCCAGCCCTGACCTTGAGGAGCTGCCTTCAAGTGGGAGAGGGAAACTCCCCCTTCCCTCGCAGCCCTGGGCTTTTGTTCCCCGGATGCTGATTTGTTTAACTTGGGTACGTTCTGTCTAGGGAAGGACCTGAGTCTTGATAAACTCACTCCACGTGCACACCAAGGAGAAGCCTGCTTCTTCCTGCAGGTAGAGAGAAACCCCAAGGGGGTTTTGCAGCACAGATTTTGGGGTAAATCCAGAAGAAAGCTCAAGTACCAGGCTGGCTGTGGCATTTTGGAAGGTGCAATGCAGTTGCCTGCTCAAGTGCCCCATTACAAAGGCTTTTCTTCCCCTCCCTGCCCCACGGCTGTCCCTGTGCTCAGCCCCGTGCCCCAGGGACCCCTGGAAAGGTTGTCCCCATCCCAAGTTGGGATCAATACAGCTGTCAGGCTCTGGCCACACTACCCCTGCTAATTGGAATTACAATAGGCAGGCTGCAGCTTTCACTCCATCTCTCTGTCGCTTGTCATAATGGAATCAAAACCTCTCTCTCTCTCTCTATCACCGAGCGTGACAGCAGCAGAGGCAGCCACGAGACTACAGATTCCTTCAGATCTCACTGGGGCTGGGGAGCTGTGCCACAGGGCTGGCTACAGAACCCCTCGCCGCCAAAACTCCAGCTTTTGGAAGAGCAGGAGAACGGGAGAGGTGGCCTGAACCCCCCCAAAGGGCTGGGCAGAGCAGGGAGCTGGGGATGTGGGGTGCAGCCAGAGGCAGCCAGGGCTTGGCTGTGGAGATGGGCAGAGCCCAGCAAGGAGCCTCCCTCCTCTTCCTCACCGCCTCCTGCCATCCCAGGCTCCTGCCTCGCCTCGGCCACAGGCTCCCACCGGCTGCCAGAGCCAAAGGTGAGCAGGGGATCAGCGGATGAGGCACGAGGCAGCTTGGCACGGGCACGGGGCACCGAGCAGGGCTCAGAGCCAACGCCCTGTGCTCACACAGGAGCCCGTGCACGCCTGGCTCCCCCCTGCTCTCAGGGCTCGGGCAATTTACGGACCCAGGGCGATCCATCCTGGGCAAACGGCGCAGCATCCCTGATTTGTTGGTCGTTATTAAACAGCAGTAATGCGGGGCTGAATCACCCAGAGGAGGGAGGCACCAGCAGCCTGGACCTACCCAGCTCCCCCGAGAGTGGCCATAAACAAAACTTAAATAATTAGAGTGCTTTGGGTGGAGATGCAGCCTCTAAGTATTCTTAGGCTTGCGCAAATACGGGAAATAAATTCTTGGAAGGTGCCAGGCTGGATGGGGCAGAGGGAGGCTCATTTTCCAGATCACTTGAGAGCAGCCGTTATAAATCTCAGTGAAAGATGCACCTCCCCAGGCTGGCGATATTTTTAAACTCCGAGAGAGAGAGAGAGAGAGGGGGGGGGGGGGAGAGAAAAAACACATTTTAGTATTTACACCACAGGCGAAATGGGTATTTAAAAATCAGGGTACATTTTCCAAAGTCTGTTCCTGCCACGCCAACAAATAAAGAATTTTCTTTCTATAGTGTGCTAGCTGGCAATATTAGCCCCAGAGAATTCACTGCTACCACCATCATTCTGTTGTGAGCTGAGGAATCAAACTCCCAGAAGGACTGGGGGAGTCAGGGGATAAAGGTTCTTTCACTGGCAAATTGCTACTCCAGCTCGGAACTGAAGCAGCAGCAAATCCTTGGAATCCTCAGGGGTGACTCCTGCCCTGTCCCTGCTTGCTTGGTGCCTGGGATGATGTCCCAGGGGAGTGTCCCAGCCCTGGTGAGGCCACCTGAGCTCTGGAGCTGGGAATCCAGAATGGATCCCCTGGGAATCCATGGATCATCACCAGGCCAGTTTTCCTCCCTGATCCTTTGTTGTGCTCCAGTTGGTCAGTGCTGGAGTGGGCACACAGGAGCCAGCTTTTGGGTGGACATGCAGGAAATGTTGTCAAGATCCTGGGTTGAGTGAGGCTGCAGGTGACAGGACGTGAGAGTTCCCAGCCTGGCTCTCCTGGAGAACCCCAAATGAGAACTGCCAGGGCACTGCCCTTCCCTGCAACCAGTGCAGCCTTTCTTTTCTTCAGTCCTGCTCCTCATTCCCTCCTCGGGCACAGAGAACATTCCCCCTTTTCCAAGCTCTGCTCTGTTCCAGCCTTCCTCCCTCCCTCCCAGCCCTCCCCAGCACTGCTGCCATCCTCCAAAGGATCCCATCCAGCTCCTATCAAAGGGATACACAAGCACACCCATCAGGCATCCCAGCACCCAGCAAATCCCCAGACAAGCCTGCTGGAAAGATCAGAGCACCGTACTCACTCCCTGTGCCAGGAGATCCCAACCAGCCCTCCCCCACTTTCCAGGGATTCTTGCTGAACCCGAGCACGAGGTAAATTTGGCAAAGCTCAGCCCCATCACTGGGAAAAGTCTCTCCAGAAAACTCACACACACAGAGCTCCTAGCCTCTCCTGCTCCCATGGCAGATATTGGGGGGCTGAGCAGGAGTAAAGAGATCCATGGCTGCCCTTTCCCCTCAGCACCTTGCTCAGGAAAATAAACTCACCATTCCCAAGGAAAATCTCCAGCACTCCATCCAGCCTAGCAGAGCCAAGAGGGGTCCTGTATCCAATGGAAACTGGCAGCTGAGATGAATTACAGCATGGCAGGGATGCTGCTATGCAACACATCCCTGATCCTCAGCGGCCACAAATGGCCACAGCCTTGGTTCTGCCCCATATCCAGAGATGTCCCTTCCTCCAGCACGGTCCCCAGACACTCTGGTGGTGCAGCTGACCAGGGGAAGAGCCCAAAGAGGCCCAGGAATGAGTAGCTTGTACAGTTGTGCACCACCAAATCTGCTGCTGCCTCCTGTTCCAGCCCTTAAAACAACAATGCTGCTCACATTGCCTTGGCTAAGTGAGGAGAAAGGCAAGAAAAAGGAAATACAACCCCTCCAGAATGGGGGAGATCTTCCTGTGTGTTCTTACAGCCCCTAAACTGACCTGGATTATCCATCCTTAACATTTCCTCTAGTTTTGGCACCCCCCAGGTTAGGAAGGCCATCACCACTGGTGGTAACCAGGCTCTGGGCTTGCCTCCAAGAGGTCTCTGCTTATTGTGTAGCCCAAGAAAAGTCAGAGCAAAGCCCCTTGGATGCCTCCTCCTAAGAAAAATGTAGCCAGAGCTTGTGATGCAGGTAATTCTCCAGCGAGAAGTGTCCTCCTGACTGCAGGCTCTGTAGGGTGTGATTTCTAGGAGAGGTTTCAAGGCAAGGGGAGCCTCCATCAGGGCCATGGGTTTGGGTGAGGGGTGAGCTAGGACTCCACAGAAGTGGTAACTCCTAACTGGGAACTCATAACTGGGAACTCCTAACTGGGAACTCCTAACTGAGAGCTCATCTGGCACCAGGCTGGAGCTGAGCAGGCTCATGCTGGGCTGCTCAAGGACAGGGCAGGGTTCATCCCACCCTTTTTGCTCTCTCCTGCCCTGGCTGCCACAGTTCCTCACAGAGGGCAGCAAAATCACCCTGTGTCAGGCTGCTCTGCTCAGAAATCAGGAACAGAACGTGACAGAAACTCTGGCCTTTCTCCTCCCCTACTTCTCCTATTAAACTCTGCCCTGGGTCTGTGACTTCTGCTCATCAGGGACCATTTGTAACCCTTGGCTCTGCCAGGACACTCAGCACAACAACCTCTAATCACAGCCCTCTGCTCTTGAGTCACACCAGCCTCTTGTACACATCAGCATCAGACCCTGAGCCCACAGCCAGAACTCTGCCCCCAAAGTGAGCCCTTGGGCTGTGAAAATGGTCAGTGGAAAGCTGCTCAAACAGCATTTCCCTTGGTCCAGAGGGTGTCCTGCTGGGGGATAGGAACTGAAACCTGGTTTGCCACACGTGAGAACCTCAGTGCAGAGAGCAGACACCAGGTGAAACCCCTGGACCCACATCACACAGCTACAGACCCTGCACTGCAGCAGCCTCACTGCCTGGAGCCTCACACAGAGCACAAGGCTGGCTCTGCTCTCAGGTGGCCACAGAGCACTTCATTCCAGCCCCCTGGGGTCCCTCCCAGACAGCCCTTTGTGCTGGGATGGCTCTGGACAGGCTGGATGTTAGCTCTGGCTGCCAGCTGCACACTCTGGCACTCCTGATGCCTCTCTCCAGCACAGGGGGAGGGAGGGAGGGATGGACTTTCCACGAGAGAAGCAAAACAGCCTCAAAATCAGCCTGATTGCAGATAGGGAGAGAACTGCTGGGACCAGAGGTGGAGGCTGAGTCCTCTTGCCTAACCAGGCTTGGGAGCACCTGCTGTCTCTCAGCCAGGTGGTCCATCTGGTGCCTGCCTCTGCTCCGAGGCAGGGATGTGATTTGCAGGTCCTGGGCCGCATCTGGAGCATCCCTGCATGGTCGGGAGCAGATGGAAGCACTTTGCTGTTTCCTGCAGCTAGAAAGGCAAATAGGCTGGGATGGAGGACAGAAAACCCCTCCACTGTGCTTCAACTCCCAGGGAGGAGAATCACACTGCTCCTGCCTCTCTTAGGCTCTTCTCCCTGCACACCTGGAGGCTGAGGTGCTGACCACCAGTCCCCAGCTGGGCTGGCTCAGAGCCAGGGAGGGCAGGCCTGCAGCAGAGAGAGGCAGAGTCGGGTGGGTAATGCTCAGAAATGCTTCCCTCTTGCATCACACCCAGTAATGTCAAGGCAGGATTACCAACCTCCTGCAGGGACTGCCTTGTGGTGGGGGAGCGGAGCAGGGATGGTTCATCAGGTTGGGTCAGTTCCTCCCACCCATCCCCAGCACCCCACAGAGCTGCTGACATGACAAGAGCCCGCTGGCCAGGCCCTCTGTGCCTGCCTAACCTGGGCCCTCCTGTCCCTCTGAGCTGGGGACAGCAAGGCACTGAAGCTGTGTCCCCTTTCATGGCCAGGAGCTGCTGTTTGTGCGCCCTGGGACTGCAGCAGAGCCGGAGCTGCCACAGCCCTGGTGCTGCCAGCCTGTGGGGAGGGCTGCAGTCAGTGCCCAGAGGGGACAGACACTCCAGGGCAGCAGGAGCTGAGCTCCACACACGTCCCCAAGCCCGTGGAGGCTGGCACACAGCACGGGGTGCAGGAAGTAACACGGTGCTGCAAAGGGCAGCACATTTCACTTCCCATTTCTCCATGTGACAGAGCAGGGATGTTAAACCCAGTGTGGTGACAGAGGGGAAACTCTCCTTCCTCCCACGAGCACCACTTCAGCATCTGAGATCTTCTTCTGCTACAGAGACAAGGGGCTCCCCTTGAAAACCCTGTGTGTGTGCTGGGATGTGCCTCAATCCAGGCTGGACTAATCCTTCACTGGGAGAAGCCAGGGAAAACCTGCACCTGGGAGAACATCCACGGCTCAACGGCAGCCGGGAGGAAATGTGTCCCGAGACATTCCTTAGTTAAACAAACCTTCACCTGAACCGCTGCTGTGAGCTCGGAATTCTGCGTGCTGGGGTGGCTGAGCTCTGGTAATTAACACTGAGAGGTGTCTCCAGTGCAAACTGGGTCCCTGCTCCAGTGGCTGCCGGCACCAGCTCACCCTTCAGCAGAGCTGCCCTGATTTAATCTGACGTTATTTGAAAAAGCAAGATCTCCAGGGGCTGTGAGATTGGAGTACCTTTCTTTGTCCCTCCCTCATTTGTTTCTGCCTTTTTGCACTGATAAGCCTGGCTGGCCTGTGAAAGGGACTCAGCAAGAGCCATCAGCACCTCGGGCAAGGATGGTGCAAGACTCAAAGCCTTTCTCAGCAGCCCTGAGGACTGTGGCCACCCTCCTGAGCACTGACCAACTCGCCCCTGCAGCTCTCACACACAGCCCAACCCCAGCTCTTCCAAAAATGTTTGGCTTGGAGCAAACCAGTCTGGTGGAAGGTGTCCCTGCCCAAGGCAGGGGGTTAGAAGGAGATGATCTTTAAGGTGCCTTCCAATCCAAATCATTCTGGATTCTGGGGGTTGGAAGGAGATGATCTTTAAGGTGCCTTCCAATCCAAATCATTCTGGATTCTGTGATGAAAACCCCTTTTTGCTGCAGTGCTTGCCCCCATCCCTGTGTGCTGCCAGTGCTGTGGAACTCCCCAGGGTGCTGCAGGTGGGAAAGAGCCTCCCCCTGGCACAGGGTGGCCACTTGCTGCTGTCCCCCCAGGCTGTCCCCAACCCGAGTGGCACTAGCAGAGGGCAGAGGTGCCAGGGGCAGCCAGGCCTGGGAAGCAGGTCAGGGACAACCGGCTCTTCTGGTTTCTTCCATGATTCAGCCGAGGTGTGAGCCCTGCTCAGAGGAGCCCTGTGGTGCCTCCCTTTAAACTGGGCTCTTGTGGCTGGTCCAGCTGCGGCCCAGAGCAGAGGTGATGCAAGGAGAGATGTGCCAGGCTGTGCCAGCATCTCCTCGGCCACCAGCTCGCCCCAAGCATTGGATATGCTGCTGGATGCGGCCCTGGACTCTCCCTGCTGATGGGAGCGGGCTGGCAGCTCCTGCCTGATGAAGGCTGCTGGTTCAGGGAGCAAACAGCATCTCTGCCATGGGGCAGACACCCTCCTGCTCGTGGGCTGAGCTGCCTCTGCCCCAGCCTGGCGCCTCACCCGCTCTGGCACACTCAGCAGCTCCTCGACGCACGCCAGGCTAAAACCCGACCGGTCGGTTTAAGTGAAGCTTAATGAGAAAAAAAAAATCAGCCAAAGACACACTTTTGCTTCCTGAAATAGCCTGATGCAGGTGCTGGTGAGTTTTGGGAGGAGGCAGGTGGCGGGGGAAGAAAAAATAACAACCCGGAACTCAACCCAAAGGCTGAAGGAGACTCTGGCAACTTTTATGCCTTTTGGAAGCCACTTTGGGATATTAAGGCAGCTCTAGAAAGCACAAGATGGAGCAGATCCTGCAATGACACGCTCTGGCTCTTCCCAGCACTCCAGAGAGCTGTTGTACCTCCCCAAAATGAACCCTCCCTCCAGCTGCAGCCAAGTTTGACCTCAGCCCTGCAGGTCACCACGGCTCAGTCAATGCTCCTTTCAAGCTCCACGATGGAAAAACCCTGTGTCAAAGCAGCTCCAGCCACCTCTGCAGCTCTCCCCTGTGGAGCATCTCAAAGCACTTTGCAAAGTGTTCCCAGGCCCCTCTGGGAGATCAGGAGGTAGCCCAGCAATAGCAGAGAGGAATTTGTCTGCAGCCAGCGTTTGGGAAGAGAGGCCCAGATGTGCAGAGGCAGGACCAGGCACAGACGGTGCCTCTGCTCTGTGTGGCTGCATCTCAAGCTGCAGGAGCTCCACGGCGGGGATAAACAGACAGATTGTTAAGGCTTGTAAAGCATAAATTTAACTGCAAGTGTTCTTAACCTCTGCAGATCAGCTGCCTGGGATCTCTCCTCCCCTTCCCCCACGGCTTTCCAGTAACCCCTGCTGATATCAATATCTTGAATGGAGCGTGAGTTGATACCTGGTTCCAAATGGATGGGCATGGAAGGCTGCAGGAGCCATGAATTGAATCCGTTCTGGACGATTGAACTGCTCACATTAAAGATAATTTGTAAAGCAGATTTTTATACGAGACTCCTTACAGCTTTTACAGCGGCGGAACTTTTATTTCCTTATCAGAGGAAAAAAAAAAAAGCTAACATTATCTGAAGGGGGAGGGGGGTGGGAACAGAATGAAATGGCATTGATCAGCTGGACATGAAAGGTTTTCCAGACAGCAGGCACTGCTCTGATCCTTCTCTGGTGTTGGGTATGAAACCACATTTGCCAACAAGTCCACGGCTACTAATTCACTTGTAGTAGAGGATCCTGACTTTCCTCTCCCTGTTAAGCAAGCTTGTCTGTATTCAAAGCTTCAATACAGCTTTATATATGTTTATATATATCATTTTGGCACAATGCATTGTGAACTCGAGGAATAACGTTCCTCAGGAAGGCATCCAGACCTGGGGTCTGGTAAAAGACACTGCTTTGAGCAGCACTGGTCCTTCCCTGCACCTCTGGGTCCATCCACAGCTCCCAAATGAACGAAATAAATGAACGAATAAATATTTAATTTACAGGATCAGACACTCCTGCAGCTGTGGTTGCACCCACCACTGAACTGGTCGGGCCGAGAGTCTCGCCCACACAGGCACCGTGCTCAGGGCCAGGCTTTGGGAAGGCTGATCCTGCTGGAACACTGCGGAGCTGGCTGTACCCCGGCCTTGGCAAGGCACCATGAGATGCACCACTGGCTTATCCTGGCAGAGCTGTCAGCGGGACAGTGCAAGACAAACTGCCACGCTACTGCAGTGGCAGGAGACGAGCCCGCCTGACTGCTGGCAGCACAGCCCCGAGAACAGCCAAAAATAGGAGAAGTGCAGGGGAAAAAGTCTCTCCCGGCAGGACAAGGTGAGATGCCAGGCTGTGTCAGGGTCACTGCGTGTCTCCTTGGTGAAAGCAATTCCCAGGGGAGCACAAAGTCCTTTTGGTTTAGGCAGCACGGTCACCACAGCATTATTGCCCCTCCAGTGCCTTTCCCTGGGGCTCTGGGGAGGGATTCCTGCACGGGGCTGCCGGCTGGGAGGATGAGGAGGGAAGGCCGGGTGAAGAACAGCATGGAAAGTTCTGAGACTCCTTGTCAGGAGCCAGAGCTCAGGCAGGCACCTGCCTGCAAGCACAGAGGAGTGCAGGGAGCCCGAGGCTGTCCCTTCCGTCACCTCTTTTTGCAATGCACAGCAGATCCCTTTGTCCTGGGAATACCGAGGTGCACCCAGCCCTGCTTTCTCATCGCCCTGTTAACCTTTTCCCTCTCACAGCCTCCCTGGTTTGTGGATCACCACCCCCTCCCATTTCGTCTCTGTCCTCATCCATTTTAACCAGACCAGTCGCTGTGATCTGTTCATCTCCCATGTCCTGAACGTTATCACATCCCTGTTTTGCCAGCGCCGGGTAACTCCGGGCCCTGGCATTTGCTCTGATGGCCCAAACCTCGCTCACTGCGGCCACATCTCCGAGTCACAGCCCAGCCAGCCTGGCTGCTCCTCTGGGACGCTGCCCCAGCCCCAATACCGGAGGAGTGGATGCAATTCCACCCTGCCTTCACCGCAACTTCTCTCCAGCTGCAGATCCCAGCGCTGCTGCAGGCACAGGCTGGATCCGCTCCTGTGCCCGCTGCCAGCGCTCCAGCCCCAGCCGCCAGCAGCCGAGCCCAAAAAGGCAAAACACCGGCTCTGTTTGCATCTCTCAGTTCATTCACAAGCTGTAAACGCAGACTGCCGATCCCCTTTCCACGGCTCCGACTCCCGGAAAGCCCTTCAGGACGGCATTAACCCGTTCTGCACTGGAGCAGAATAAATGAGTCCCCGCAGGGCAGTGGCCAAAGTGGGTCACTCGCCCGCTTCCCAGCGCTGTGCTGGAGCCCGGGAAGGTCCTAGCCCAGGGAAGGGACACACGGACTGCTCTGCCACCGCCCGGGAAGCTCCAACGAGCTGGGGAGCAGCCGACGCACATCTCTGCCCATCTCCTCCGTTCCAGAGATGGATCAGAACCCAAGCGATGGATCGGAACCAAAGCGATGAATAAGATGCCATCTGGCAGCCAAGCTCAAAGGCAGTGAAAGGAAGCGCTGAAACCTGGGAGCGGTCCAGCCTCTCCGCAAAAGAGCCCGTGGGAAGAGTGTGCGGAGGGGAGCGGGGATTTCGGGGATGCTGGAGAGCCGAAACCCTCCATCTCTCCTCCCGAAACATCTGCGCTCCGTGCCCAGCCTCGTGGCTGCCTTTCCGGGGAAGCCTGGCTGCTGCGCCTCGCTAGACGCTGCTCGATCCAACACGCAAACAAACGGCCTCAGCTCGCAGGGCTCCGGAGCCCGCTGCCTGCAGCTGCTTCCAAAACAAACGAGCGTGTTGTTCCGAGCCGAGCCGGGGCTGAAACCGGCCCCGGCTCTCTCCCACCCTCGCACAGATGCTCCCACACCTGCTCCAGACCCGGGCGCGCACCCCAAAACGCCGATCCCACCCTTCCCCGGCGTTCCGCAGCACTCCCCGCACCCCCTTTCCGCCACGGGCACTCCGCGAACCCCCTCCGGGGCTGCCTCCAGCCCCGCAGCCCCCCGGCGGAGCCCAGCGCCCTCCGGGGACCGGCTCACCTGGTAGGAGCGCGGCTGCCAGGATGCAAACTCCGATAGTCCACCACGATGCACGGCAACTTGTCTGCAGCCGTGAAGCCATGAGAGTTCCTTAAGAGCGATGGGCAGGGGTCGGTCTGGCAGCGCCGTGGAGCCCCCCACCCTCCCAGCCCCCGGAGATGCTTAGGTCTGCTTGAAGAATATA
>WAAE01002991.1:171069-208365 GCA_013400495.1 Nicator chloris
CGGGCCGGCCGCGGGGCGGGGGTGCCCGGGTGCGGTGCCCGGGTGCGGTGCCCGGTGCGGGGCTCGGCGGCCGCGCTCGCACTCACGCACACACTCGCGGGCGGGGCCTGCCCCGTGATGTCAGCGCTCGGCGGAAGGAGGGCGCAGCGTTAACCCTTCGCCCGGCGGCTCCCGGGGATGCGCGGCGAGGGCGGGACGGGTGGCCGGGCCGGCCGCCCGCCCCTCCGGATGTTGGCAGCTGGCGGCAGCTGGGCTTTGTTCGCCGTGTCCGGCCGCGCCGCGCAGCCCGGGGCGCCTCGCCGGGGGCGAGCCGAGGTGCTCCTGCCTCGCCGCCCGGGGCTTGTGGACTTGAGGTTGTTCCTGAATTCCCTTCGGACGCGGTTGTTCCTGAATTCCCCGGCCGCGGCTCTGGCAGTGCCCGCCGCCCGTCTCCCAGGCTGAACATGTTTTTCACCCTGCGCCGTGTGAAATACGTGAAGCCTAAAGCGGCGATCCGGAATGCCTGGGATGTGGATAGCACGGCGTTTTGCTGGGGCCTGCTGGAAGAAGGAGCTTGTTCTGGCCACCCCCTGTGTGCGCCGATGAGCGAGGGGATTCAGAGCTGGCACAAGAGCTGATGTTAGGAGGAGGGGGCAGCGGTTTCGCTGAGCTTTGTAGCAGCCTTCATTGTGCGGACACAGACACAGCCTTTGTGGATCTCTCGCTCAGGAGGTGTTTAGCCTGCAAATGCCGGCTCCTGGGCTGCCCTGGCCTTTGCAAGGATGCTGGACCCCAAACAAAGATGTGAACAACAATGACAACATCCAACAACAAAGTCATGTTGATTTCAAGCTCCATTAGAACAACACAGGAACAAATCAATGCCTGGCAGGCAGAAAAGGACGGAATCAGTGGGGAAGGATACCACACATAGTGGGAAAGGGAAAGGGGGGGGGCAGCCAGCAGCTATAAAAAGATAGCCCTAAGGACCCCTTCAGCAGTCTCCTCCTCCTTTTAATTCCTTTAGAAGTTAATTCCTGTTCAAGGGAAGGATGGGCAGCTCTGTAACAAAGCGGATTAGCCAGATACAAGGTTTGTTCCGAAATAACAAAAGTTATTACGTAGTAATGAGGTTTAGTTAATAGATTCGCAGACTGTAAGGCCGCTGGGATTCCTTTGGACATCCTGCCTGCGGAGCTGAGGCTGCTGAACTGATGATTTCTGCCTCCCGCCTCTTCTCTAAAGCTGCAGACCTGATCTTAGGAGTGCAACCCCCATCCTTGTGGACAGGCAGGCTATGGGGAGTTCCCAGCATCCTTGTTGCTGGTTGGTTTTCCTGCCTGTGGAGTGTTTATCTGTCTAATTTCAGTTTTAATCCATAAAATCTCATTATTTCCTTTCCCAACTCCATTAAAGAGATACCTCCGATGAGACATTGTTCCCCTGGGCAGGTCTCTCTGAGTTACCATGGAGTTCCTCACATTAACAATGTTCCAGCTTAGCTTATTCCCAGTGTTACATTCCCCGTTCTCCCATTTGTTCTGTTGTCACCGCACCTCAGCTGATGTCCCTGAGATCTGTGGGGCAGCCACACCTCAACACTCCTCCTTTAAGCTTCCTGCATTTCAGGTGGCCTTTCAGCCTGGGGGAAAATCCACATTTCCCTCCAAGAATCTGGGGAGATTTGATAGAGCCTTGGGGCTTTGGCCTCCCAAATCACAGACCTCAACCATGTGAGACAAAAATGTAAATCCATTTAGCAGCAGCAGCAGCAGCAGTGGACCATTAGCCCTGGTGCATCAGGCCTGACTTACTGAGCCAGAATGTATTATTTTCATGATCCTGCACAAAGCAGAACCCATCACATTTGGCACAGTTCTGGCTGTTAACTTCTAGGATTTATTGCACAGTGCCATGGGGCCCCCGTTCTGCAGCATTTTGTGAGTCCAAAATTTCCGTGAAGCCCAAGGGGACTTGTACATGAGCAGGAGAGGCAGGAGCAGAATGCTTTGGTTTGGCAGTTTTTTGTTATTTCTAGGGGAGGAAGGTCATAATATGTAACATATTTAATTGCATCATACTTTATATTTATTTATTTTTTAATTTGGGGAGGTCTCTGTGTGCATGTCCTCTGAGGGGCTGGGGGAGCTGCCTTCTGCTTTGCTAGATCAGCTGCTTTAGCCCACTTTTTACTTCCTTGTTCTACCCCTCACAACAGTGAGTTCCTAAAACTCATCCCAGCCAGAGACGTGGAAAAGGAGCCCTGACTGTGGTGCCTGCGATGATAAGACAGGGGATTTCAAGGTTCCTGCTGCAGGAACACATGAAGCACTGTGACACTCAGAAATCCCTTCCATAAATCTGTAAACGTGTTCCACTAGAAACAAAGAGAGAAAAAAACCAACCCAGCCGGTGCCTCAGATCGAAGTGGGCTGTGAGGAATCCCACCTTCTCCAAGGAAAATAATTCCTAATTCTGCGATATTTACCCTCTCTTGGGTTTTAGGGGTGGTAAAAGTCTCATTTTAGGTGGCAAGTAGCAGAGATCCAAAGCCTCTCCTGTGCACCCCTGTGAAATCTGGTTTAGGCACAGACACTGGAAGTGGTGTAGGAACTTGGCCCACACTTACATAAGTTGTCACGCCAATACTGCTCTTGAAAATTGCCATTAGAGCACGAAACAACATTTGGCTGGGGAAAAAAAAAAAAAAAAAAAAAAAAAAAAAAAAAAAGAAAAAAAAAAACCCAAAAAAACCACAGGCTTGCAGTGTTTTGTCCTCCCAGCATTTTGGCTGTTCCGCCGGCAGCGGGGTTTTGTGCTGATGCTGCCGTGTGAGGTAACGTCTCCTCAGCAACCTGCTGGGATGGGACCTCCCCAAACCCCTCCTGCTGGAAAACCTGGTCTGTGGGCGTTGGGCAGGAGTTGGGATGGGGTTGGGATGGGGTTGGCACTGGCACAACTCTTGGATGAGGGGTTGGTGAGGGTTCTGCACTGGCACAACTCCTCTGGATGGGATCTTCCCTGGCGAGCTGGTGCACATCCTTCCCCAGGGCAGAACAGTTCCTGGAGACAGGCTTGTCCAAATCTTTCTAAAGCAGCTCCTGTCTGCTGTGGAACGAGCACACAACCAGGGTTGGGCTGGTGGATGGCCCTCAGGGGAGCCAGGAACTCCCCCAGTGTCTTCCCGAGCAGTGGCCTCTTCCCAGGGGCTCCCTGCCACTTGAAAGGCTCAGCGGGGATGGACACCTTCTCTGAGATTTTTACAGTGATAACTACCGGAAAGTCTTGGAAGGAGGAGGGGGGAAGGGATTGCTCTTTAAAGCATTCCTCGGTGGGGTTTTTCAGCTGCTTTTGTTTGCTGCAGAGCCCACAGCAGAGAGCTGTCACTCCGAGCTGGGAGCGCGTTTGACGCTGCTGTCTGTGCCGTGTACCTGGTGTGTATTTGCTGCAGTGCTGATTACATTAACTCCTGTGTTTATAAACATTTGGAAGCAGTGCAGAAGGCTGCGCTCGACGGAGTTTTAAAGCCAGCATCGGTTTTGTTTTTGCTTTTTCATCTGGAAACACGGGGAATGCGTCTGCGGCGCAGCCAGCAATGGGAGAGCAGAGGTGCAGAGGGCTTCCTGAGCTGATTCCGTGCTTGGCTTCACTTCTGAGCTCTCCTGGTACAGCCTCCTGCACCAGCTCACACCTGTGCACCACACACGCACTGCACGGGCAGCTCACACTCCCTCAGACCTCCGTGCACCATCCTGTTTTAAAAGGCAATCCGGCACTGATAGTCGTTCCTGCCCTGCTGTTCTCTGGATAGAGCCAGCAGTTAGAGGAGGAATTAAGTCTGAACTGGGGAGAAAATTGCCTCCCAGGTAATGGGAGCTGATGCGAGCTGCGAGCAGGCTGCAAACAGCAGTGGGGGTTTTTTCGGAGCCCCTCTGCTGAAGGGTTTGTAAGAGCCTTGCGCTGCTGTCTGAGTGCCTTAACCCTGGCAATCCCCACAGCACCCCCTTGTGAGGCAGGAATTAAACCGTAATCCTCATTATACATGGAGAAAAGAAGCCCGCGGAGATTAGGAATCCCAGCCTTGCAGGAAGCAGGATGAGCTCTGTCTGCTAGGGATTTCCAGTGGAAAACAGCTGGAATTGCAAGGCTGGTGGGCTTGGGGGGCCCACGCTTTGGAGATGCCCTACAAAGGCCTGGAGTGAGTGGATTTCAATCCAGCCAGCCACACGCTGGGGAGGAATTTGGGCTGCACTTTGGGGTCTTGCATGGATAAGAGTGATGCAAACAACAACCATGGCCTGCTCAGAGCACTGGCCCCAGGTTGGGCCAGCAGTGCTGGGCACTCCAGTGCTTTGTGTGGGCTCTGTGTCAGCCTGTTCCCATCAGCAGAGAGTAATTCCTTCATCAAAGCTATGAGAGAAGGAGCTGCTGTCTTCCCAGAAGGAGCTGGTACAGAAGAAGAGATGGAAAGGTCTCTCTCACGTGCACACAAAGCACTGGGGATGGTGTGTGCGTGTCCAGGGAGAGCCAGAGCCAGGCAGGAGAGGAGGCACAGCATCCACAGGGACCCCGTGGCACAGGGAAAGGCAAACCAGAGGAGAAATAAGGAATGAAATCAGCAGAAACACTTCAAAGGGCATTGCTGATGAGGTCCAGCAAGGGGAATTCTCTCTCAGCTCCGAGATCTGCACTGAGGCACGGGCACAGCTCGCTCAGAGCCAGCAGTTACTGTGTTAGAAAACAGCATTTACTATTGAACAGCACTGTGCCCCGCCATCCCCAGGGCCTTGGCAGTGCCCATGCAAGGAAGGCAGGACAGAGTCCCAAACCAAGGGTGTCAGGAGCTGCTGTGCAGCCATCCATGAGGGAGAGCTCACAGAGAGGATTTCTCCTGCCCTGGAAATTCCCTGACACGCTCTGCTTCGGGTTTGAGTCGGGATCAGGACTTGCTGCACATTTACAAGTGGAAATAAGCCTTTTGCTTTTAGTGGTTGGACAAATAGGCTTCTCTTCCTGAATAAGCTCTTCTGGGGCCTGATCTCTGGCTCACACAGTGAGGCTTGAGGGCCTGTCTCATTTGCAGGCTGCCGTGGCAGTGGCACGAGGGGGTCAGTTTGATGCTGTGGCAGCAGAGCTGCTGTGCTCCTGCAGCCAGCCCAAATGTGAGGGGCACATTGCCATCAGCAGGGCAAAGCCACTGTCACCCTCTGGAGACCTTGAAGCTGGACCAGATCCATGTCAAGGTGTAATTCTGCAGCAGCTCCAGTGCATTAAGTTTAGCAAATCCATGCCAGATGTGGGAGTTTTTGGTGTAATCCTGGAGGGAGTTGAGCACAATCACTGCTGTGAACACGGAGCAGCAGCCCCAGTGACAGGGAAGGGACTGCCCCACTCAGTCCTTGCCTTTGTTTCTGAGGCACATCCAGCAAAGATTATCTTTTATCTTCCTTTCTTTCAGCCATGTCATTAATTTCTGGCTGTCCCAAAAAAAACCAGGACCCTCTGTCCCCCATCCACCAGGCCAGGTGGGACACAGGAATCAGCACATCCCAGAGATGCTGATTTATCATCCCCAAGGTTGTCAGCTTAAATACTTGATAAACAGAGATCTGAGTGCTAAAGGCTGAGTTTACCTTGTCTGCATCCCTGGATGTCCTGTGGGGAGGCTGTGGGGGTTTCCTGTGCACGTTCCTCCTCCACCCCAGGAAGGGAAGGGGTTTTACTCCGAACAATGCAGCGTGAGCCCAGGGTAATCCCCCTCCCAGCCTGTTTTGTCAGTGCCAACTGGGCCTGCCTGATGTCTATTCAGAGGGATTTTGCTGCAGTCTGAGGAGTTAGCAATGGGAATTTGGAGGCACTCCAAGGGCAATGTTTCTGTCAGCCTGGCTGCAGAGGGGGCAGTGGGATGAGGTGACTGCTCTGCCCCAGGGGACAAACCTCTCCTCATGGGCCACTTCCCTCCTCCTGCCTCATTGTGGGATGATTGTTCTCCTCTGTCCAGGAGTCCAGGAGTTTCTGCTTTCTTCTGCAGCTGCTGGAGGGAGGAGGTCACCTAGGAAATGATGAGACCTCTCCAAGGCTCTGGGTGGCTTTGCCCATCTCCCTGGGAGAGCTGCTGGCCTGGCAGTGAGGATGAGCACTCATCCCAAACTTTCCACCAGCCAAAGAAGCAGGCTCTGCTCCTAACTCCTATTTGCTGTTTGGGTTTATTTGTGATGGAAAAAAAAAAAAAATCAGTGGATCAGTGGTACTTTAGAGCTTTCCCGTGAGGAAGAAGGGTTCATGCAGGTTTTGGATTTTGGGGAGCCAAATTTATTTGCCCTCCCTCCTAAGTGTGACTCTATTTCCATGTGCCATGAGCCCCTGCCACCCTGGGCACCCACCAAGAGCTGTAAAGTGACTTAATGAGTCATCTCTTCCCGAGCAGGGACAAAAAAATGTCACATTAAATTTCTGTTTGCAAATTTTTCGAATGCTTGGCTGCAGCTCTCTGACACAAAATGAGCTCACAGTGGAAGCTGTCTGCAGGGCTGCCCTTCCATGGGGTTTTGGTGGGGGCTTGGTGACGTGTCTGGGTTCCAAATCCCATTCTCATGGGGGGACAGCGAAGCCAGCACCTACACAGAGCTTGGTGGTGGTAAAATTCAATGTTTTCCACAGATTTGTGGCAGGGAGAAAACTTTTAGCAGCAGGAAGAGACCCCTGAGTTCAGCCTGTATTTTTGACACCTTTTTTTCCCCCAGAATTTTCTGTGTTCAAGGCCAAGTTGGCCTGAATGAAACATTTCCCATGGGATTTTCTGCATTCAAGGTCAGGTTGGCCTGAACACAATGAAATTTGATTTTACCCTGATACAGACAACTGGGACAAGAATTCAGATCGCCCAATGCTTGTCTGTGGCATCTGTTCTACCTCTCCAGATTTGAGGCTGAGCCTTCATCATCTCCTGCCTCAGTTTACCACCAAACATGGGAAGTTTGGAGGCCAAAACCCTTTCAGTCACTGAACCCAGAGCTGGGATAAATGAGTAACTGGTTTCCATCTGGAGCATTATGGGGGAATGGGACCTCTGTGGAGGTGAAATGCTGGAGATGGATAATGGCAGGGACAAGCTGTTAAGGGCTTTTTGTCCTTCTGTGGGCAGCAAAAGTCTCTTTTCTCTTTCAAGATAACCTGAGAGGAGCCGGGCTGCGGGCTCACTCCATTTGTCAAATGATTCTTTCAAATGTATTTAAATACTTTTACAGCCTCTGTTAATGAAACTTTGGTGACCCCGGGGCTCCTGAGGGAATCCATCTGCATCTAAGTGATGGAAAATGAACTCGTTAATGGCTGGGCCCTGCTTAGTCAATATAGGATATCGATCCCTGGTGATGAAGGGCTGGGTGGGAAGGGGCTTGGCTAAATGGGCTTTATCCTGGGGATGAGCAGGGCTGGGTGGGCACTGACTGATGAGGGAGAGCTGGGAAAACACCTCATTTTCCCTGCTAACTGCAGGGATTTAGGAGGGCCTGCCAAGCTGAGGTAGTGGTGCCTGAAGGACACTTCAGTGGAAGGGCTGTTCAAGATCTGGTTGCAATTAAAAAAAAAAAAAAAAAAAAAAAAAAGTTGTTTTCTGCTTCTGACTCCAGGGGTTCTCCTCACCCAACTTTGCCTGAAACTTTGGATGTCCCAGTTTCCCCCTCTGTGGAGATGTCTCTCCCAAACCACCCAGCCCTGTTCCCAACAAATCTAATTTCCTCTTGTCACAGCTGATTCAGCATGGGCAGGGAGATTAGATATGGATAAGGCAGGAGATAAAGGCTGGCACTTCCAGAAACCCATGGAAATCTCTGCTCTGGGGGCCTGGATGCCCTGGGAAGTGCTCTGAAGGGTTTGGAACGTTTCTCATCACCTGATGGGAGTTACTCTGGGGGAAGGGCTTGTCCTGGTCTTGCTTTTGGGCTAATAAGTTCCCCTGAAGTATTTTTTCCTGTTGCCTGTCATTGAGGAGATAAAAGGGAGGAAATCATACCTGGAAATTTGGGAATGTGCTGCAGGAAATGGGAATTCCCTGTGTGGCTGTGCCAACACATTGCACAGCGGGAAAGGAGTGAGATGGGGGAGGGATGACAGGTCAGAAGAGGGAATAGGGAACAGGACCCGTATTTTGGGTGCGTTTTGGGTGCAATCCTCCTGCAAACACTGTCAAAAAACGGTGTTGGGTCTTTTCAGAGCACTGATCCAGCCTTTCATCTCTCCCACGGGGCAAAACACAGCCCAGGGAGTTGGGAACAGAGCCCCAGACAGAGGAAATGGGTCGTGTTCCATCGGGATCCACGGGTGAGGCTGATTTTCATTCCAGCCAGGTCAGAACAGCAGGGCTGCCTGGGCTTCACTCAGGGTCCCTCTGCTCTGCCTCAGGGGGATCCCCCTCATTCGAAGGGATTGCAGGAAGAAAAGGCAACCATGGAAAAGTCAGCAAAACCTTTCTGGCTCTGAAGCAGCTTTGGACGCCTGCAAAGGGCTTTGGGATGTGCAGAGGGCAGAGCTGAGCAGTTCTGTGAGGGTGGGGTGGTGCCGTGGCCCTCAGGGATCCCCACATCCCCTGGGTCAGCTCCTCAGCTGACAAAAGCCAGGAGAACTGGGCTGGTTTATGGCCACTGGAGTTCAGCTGCAGCAGGCCCACCTGAGAGCATTTGCTGCACACTCTGCTCCCTCTCCTCTCTCTCCACTTGCCTTCAGTCACTAAAATCTGCTTCATTAACAAACTCTCCCTAATCACTGCTCCAGAGCAGGCGAGCGCTCTGCCCACTGGGGCTCTGCGTGGAGCTCCTTCCCCAGGATTTTTCCAGCCAATATAACACACACTTTAATGACTTTGCTTCTCCTTAGCCAGTTGTTGGAGGAGGTGGAGCAGTGGCTCTACACGGTGGCTGAATGTTAGCTGTGAATCTGCTGACATCCTGAGCAACCAGATGTCTTCCTTCCCTGGAAGGGGGGTGGTCTTTTAGCTAAAAAAAAAAAGAAAAAAAAAAAGGGGGGGTGGAATTTGAGTTAGGGAGTTGGTGGAGGTGATGCTCCAGCTTTTAGGGCTGTCATGGAAAAAGTATCAGGGTCTTTAAGGATTTCAATTTTGTATCTTCCCAGGAAAATCTCTTCCAGGAAATGCTGATCTGGAAGCGATTAGATTGTGGCTACGGCGTGAGGGAGGGAAGAGCGGGCATGGAAAAGAGCAGGTTCAGGCCTGGAATGGCGCTCAGGATTTGTGCTCAGCAGCGCCTGTCGATGCTGTGCCCGCACCCCACGGGTGCCAGCGCCCCTCTCCCAGCCCTGGATCCCACAAGCAGAGCATCACCAGAGCTGTTCTATTCCCATCCTGGCGTGGAGCCATCCGTGTGAGACGTCAGAGTCTCCCCCTCACCGCCCCTGCCGGCAGCACCTTTGCCGTGGGGAGCCGGGGGAGCAGCCCAGGCAGCCTCACATCCCGTGGGCGGCTTGTTTTCCATCCTCCCCACCCTCCCGGTGATGAGGAGGCCTATTTTCCTCCCCTTCCGTGCGCAGAAATAGCTCGCGCTTGTCGCAAATCACCTCGGCTGCAGATGGTGAGTCACTGGTTGATCAAAGGCGAGACCCTTTTCTGGGTCTGGGAGGAAGAGCAGACGCTTCAAGAAATCATTAGGAATCAGCAGCAAAGAGTTTCCCTCCGGTCTGAAAAGAAAACCTCGCCGCCCCCTCCTTTGTCCCCGTGCCCCCGGCGTAAATCACAAATTTTCGTGTCATCCGTGGGGACACCTGAGTCAGGATCCCTGTCACAGCCGTTCCTGGACAGCAGCCAGGGGATGGTGGCCCAGGGGGACGGCTGTGCCAGGAGCAGGGAATGAGAAGGGGCAGAGCGTTGGCAGGTGCCACTCACGGGCAGGGAACGAGAGGAGAAAGGCAGAGTCAGGCGGGATCAGCGTCAGCGGGGCACGGGCGCCACAGGAGCTGGCATGGAGGTGACAGCAGCGGGCAGGCACGGGGAGGGGAAGTGCCAGCCTGTGACACAACTGCGTCGGGATCCAGGATAACACCTGGGGCAGGGTGGCAACGAGACCAGGAGCACCACGGCAGCGGGGAGAGGAGGAACCCCGAATGCCTCATCCTTCACCGCTCATCCTTCACCCCTCATCCTTCACCCCTCATCCCCCACCCCTCATCCCTCACCCCTCATCCGTTGTCCCTAATCCCTCATCCCTCACCCCACATCCCAAGCCTTTCCTCTGCCATCCTCGTGGCTGCAGTGCCCTGCCCAGGAGAGAGGATGGGTCACACAGGACCACAGGTCACACAGGACCACAGGTCACACAGAGGGTGGTGTGGGAGCTGTCGGGGAGAAGGGCAAGACCTGGAGTTGTTCCTGAACACTCCTTCCCTCTCCTGCGTGGCCTCTCCCGGGAAGGAAGAGACATCAATGGCTCTTGAGGCAGAGACTCCTCCGAAAGCTGAGCAGATGAAGGGTTTGCCATCTGTGAACAAGTTGTTCTGATTGAATTAGAGAACATTTTAACATTTACAGATAATTAGGAACAGCCACCCATTACAAAGGCAGGAGGGAAGGGGAGCTTTTGAAAGGCCATTGGAAGCTCCTTGACACATCAGCCAGGGGAGCTCTTGAGACACAACTTCTGAGCCTTTCCATATGCTTTGTGCTCCTTACATCCCCCGATCCTGGGAGCCAAGAATCTCCCCGTCTCTCCCTTCTGTCCTCTCCATTACTATTTAACCACCTTTTGCCTTTTTCTCCCAGGCAGCACTCAGCCAGCTCCTCTCTGGGAGGTTTTAGCAGGGTTTCCTCTTTGATCCCATACTGGGCCATCAGCTATGAAGCAAAAGGAAAAGAAATTTGCTTTTCTGCTCCATTACTGTCACAATTCCTTTGGTCTGGAGTTGGGCTGTGCAGCCATGGGGAGGGACAGCCCCGAATGCAGAGGCTCCTGTGCTATCCTGACCTCTGCAGGAGAGACCTGGACCTAAAGCTGGGTAGTATTTTATTCAACCTCTATTGCACAGCCAGATATATATACCTTTATGATAGAGGAAAAAAAAAGTTGTAGACTAAAAAAAAATATATATAGTAAAATATGTAAAATACTCTCCTTTCTGCTCAAAAAACATTCTTCTTTTCTTATCCTTGTGCTCCCTTAATATGTTTTTACATCAACAGTATTAAGAAAAGCACGTTTGCCATCCTTTTCTTTTGAACGCCAAAGAAGCTCAAATTCCTCAAAACACAAAAAGAGATGATTTCCATCCCAAATTTCCTCTGAAAAAGAACTGGCATTTCTCAAGCAGCTCGAGCAGTAATTGCCTCACAGCAGTGCTGGTAATTTCCCCGCATCTGCTGCAGAGAGATACCCAAGGGGTGAAGCCATCAAGCTGCAGCTGCCCTTTGGCTGGAAGGAGCCTCAGTGATGGGTTTTGGGCAGCACATCCAGGGCTTGGCCTCTGCTCCCAGAGCCGTGGGCAATTCCAGGAGCAGAGCCATGGGATCCCAATGGGATTGCTGTGCCTTGCAGGGAAGAGAACCCAGCCAGGGAAGGAATAGATTTGTGTTTGCCTGCTGTTCTCTCAGAAGGAAATGAATGCCTGGAGAAGTTCTGGATGCCCTGGGAATGTTCAAATCCAGGCTGGACAGAGCTTGGAGCAACCTGGGACAGTGGAAGGTGTCCCTGCCCATGGCAGGGGGTGGAATGAAATGATCTTTAAGCTCCCTCCCAACCCAACTCATTCCGAGAGTCTGTGAAATGGCAAACCGAGGTTTGTCCCACCAAAAGAGCTCAGGAATCCTGTCTGGGACGCTGAGAGCGACACGGGCACAGCTTGTACCCCGTCCCTGTCCCCCCGTTTGCCAGGCTGTCCCCAGCAGGCGATGCGCAGGACCCTGACAGACATCTAGTGGCATTTCCTATAACTACAGGCACGTGTGGCTGCCAGGGGTGCCCGGGAACGGGGGGAGACGGCGGCAACACAGAAATAAACATCAGCCGCCGGTCTGGGCAGCTCTCAGCCCCCGGCCTGCGCTCTGGAAAGAAGAAAGGGAGAAATCCGAATTGCAGCGGGGTTGTTTCTTGGCCAGCCAGGCTGCAGCACTGCAGGTTCACCCTGGTGCCGGGCACGGGGGTGGATGGGGGGCACAGGGAGGGGATGGATGGATGGATGGATGGATGGATGGATGGATGGATGGATGGATGGATGGATGGATGGATGGATGGATGGATGGATGGATGGATGGATGGATGGATGGATGGATGGATGGAGGGATGGAGGGATGGAGGGATGCATGGGGGGCACACATCCCCGCCGCTCCCCGGGGCTGCTCCGCACGTGCCCGCACCCGGGCTGCGAGCACGAGAAAATGCCTCCAAGGGGGTGTCAGACACGGTTACAGTGAAACACGATATTTATAACAAAGTGTGGGGGAAGGTGTCACATCACATTACGCTGATGCTCCGGCGCCCGAGACGCGGGGATGTGGGGAGGGCCGGCAGGCAGCGGGAGGAGTTGGCTCTGCCGACGCCGATTCCTTGCCGGAGTCCAGCCCGAGCAGGGTTTTCCCGGGGGCAGGAGAGCAGGGCAGGTCTCTCGTGGGTGCCGGAATCGCCCGGCGGTGTCACTCGGCTCTGAGAGCCACCGTGCCTGGCCCGTGGCTGCTTTCCCGTGGGGAAAAATAAACTCCAGGTATCCCCAGTGACCTTAAACACTGCTCCACTGTAGCTTTTCTGCATGGGCATATCCCACTCGCTTGTGCGTCAGCTGGCTTAGGAGCACAGCCTTGCTGATAAGCCTCGCTTTACCAAGCTGAGATTAAGCGCTGTAATCTTTTGAATAAACAGTTCTTTGAAGAAAGCTGTGTCCCTGCACGCAGCTGGGATTGCACAACTCCCTCCCTGGAGTCCGGGACTCTGAGAGTGCCCAGCTCTTCCCAAAGAAGCCAGGGCCAGGTCTCAGAGCTGCAGTTTCCCTGGATCCCACATGGAAATTCCCTCTCTCATTGCACAGAGAGCGGTGGGAGCTCCTACACACACACACACGAGCATATTTCTGTGCATTCATCTCCCGCTCCTTCCCCCTGCCCTGGCAACGGCACAGCAAGACACGGATGCGGTGCAGCCCCGCCATCCCAGCCTTCTCTCGGCGCTGATTGCCCGGGAAGAGCTTTTGGCAGCTGCCTTTTCCCCCTGCTCGAACACGGGAGCATCTCCGGAGGGAGCAGCCAGCACACGGGCAGGCAGAGCTGCTGCTCCTCCCGTGAAGGTCTGGTGGCAGCTACGGGCTGTCCCCGCAGTGAATTGTTCTGTCCCCACGAGTCAGGCTCAGGGAATGTGCAGCTGAGCCTTTCCACCCCTCTCTGCTCTGCCCTGTGGTCCCCTGTGACTGACTCAAATCCAGCCACGCTGCCCCACAGTCCCTCGTGGGCCAGCTCAGCCTCTGCCCAGCCCCGCCCCGCCCAGCCCCGGCCAGCCCAGCTCTTCCCCCTCTTTCTCCCCCCACGCCGTTTCCTTTTCGGGGACTCAGCTGCTCAGTGCCTGCAGGGATCGATGTCCTCTCCCAGGGTGGTTTGAGGTCAGTTTGAACATCACAGCTCTGTCCAGAAGTGGAGACCTCATCACTGCTGGCATGTCGGTGCCAGTTTGATCCTCCTGGGAGTGCCCCTGACTGCTCTCGCTGGAGTGCCAGAGTGGCTCGGGTGACCTTGGCCCCCTTGCCTGCCCTTCTGAGGCTGCATCCAAGTGCCTGCAGCGCTGCAGCCGCAGTGCCGGGGTGGGGATGGCAGCCGTGGCTGCAGGAGGGAGGCTGGGCTCCCCCTGGGAGGGAACACTCCCTGGGAAAGGCACCAGCTCCTGCCCGCTTTGCGAGGAGAAAGCAAATATTAATTTTCCCAGGGAAACGCACACTTGACCTTGGCCCAAGGCTGAGCCAACCCGGAGCTCTGTCAGGTTCCACTGTCAGTGGTGATCATCAGCAGGCAGAGGTGACATCAGCAGGCAGAGGTGACATCAGCACATTGATGAGAGATGCCCTCGTTAAGTTGTCACTCAAAGCTGGGCTCCTTCACTCCAGGCATGAAGAAGAGCCAGGAGAAAAGAGGGATAAGAGCAAGGCTGGCGTTTAAACCCCAGAGGGAGAAGGCTGGAGCACCTTGACAGGCGTGGTCTGTGGTTAGTGGTAAATTGTGGCTGCTTTGGGGTGGGAAAGGTGCTGGAAATGTTCAGGGAGAGCCTTTCAGGAGGTTGTAGACTGTGTGTTGTTGTATAGGCGTGTGCTGGGTGCATTTTATTTGTATTACATGGTCTGGATAACACATCCCTGCATTCCCGTGATCTGGATGGTCTGGATAACACATCCCTGTACTCCCATGACCTCGATGGTCTGGATAACACATCCCTGTACTCCCATGATCTGGATGGTCTGGATAACACATCCCTGTACTCCCATGATCTGGATGGTCTGGATAACACATCCCTGCATTCCCATGGTCTGGATGGTCTGGATAACAAATCCCTGTACTCCCATGATCTGGATGGTCTGTATAACACATCCCTGCATTCCCGTGATCTGGATGGTCTGGATAACACATCCCTGTTATTCCCATGGTCTGGATGGTCTGGATAACAAATCCCTGTACTCCCATGATCTGGATGGTCTGGATAACACCCCCTGTTATTTCCAGAAGAGGAATGCTCAGGCCAGCTGTGAGGATGCCGGAGTGTGGCAGCCCAGGGAAATCCATCCTCACAGAGAACATTTCCCAGCAGGATCACAGAGGGACACAACTCTCCAGCACAGCCAGGGGTCCCTGCTGGCTCCCCGCACACCCCACAACGTGGGTGACACACGTGGTGACAGGCACGGATGTCACCTCTGAGGAGGGGTGGCTGTGTCACTGCCAGCGCCGTGTCACCGCCGCGTGCCACCGCAGAGCTGACACGCCACGCCTGAGTCACTGCACCAAACTCAGCCCTGGGTCCCGATGCGGGGGTGACAGTGGGGACACGTGTGGGTCCTGGGAGACACCGGGTGTCCCTGTGCCAGCCCAGCCCTGCCCGTGGCCACGGCACATGGCCAGGGCACATCCAGCCCGCTCCCAGCTGAAGGGAGGTCGTCCTCGTCCCGCTCCGTGCAGTGACTAAGGCAGCCTGGCATTTACCCAGGGTTTATTTGGACACTCCAGAGCCAGCTGCACACATTTTTTTCATTTGCTTTTTGTCTGACTTCGTGCCCTTTTGGTGATTGCTTATAAACTCGGCGTGGAGAAGGGACCAACGCTCGCTGCTTCCAGGGGAAGGAGGCTCATGCAGCATCCACCAGAGGCAGGCAGACCAAGAGGGAAGCAAGCTGAGAGAGAGAAAAAAAAAAACCCTCATGAATTATCTGTCCTGGAAACCGCTGTGTTCTCTTTACAATTCCCTTTGACTGTTTAGGGAAAGATTTATCCTCTCCTTTCTCTGACAGCAGAGTTTGCAGTGCTCCTGTTAAGTTCGGGCCAGCCTGGATTAACTGTGCATCCTCAGTGTCTGATTAGCTCTATTTGCTGTGTTTTTATTGACCTATGCAAGAGGAAAATCTAGGTCAGGCCAGGCTGATGAGGCTGGAGCTGGCTGTGTAATATAAATCAGTACAAACGAGGCCATGCAGCCGCTGAGCCATCAAATCACGCTCTGGGGTGGGTGGCCTCCAAAGTGTCCAGGGGACATAATTAGGAACTTTCCCAAGCTGTCAATCAGACAGGGAGCCTGCTTTGGACGTGGAGGGAGGGGAGGGGTTTTTTTTTTTTAGGAGCTGCTCCTTGTTTCTGGGTGAGGTGCATTTTATCAGCGAGTGGCTGCAAATAGAAACGGCCCCTGCCTGGCTGTGACTCCGTGTTTCTGTGCACAGAGGAGGGATGGAGACAGCTGAAGGAAGCCTGCAGGGCTGAAATGAGTTTTTCTACGGAAGCAGGAGGGGAGGGCAGAATCTTTTACCCAGCTCCCTCGCTCACAGACGTTATTGATGGCTTTTGCCATGCACAGCCAAGGGGGAAGCAGTGGAGACTGTGTGCTCCTGGCAGTCCTGAATCTCCTCTAACATTGCCACTCCTGGTTTGGTTGGATCAGAGCAGGGACCAGCGTGTGACCCAGTCTGCAGCTGTGTTAGTCACCCTGCTCTGGGGGGAAAGAGCAGGCGGTGATGTCTGTGACAGGCTGATTTCAGCTGCCTCACAAAACCCCTCCACCGCTGGAAAAGCTCTTTGCAGGGAGACAAAGGTGTCTGGTGCTGGAAGTTTCCAGGCTGGGAAGCAGGGAGCAGCCTCAGCTGGTGCTGTCTGGGGTGTGTGATGTGCTGGGAGAGCAGTGTCACACAGCATTAGCTTCACTTTCAGCAGGGCCCAGCACAGTGACAGCGCAGGGGACCACAAAGCCACCCTGGGCGGGGACAGGGGAGCAGCACGGCCACCCACAGGGGTCACACCCCACAGGGGGCACCCAGAGGGGGGGTGCTGGGGGCACAGAGGGCAGGGCAGGCTCTCCCTGCTGTCAGGGCTCCCCCAGGGCTGTCAGAAGGCGCTGCTGCCTTGTTCTCAGCTCAGCAGAGCAGCCGGCGCGGGAGGCGAGCTCAGGTCAGCCTCACGTTGTGCTGCCAAGAGCCACACATGTGATGGCCAGGCAGCGCCCTGGCCACGGGGAGGTGGCCCTGCAGGAGGTCACCTGGGTGGGGAAGCTGCTTGGGATCTGCTTTTGGAGGAGCAATGGTCTGGGCAGAGCCGTGCAGGGTGAGCTGAGCCCCGGGAACAGAGCAGGGAGGGTTCAGTGCCCAGGGGGAGGGAGAGCTCCCATTGTCTGTGGCAGCCTCACAGATGTCAGTGAACCTGCAGTCCTTTCCCACCTGGAGGGTTCTGGAGGGATTTTGGAGCAGGAGGACCTTCAGTGGGAAATGCCCTTTTAGGAACAGGGAGAACCCACCAGCATTCCTACAGCTCCACACCCAGGTACAGCAGGTGTCCAGTGCTCTTCTTCTGGGGAAAATCCGGTCAGGAAAACAAGAGGAACACCAGCTTTTATGGACAGAAACAGAGAGAGACCTGCTGGAGATGCAAGGTGCCCTCCACTGAACCCATTCAGCCGAGCCCACCTCCAAGGAGACGCTTCCTTGGGTGCAGCTGCTGGACCCTGGGGCAGCCCTGCAGCCCCCGGAGCTGCCTGTGCTGCTGAGCCCCGGGGTGAGGCTCCCCGAGGCATTGCCATTCCCTCCACTCCTGCTCCTGCCTCCCCTCCCTCACGGCTGTCATTTACCGACGTCACGCAGTTGAATTTACGGGAGGCTGGATTTATGATTAGAGAAATTAACTCTTCTCCACTCTGTGCCTCTCCCAGCCCCTGCTGTGTGCACCTCGCTCTGCTCTGACAGAGACCCAGATTCCTGCAGGATGGCTGCTCCCTGCAATGAAGGGATCAGGGAAAGGGTTCCGTGGGAATCTGGGCATCCAAAGTTCCCGGGCCCTGCCCGCAGCCCTGCAAGCTGGCACTGCAGCCGCTCCATCAGGCTCCTGTCTGCTCGTTCCATGTTAACAGTCCTCTCCGTAATGATGCATTCCCACTTCTGGGTGATTTCCAAAGCATTCCCAGCAGGTATTTCTCAGCCTCGCCATCCCCTGCCCCTCCCCTCCGAATTTCGCCCTCTCTCCAGCGGAATTACTGGATAAACTGCGAGGCACAGAAGCCAAAAAAAGAAGGAAGGGCAGCAGAAATGAGAGCCGATTTACAGGTCACAAGCCAAACTCGCTACAGGACGCAGCTCCGTGGCTGAGTTTGTGGCCGGGGCTGTTGGAATGACTCCATCCTCGGGAGCTAATTTGGGACATGCTCTGCTCCCTGCCTGCGGAGGAAATGGCTCCTGTACAGCAGGCACTTGTCTGTGACAGATCTCTTGTAAACAGCACAACAGCTCCGTGTCAGACAGCCCAAGACATCTTTATCAGGTGCTCTGCCAAGGCCCCAGGGGAAGCTGGAGGACAGAGCGTGGTCAGCAGGGATTTTTCAGGCACAGGCTGCCTGAGATTCCCTGAGCCAAGGGCTGGGGCAGAGTGCTGGCTGTTAATAAAAAAGGAGGTCTGTGTTGTACCTGCAGCTTCACTCAGCAGAGCAGCTTTGCTCAGGTATTCTTATCAGAGGCACTAAAGGAAAGGTGATATCAAAACTGGAGCAGGTAGGAGAGCAGGATGGAGAGAGGATTTCCTGCTCTGGGGGAAGGTCAAAGCCTTTTTTTAAAAAATAAATTAAAATTCTGGCATTTTTCATCAAGCATCAAAACCCATTTTTATCCAGGCTTGATCACAATGATTCATTTGTGCCTTTTTATATTTTTTTCTTACTTCTGTACATGTATTCACCACCCTTCCTTTCATACCTACAGTCCCCAAAATCTGAGTCTCAGATCTGGAAGGAAAGTGCTGCTGCGTTTCTCTTTCTCTGGGGCTGCTGTTGAGTGAGGGGAATCTGTCTTGCTTTCAAATGAACCTTTTGGGATTTCTCTTTCTGCTGGAGGCTGAAACCAGAACGATTTCTGTGGGCATCAACATTCCTCTGGTGATGTGACTTTTTTCCTCTCCTCTTTCAGCCTCTGGAAACCCACACCTCCCTGTGCCTGTGAGTCCATCCATCCATCCATCCATCCATCCATCCATCCATCCATCCATCCATCCATCCATCCATCCATCCATCCATCCATCCATCCATCTCCCCATCCCCATCCTTCCCTGAGTTCCAGAGCAGCCCTGAGGCATCCTGAGCTGCAGAAATCCTGCTCCAGGTGGAGAAACTGCAGCAGCAGAAGGAGCCTTTACAGCAAATAGTCTGGTTATTGATATTTTATTATGCTGTTTAGCAGGACCCTGGTGCCTGGAATAAAGCATTAAGGAAGTGTAGCAGCACATTCTCATTGATCCCATTCGGTGCTGTGATATTTCTGGGAGGACCAGGGACAAAGAAAAGGAATTATTTTGCTCCCCTTCCCCTGTGCTGAGTTGCTGGTGGCAAAATGCCCTGGGAGCCTGAGGATTAGTCGGATTTAATGTGACCCCCAACTGAATAACCACAAACCACGGGGTAAAAAGGAGAAGCTTTGGGGGTTTTTGATCTGTAGGACTGCACAGTGAGGGATCTGGAGAAATCCATGGTGACTCAGGAGAGCTCAGATCTGCCCAGCCTGGCATTTCCTGGCAGAGGATGGAAGTGCTCTGGGCTGGTCCAGGGAAGGGATGAGCAGAAATCCCTCTGTGTGACAGAAGTGTTGGAGGCCCTGTGTGCTCCGGGGGTTGTGGCTGCAGCCTGGCTGGGTTTCAGCACAGGGAACAACCCCCTGAGCTCTGCACCTGGCAGGCACATGTCCCTCTGTCCCCCAGGAGCACTGGGATTTTATCTGGCACCAAAACTGGGGAAAACAAACCTGCTCTCAACTGGAATTTATCTGGCACCAAAACTGGGAAAGAAACTCTTAGATCAGAGCTCGAGGAAAGCTTTAATGCATCCAGCCTCGTGTTTGAGACCTGTCTGTGCCTCCCTTCTCCTCCTGGGCAGTGCTTTAAGAGCAAAACCTGCTCTCAGGTGAGCTCCAAAGGGCGGATTTTATTCCTGCATCCCTCCTGGAGCTGCTGGTTCTCACCCCTGGGAAGAGCTCGGAGCCTCTGGCTCTGCCATCCGTATGCAGGCACGTAATTCTGTCTGGAATGGAGGTTTTATTCTTGTAAACATTGTATTTATTATTAAAAGAATACATATATATAGGCTGGCGGATTCATATTGCACCAAAAAAAAAAAAAAGAAAAGCCATAAAGCTCCCACTAAAGAGGCAGGAAAAATGCTGTGAGGAGAACAAAGCAGGAATTTATCACTGGGTTTGGGCAATCTCGAAGCCAGGCATGGCACTGTAAATAAAATACACAGCGCTCCTTGCACCACAAATGTACCCTCAATCAGGGAAAAAAATACAAATAATTTGAGATCTGATTCACTCCTCAATCAGGATGTGACTTATGCTCAGGAATCAGAGGGAGAAAAAATGGGGGCAATTTCTAAATCACTCTGGTCTCCAAATGCTGGGTGTTCAGCTGATGTTGGAGGGAGGAGCTTTGGGAACGAGCAGAGGAATTTGGAATGCCTCAAATGTTGAGGTTTAATCCCAGTTTTCTTAACTTCCAGCGCCCCACAAATGAAGGCAGCCAATCTTGCTCGTCTTTTCTGAACAATTTTACCAAGTCCCCCACGCAAAACCTTTTATCTTCACGGGGTGATTTAACTCTTGCCCTGCTTGGTGCAGGCTGAAGATTTCCAGGATGGGTTTAAACCAAGGATTTCATGCCTGAGGCCCCTTTAAAGGATCTTTCAGAGGGATTAGGGAAAGCAAAGCTCACTAATATCAGGCTTTAATTTGCCACACTGGCTCCACACTGCTGCTGTTGGATTTGTGGGGCCTGCAAATGAAGGTGAAAGCTTTGTAGCCACTAAAAGCAGGGTGGCAGTGACTTGTGGAGATCCTGACAGGGTGTAAAATCCCTGGCTGTGGGAATTTCAGCCCTGTTTAAAAATACTGACCAGACAGAACCCGGCCCTGTGTGCCAGAACCTCCCAACGATGCTGCAATGCAGAATTATTTGGTGCCTTAATGCATCTGATACTGTTTCAGAGCTATTTAAGTCCAGCTTAACTTGCTCTTGATCGCTTAATTGTATCATTAGGAGCATTTCCAAATCAGTTCTGTAAAATATCTCGCTCCTGAGTCTGAGGAGAGCCATTATCCAAGTTCTGATCCATTTCCCTGATAAGACTGATTAAGTTTTAGTGAGGCACTGCTTCCCGTGGATGCTGAGGAGAGAGGCTGTGCCAGCCTCTCCAGGTGACATTCAGGTGTTGCTCTGTGGGGTTTGGAGCACTCTGGGCCTGTTTTGGTGGCTGTACCAGCCTGGTGGGGGTCACTCATGCTTTGTAGAGGTAATTTTGGGGGTTTTATCTCAATTCTACCCCGTGGTTCAGGGTGTTGGGGTATTGAGAGAGACAGAACCAGAGAGAGCTGTCTTAGAGCAGGATTTATTGCTCTTATCTTCACCAGGCTCATCAAGGACTGAGAACATCCTCACTGCACAAGCCACAGGTCCCTGGTCAGTGGTCACAAGACCACAGGTCACAAGGTCTCTTAAAGGTTAATTAGCCAATAAGCTGCTGTCACACAGAGTGTTTCTACTCTCACACCAACCCCTAATTAATTTGTCTTTTCCGTTTCTGCCGCAGTGTGGGCCTGCTTAACCAATCATCCCCTGACCCACAGACCCACCTGCTGCACCTTCAAACTTTGTACCGTTCCTGGAACCACTGCTGTAGCCAAACTTTAAAACCTTAGAACTTGCCACTACCTGCCTTAATACGTTTGTATCCACGCTACAAACCCACATTCTTGCTTGTGGTCTCTGTGTCTGGCAGCCTTTTCCAAGGTCTCAGGCCAAACCCTGTTTTCATTCTGAGTCTGGGCCTGCGTGCACAGGATTTTGAGAGCTTTCTGTGCCTTGATTTCCCACGTGCAGGCACCCAGGGGTGCCCAGAGGGGTGAGGGATGAGCAGCAGGGATGCCATTCCATCCCTGGTACAGCTAGGGGCTCAGCAGGACAGCTCTGCCCTGACCACTGCCTCGCTCCCCTCCCATCCCTGCGGGTTTTCGTGGTCCCCACCAGCTACAGGATTAATTATTAATTCTTCCAGCTGGAATAATCCTGCACAGCAGCACCGGGCAGCGCTGGCTCTCACCACTGCAATCCTTTGGCCTTTCCCTTTCGGCTCAGGGAACACCCACGGGAATTTTCCCTTCCCAAATCCATCCTTCCCCCACCACGGGGTCATTTATGAGCCTGGGGATGAGGCTGCCCCTTCCCTCCCCGGCCCCCAGGCACAGTGAGCTCTCCACACAAACCCAAGGAGCCCCAAATCTCTTTGTCTGAGGAGCAGGTGGGAAGCTTGGCGGGACAAACACGGCTCCATCAGGAGGGGAGGACGGCCTCGCTCCTGCCTCTCAGCCCTGCTGCTGCCAGCTTTAATCATCCTGCTCTCTGTGCTCTGCACAGGAGCCCTGGTGATCCGTCAGGGCTTTGGAGTCCGGGGCTGAAAATGGAAATGGGATGAGGGATTTTTCTTGTGCTTGGTGCTGCCCTCCATCCTTCCCCAAGGCCACGATGGTCACAGCGCCACGGCCGGAGCTGCGCCTTTGCCTCCCACTCTCCCTGGCAAAAATAATAATAATAATAATAATAATAATAATAGTAATAGTAATAGTAATAGTAATAGTAATAGTAATAGTAATAGTAATAGTAATAGTAATAGTAATAATAATAATATAGAGGAGCAGAGCTGCCCCCTGTTCGTCTCCAGATGTGCTGGGCCTGCTGGGAGACAAAATATTCTCCTCGTTAAAAATAAAGAGGGGGCTCCGAGGGAGGATTTTGCTGCTGGTTGAGTTTTCTGAAGAAGCTCAGACTGACTCTTGAGAGGAGCAAGGTGTGTTCAACCTGCTCTGAGTGCATGTGGGCTTGCTGTGCTCCTCTAATCCCTTTATTGTCCCCTTTCCTCGCAGAAGGAGAGAATTCCCTGAGGTCTGATGTTCCCACAAGTCTCAGGAAATCCTGATTTTTTGTTCCCAGTATTATTTTTTTGTTTTGCACACAGAGTTTTGCTGGGATTTGGTGACACCTCTCAGCACCCATAAACCCCTGGAGCTTAACTGAGCATTTCTGGTGTTTGGGGAAAACAAACTCATCATCAGTGGAAGTAAATTTGCTATTCCTGGAGAAAATTCTGAGGATTCAGCAAAGCAGAAATTAAAATAGCAATTTAAAAAAGAGGCAGAAGGCTCTTGCAGACTGCTGCATTGTGGGCTGTGTTTTATTCTGGTTCCAGTGTCGATCCCAACGTGCACAGATAACAAACTCCAGCCTGGACAGGGTCTCCAAATCTGGTGGACTCCACAAACTGAGAGCACAGCATCCTCTGCCTGCAAGAGGATTTCAGATTTCTGCCATTCCCTGCCCTCTGTGTGCTGCTGGTGGGGAATGCCCTGGTGTGCTGATGCCTGGTTTGGAGGGGAATTTGGGGAGATTGTGTGTGCTCAGTTCCAGAGCCTGAGCTGTTCTGAACGCAGCAGGGATGGATTGAGCAGGTGAGGGGCTCCCTGGTGGCTCCAGCCTCTCCAGAGGAGCAGCTGAGGTCAGCCCAAGTTCATCACTCTGCCAGGAGTTTATGATTTCTTTGTTACAGAGATTCAATACAGATTGATTTTAAAATAAACTTTTTTTTTTTTAGGGGGGGTGTGCCCAATTTAATAAATTCACTTTATTGTTCGGGCTTTGATGTTATTTTCCATGTGATCAGCATCAAGCCTTTCCCTTGATTGCCCCAGCACTGGTTTTTAGACCTCGAGGACCTTCTCTCCCTCTCTCCTGATCAAAAGCTGGGCATGGACTAAAGCCCAGCTGAGGCTCAGGTCTAGGGGCCAGTTTTGAAGCTGGAATTCAGGAATTCAGCCAGCCCAACTCACTTTTCAACCCAAGCCTGTATTTTCCCAGGTATTTTGGGTTGGAATCAAGGAATTCCAAGCCTTTTTAATGAGTGTTAACAGATGGGAAATTTCAAGTGCTTGAGCATTTGCATCCTGGTGCCATTTCCACAATAATTGGGGCCGTTCCCCAGGGATGTCTGGGAATCAGCTTGGCAGAGAGGGATCTTTTAAAGGAGGCTTTCTGCACTTTGCAAACCCAAATGTGCTGTGAGACAGGAACATCTCCCAGACTCCAACATGGAAATCCATCAGAGCTCCACTGGTGAGCTGCCTAAGGGAGCTGGGCAGGGCTTTGGGAATTCTGGAGGAGAACTGGCAGGAGCACAGGCACAAGGATTGTCCCAGGGAGGTCAGGGGACAGCAGGGTCAGTGGTCCTTGGCAGGCAGCTGATCCCATTCATTGGGACAATTCCATTTGAAGTCTTCACCTCACGCTTTTCCTTGGGAAAATATTCTCTCCCGTCCTCAATATAAATTTATTCTGTCAATTAAAATTCACCTACAGCTGCTACCAACCTTCCAGACCTCGACTGGCATTGGAGCAGGGGGTTTTGGTGGCAACTAAACCACGTTTTAGGAACTCTTTCTCCAGGTGTTTCAGCTAAAGCCAACATCCCCAAATCCCCATCCCCACCTCTGCAGGAGATTTATTGAGCAGCTCAAGCCCCTGTTGACTTTTTGGGATGTTCTGCTTGAGCTGGAGCTTTTTGTTGTTTTGTTTGTTTGTTTGGAGGGGGTGTTTTTTGTACATTTTGAGTTTGCAGTTGCGCCTCGCTGTGGCTGTGGGTGCCAGGTGATTTTTCCATCTCCTCTTCCTCCCTCGACCTCAGAGCTGCAGAATAAGGTGGGAAAACTTCCTGTTGCTGCTTTTGAGTGCCAGGGGAAGGAGGGAGAGCCTCTCTGGGGGAGATGAGTGTGTTTTAAAGAGCAGTGATATCTGTCAATGAGACAGCAGCTGCTCCGTAATTCATTTCCAGCTCTGCCTCCTCCTTCTCCTCTTGGCCCAGAAATGTCGACACAGCACTTTGCATTCTCTTGGGTTGTTTATTGAGGAGTTTTTTTAAAATGCTTTCAGTGTGTCTAGGGGCTGCATTGAGGAAAGGACAAAGAAAATTAGGGAGAGCTCGGAGTCTGTGCAGCCCCTCCCTGGATTTGTCAGTGGTGGATGAGTTAATTTTACCCAGCCTGGGCCACGGGAGGCCTGAGGAGCATCAAGGGGAGCTGCTAAAAATCCATGCAGAAGTGCCCATCTGTTAATTCTGGCATTTGCAGCCTGTCCCTGTGCTGCTCAGGAAGGTCAGACGGCTGCAGGGCACCCAGGGTGTCCCAGAGCAGCTTCTGGGGAGGGCTTGGAAGCAGCCAGGCTGGCACAGCGAGCAAATCGGTGGCTTTTATTGGGTGTAAAACATAAAAAAAAAGGAGTTCTGGTCTTCCCTGGGAGCATCTGAGTCCCTCTGTGTGGCCAAAAGCATTCCTGAGGTTTTCCCCAAGTCCCCTGTGCTGCCTTTTCCCACCTGCTGCTCTCTAACCTTGCCGGAGATCCCCATTAGCGCCTCATTTTTGGGGGCATTACCAGGGAACTGTCCCTAATTCTGGACGGAAACCGACTGTCCTGCCCTGGATTCGGGCAGAATTTCCCAAACCCAGGAATTTTATCCTCGTGTGAGGCCGTTTGCAGTCTCCTTCTGTGAACGATTAATGAGGGGAGCCGCGGCTTTGGTGGCTGGATGTGACTTGTGAATATTAAGGAGTCTTTTGCACCTCTAGATGTTCTGGATATGTTGAGATTTACCTCTGATTTAGCAAAGATTTAAAGATGAGTATTTGCTTTTTTAAAAACAGGAGAAAGCTGGCACTCAGACCAGAGCAAAAAGCTGAAAATCTCCTGGGCAGCAGCCGATTTTTGGACGGTTCATTGTTTCCCTGCTCTGCTAAAAAAGATTTAAAGAGCTGCTTTTTGGGGTTTTTTCATCTGCCCTGACGGGTTGCAGCGGGGAAATGATGATTCTGCATGTCGGAAATTCCCTGGAAAGGCTTTTTTTTTTTTTGAGCACCTTTATTTTCTTTGAGCACCTGTCCTTTATTGCCGCTGGAAAGCCCATCCATCAAACGGGAGTTTCGGGAATGTTTCCTCACCTGCTGCAAATCCTTTGGAATCCTCGGGAATAGCTGATGAAAACGCTGAAAGGTTGAAGTGTGAGCTGCTGGGTTGATCCAGGGTGATTTAAAACGCTGCTTGCTCCGAGTTAGGAAAGTAAAAGTCCCTTTATAAAACTTCCCTTATTCCTCTGAACTTAGAGGGCCGAATTGTCACCTGGAGCTCCTTTCTGGAGCAGAATTTGGGTTCAAAAGCTGTTGTTTTTCTGAGAATAAATTGATTTATGCCAGCTGAAGATGTGTCGCTAAAACTGCTTAAAGCTTAGCGTTCCTCTCTCGGCAGCCCTGCGAGATAAGGATTTACTGCAGCTGTTGGAGAAATGCAAATTTTTTATCTTTTTTTTTTTTTTCCTCTCCACGAAATATGTCTCCTCATAAAAATGCTTCTTCGGTGTGTGAAAATATTTCATGAGCATCTTTAAGGTTTTGATGGGAGATGAGATCCCAGAAAGCAAAACATTTTTTTATTCCTTTCTTTTTTCGCTTTCTTTTTTAGAACGCTGAAGTTTTTGCTGGTTTTTGTTTGTTTGTTTGTTTGTTTTTGGGTTTGTTTGGTTTTTTTTTTGCTCACGGTCTCAATTATTTACATTTCCCCCGATGATAAAAAAGTGTGATAAATGCCAGCAGGCAAGTTTCTCCTGCACACAGTAAGTGGTGTTTGGGGGAGAGCGAAGAAATTGCGGTGGATTATGGCGTTTCAGGCAGCTCTGACAAGCTTCAGCTCGAAATAAGAAAACCCTGGGTTCAATTTTTATGTGGCAGGTTTCTCTTTTTCTGCCTTTTATCAGCTCCTCCAAAGCAGTCCCTGCTTAGAGAGCAGAATCGATACCCAGGAAGGGTCGAGCAGCTTACAATTCATTACATGTGTGTGTTTGTGTCTGACAGTGCGAGTCTTGTTTCTCATTTTTCACGTCAACTTCTTCTCGGGGAGGAAAAAAAAAACCAATAAAAGGAAGGAAAGAAAAGGAGGAATAGACAAAAAGACAGAGAGATTTACTGGAGTCATCGAGTGGAATGGAAGCTGACAGGTTTGCTAATGTTACATGCCCAGAACAAAAAGGATTCCTCACTCTGCTGCTCTGTGGGTGCTGGAGAATCCTTTGTGGTGTTCACCAGGAGCCTCAGCTCCAGGATTCCCCACTAATTCCTTCAAAAATGAGATGCTCCCTGGCCTGGAGAGAATTATTCAGCGTATCAAAGATTGTGGGGATCTTTTCCTGGTTTTGTCACTGAATGTGCCCAAATTCCCCCAGGCAAACCAAATCTTTTGGGTTTTTTCCAGATTTTTGTTTTTGTTTTGTTTTTTTTTTCCTTGTTGTGAGGCAAGAGTAGAGGCAGCTTTGGGAAGAGTCAGGGTTTAAAACTGCTGGAAAAATCCCTCTTGGGGAGGGACCTCTCTGATGGTTTCAACCTAATTCAGCATTTTCCCAGTGTTTGCAGGTCCCAGCCATCTCCACTCGGCTGGGAACAGCTGGGAGCTGCAAATCCAGGGATAAACCTTGGTTTGGGATGCCCACTCCAGCAGCTGAGTTGGTTTTCCTGGTGCTGGGCTGGCAGAGGCTGTGTGAGAGTGCTGGGGTGTCCCTGCAGCCCTGGGGCAACGTGAGGGAGGGGAGGCTGCAAAACAAAAATAAAATATAATAAAAATACGTCCAGAGAGGTCCAGGGTTGTCTCCTGTAGTTCTCTGCTGTCACTGACAAAGCCTCCATGGATATCTGGGCTGGAATCTCCCAGTGAAAAGCTCATGGATTAAAGGGACAATTGGGTCTGAGTCTGCTCCAGAGGGGGTTTTGGGGACTGCTGGGTCACAGCCAAGTGTCTGGGAGGGCTGGGGGACAAATCTTCCACCCTTGTGGAGCTCAGGGGTGATTTTTGCACAGGATCATCCTGAAGGTTGTTTCTGGCAGACCTCACTTACTGGTGTTTTCTGGGTGAGGGAAGACCAAAAGGAAATTTGGGTTTTGCAGTTTATTAAATGCAGCCCCTCTTCAGGGCTCCTGAGGTTTCAGGGTTCCTCTGCAGCAGCAGCAGGAGGAATCAACACCAGCAGCTTTTCTGCTTTTCCACTTTTCCTCTCATCTTGAACTCACAGGAGAGGTTTGGCCATGGAAAAGTGGGGCTGGTGGGACTTGGGGATCATCTGATCCATCCCCTGATCCCCTCTGCAACTGATTATATCACACTAACCCTGATGGAAGTCCCTAAAATCCACCTGCAGCAAGGATTCTGTGCACTCAGCCATCTGTTATTTACCCTCAGCACTAAATTTTATCTTAAGAAGAAATTTAAACCTCTCTTTTCCCATCTCCTCCCCTGCAGCTCCACTAAAAGTTTATCCTAAGGAGAAATCCAAATCTCTTTTCCCATCTCTTCCCCTGCAGCTTCACCCTGTTTCCCCCTGTCCTGCCTCTCATGGCCTGAAGGATAATTCCTCCCCTCTTTCTTCCTTTCCTCCCTTCTTTCTTTCCTCCCCTCTTTCTTCCTTTCCTGCCCTCTTCCTTTCCTCCCCTCTTCCTCATCCTCCAGATGAAATTGCCTTTTTTGGGGCTTGGCTTTCCCAAACCTCCCATCCACTCCTGGATGTGCTGGCTGTTGATCCAGAGCCCCAGGTGAGCTTTTTGTCCACCAGAATCCCCCCAAACAATTGAATTCCCAAAATCAGCACTCTGGCAGTCAGGGCAGGTCCATACCCGTGTGTCAGAGGCACAAACTGTTTGTTTTTGTGGCAGAGCTGTTTGTTTTGGCTGAGGGAGGGACCTGTCCCTGTCACCAAGCCCTTCCAGCTGCCTTGGGACACGGACTGTGCTCCCAGGGGGATCTGCTCACACAGCTCCTGCCCTCTGAGGCTGCCACCAGCCCTGCCATCCTCCCTGCCAGCCAAAGCTGGGTTGGGACCCAGCAGAATCCCTTGTCCCAGGAACCTCTGGGTCTGGTTTTATGCCTTGAGCTTCTCCAGAGTGAGAGGCAATCCCTGTCAGCGCTGACAGCTCCAGCTTTCCACGTTAGCTGGGAAAATCTGCAGGGATAAACCACTCGTGCCTCTCCTTCCCCGAGCCTGGCGTGGCTCTCCTGTCATGTCTTCCCCCAGAACCTGATGTTTGCAAGTCTCTGTGCTCAAAGTCAGGTCAGCCCCAGGAACAGAGCACACGAGAGCTACAACTTTCTTTCACTCCCTCCCCTCAGCCCTGAGTGTTTAATTTGCTCCCGACTCTGCTTGAGCAATTTTTTGAGAGCACAGTTTATATTTGCCTATGCAAATCAGCTGAGCAAATATGCTGAGGAGCTCCAAAGATAGATCAGGACGTCTCAGCACGTGCCCAGCCCCAAGGAAAATCATCCCAGGCCATTTTGCTCTCTGTTAACCCTTCATTCTTCACTGATTTGGGGTTTTTTTTGGCAGGGAGACGCTGTCCCAGCTCTGGGGAGCCCCTGGCGTGGCTGCTCTGCACCAGGAGCACACACAGGGCTGTGCATTCAGAAATCAGCTGTCTTTCATGTCCTTTTATTGGAGAACAAGCAGTTCCAGGAGCTGCAGGAGTCACAGCCAGCTTTCCTTCAGCCCCGTGATTTATGGTGGAATCTCTGGTGCCTCGTAAAATTCTGCTCTTCTGAGGCTCTGGGCATGGTTGGGGAGTTGATAAAAACCCTCTTCCCTCTGGGTGCTCTCTGAGCTGGGCTCAGCTGTTGCCTTTTCTCTCGGGGCAAGGGAAGAATTTGACCTTTCTCCTTGAGTTCCCGCCAGCAGTTATAAAACGGCAAAAAAACCAAAAAAAAGAGAATTTTCCTTGAAACTGGCGGATGGCTGAAATGGGTTCCAACATCTCCTGAAGGACTCTGGTCTCCTGATTCCATTTGCCTTCCCTCCAAGGGGGGGAAGGAGCTGCTTGTCATTCAGTGGGGCTGGCACACAGCTCCTGCAGAACGGGCTGTGCAGCCGGGAACATTCCGGAACAGCGCGGCCGCCCTCCCCTGCAACACCAGTGACTTCACTGGAGAGTAATTACTCCACTTTGGAAGCATGCTAATTACTTTGGAGAGGGTTTTTATCCTGGAATAAAGACCTGCTGTCGCCGTGTCCTTTGGGAGGCGTGGGGGAATCGTTTCCCTGCTCCAGATGTTTTCCTCCTGGAGAGGGGGGCTGGAAAGGCAGGGGCTGCTGTGGTGCCCAGCCTGGGGAAGGAAATTGGGTTTCAGGGGTGTTTTACAGCAGGGTGGATTTAACCTCAGAGCCTGTGGAAGGCCACGCAGCTTCTCAGTGCTGTTTTTAGCTGAGTTTCCTTGAGAAATGAGCCTTCCATCAGCAGTGTCTGTGTCCATAACTTCTGCACCATTAGCTCGCTCCAGCCATGGTCAGCACAGCACAGGAGGGGTCAGGGCTTGGGGCTGCACGGGTTTGGGTGCTCAGGGAGCTCCTGTGCTGAGGGAGAGGCTGCAGGATGTCCTTATCCTGATGAAATGTGGAATTACCCAGGGAATGGGATGGCCACACAGGCTTCTCCTTGAAAGCATTCTCTCAAACGGCAAAGCCCATCACAAAACACCCCCAGCACTGATTTCCGTGTCCACAGCTTTATTCTTGGTGGTTTAAAGCTTCAGCAGCCCCGGAAACTCTTCTCAGCCTGAGCTGGAGGCAGCTCTGAGGAGGAAGAGCTGTTGCTCACCCTCTCCTCTTCCTATTTTGCTGTCCCAGCCCAGACTCGCTGGAAGCCAGAGCATTTCCCTTGCAGCCCTCCCACCCGGGATTGTTCTCTCACAGATCTGGGAAAGGGGAGGAGAACGGTGCAGCAGAACCCCCAGACACGGTCAGAGGGCAGCTCGGGGTGGCAGCTTGGTTCTGCAAAGCTTTTACTGTGCCTGCAGCCAAAAGCAGCCTCCCTTGGCCAGACAGGGGGTCCAAACCCTTCCCCCTCAGCTCTGCACTGGATGGAAGGTGGGGGACAGCTCTCGTTCCTCTGAATTGTCCCAATTCATTGCCCAAATGAGCGTTGTGGGCTGAGATTCAGTGTTTTTCACAGCAGTGCCTGAGGGAGGCAGCTCCTCTGACTGCCGTGGTGTGCTCACCTGGGCTGGAAGGGAAAGAGCAGGGGAGGGAAGTTCTGCTGCCTGCCCTGAGTCCCCTTGGGGCTGGGGATTGCTCCTCACCTCCTTCTCTGGGGAACGTGCTCACACTGACACCTTCTCCTGCTTGGGGGGTTTTAATGAGTTATCCCCGAGCAGGACATGGACCCACCTGCTGTGATTCTGCAGAGGAGCACAAAGGGGGAAGAGAACACTGGAAAATGGGAAAACCATCCCTGCTGGGGCACGGGGGCCCCTCCTTGGCGTGGTGTGCACCCAGAGTGGGGAGGTTTGGGGCAAAAGGACCCATTTTAGTGTCCCATCATCGTGCTTGGAGAAAGCCCAGCTCACCTCAGGGCAGCTTTGTTGTCCCTGCCGGGGGTTTGTCCTCCTGCTGAGGGGCAGTTCAGCTCTTTTTGCTCCTGATTGTGCCACGGCAGAGTCAAATTTGGGGCAGAGGGACCTGATTGCCCCAGGGCACAGCCAGGTCACCCTGTCCCCAGCCAGCCCAGGGCAGGTGACACCCCTTGTCCTATTCCAGCCCTGCCTGGTGCTGGGACAGCTGTGGCAAAGGGCTCTTGGGGGTGTCAGAGTGACCCTGCAGAGCTCTCTGCCTTGTCCCCAGTGTCCCCACTGGTCCCTGCTGGTGCCTGGTGACAGCCACAAGCCTGCTGGAAGGGCTGGCACCTTCCATGGCTCTGGGATGTGTTCCCAGATCCAGGCACAGCGGGGAGGATTTTTTTTGTTTGTTTGGTTTTTTTGCATGTGTCAACATTAGAAAGCAAAAACCAGACAGGGAAACATTGAAGAATCTCTCTCCCAGCCCAGCTCTTGTGCTTTTATTTGTCAACACTTATTTTTGTTTCCTGACACCAAGTGGAAACATTTGGTCAGTGTTTTGGCTCCTGTCCCTGCTGTTTTCCCTGTCTCCTGCAGTGTCACTTGGAAGGACGTTCCAGGATTTTTTTTTTTGTCATTTCTGTCAGACATGAAGCTGTAAAATATTTGGGAGGGGGAGTAACAGTGTTTTAATCCCAGGAGGTGTTTTTTTCCTGGCTCCAGGGCTGCCCTTTGGGCGAGGGAATGTTCCCAAAACCTTCTGCAGAGCTGCTAAACTGGTGGTCATTTACCTTAGCAAATGATGGCACACAGAGTTGGGCAACAGCAAAAACAATTTGGCTGAGCTGATGCTCAATGGTCCAAGTCTTAGCTGGAGTCTTAATAATTTTAATGCCATTACCCTCACAATTATGGTCAGAGAAATCAATGCTCAGAGATCAGGGGAATTTTGAATTTCTTCTTGTTCTTTGTCCCCATCTCTGTGTCTGGATAAACCAGGACAGTGGATTAGAGGGAACAGGGCTCTGACCCAGCACAAAATGAAGTTAAACCCAAATCTGTTAAGTCTGTTAACCCCCAAATTAAGATTTTGGAGTGACCATTTCCATCACTTATTGGATTGATGAGCAGGAATGTCCTGCAGTCGGGGGACTGATTGTTTAATAAAGGAATTCCAGTTTATTGCACCAAAGGTTTGCCCCCTGTGTTGTGAATTGTGTCACCTTTTCTGCTTTAACAGACAGCTTTGGGCCTGGAGCAAACACTGACTTCCCTCAGTTTCCCCATCCCTGAGTGGGGAATCTGCATCCCTCTGCACCTGCCAGAGTTCAGTTCCAATTTTCTAATGGCTGTCTATTTACTGGTGTAAAAAGCATTGCAAAAATTCTGCCTAAAAAAAATTGCTTATTTCTTAATATGTGTGTGATTTCCTCCAAAAAGCCCTGTTATTCCATAAATATATGAAATAAATGTATCCTAAAAGGACCTGCCTGGCACAGAGACTTTTAGCTGAGCAGATTAACAGGTGACAAAGCCATAAAACCAAATCCTGGGCACCACACCTGCATTTCCTGTAGCAAACCTGGCCTGGAACCAAGGTGGGAAAGGCAGAATTGGAGGTGAAGCCTCCCTCAGATCCACATTTAACGAGAAGAACACCCCAAAGCATCAGAATCCCTGTCCATTTACCCACACGTGTTGAAGGGATTGGTTCCTCCTGGACAAAAGGCAGGCAGCACCTGGGGGCTGATGCTGTCAGGGGAAACAGGAGCTCCCTGCTGTCTGCCAGCTCCATTATTCCACCTGCCCTGGACTTGTCTAGCAAACCAGGAGCCAGGATCCCTGATGGGATTGCAGTCAGTGCTCCAGAGCTGCAGGAGCAGCCCTGGGTTTGGAGCCCTTCAGGGCTGGCCTCGGCTGCTTTGCCATTTGAAATGAGGGGAGGAGGAGGAAGGAAGGGAAGTTCTTGGCTTCACAGGTTTGTTCTGGCAAGGAGCCAGGCTGGAAGTGAAAATGAGGGGTTGTTTTCCCCTGCCAGCAGGGATGGGGCTGGGACGAGCTCCTGGGATGCTCCTCCTGCCCCCTCCGTGGTGGCACTGGGGGAATGGGAGTGGGGGATGTGGCAGGGAAAGCCTTCATCCCTTTTTGGGGATCACTGGGGGAATGGGAGTGGGGGATGTGGCAGGGAAAGCCTTCATCCCTTTTTGGGGATCACTGGGGGAATGGGAGTGGGGGATGTGGCAGGGAAAGCCTTCATCCCTTTTTGGGGATCACTGGGGGAATGGGAGTGGGGGATGTGGCAGGGAAAGCCTTCATCCCTTTTTGGGGATCACTGGGGGAATGGGAGTGGGGGTTATGGCAGGGAAAGCCTTTATCCTCTTTTTGGGATCACTGAGGGAATGGGAGATATGGCAGGGAAAGCCTTCAACCCCTTTTTGGGATCACTGGGAGAAGGGGAGTGGGGTTATGGCAGGGAAAGCCTTCAACCCCTTTTTGGGATCACTGGGAGAAGGGGAGTGGGGTTATGGCAGGGAAAGCCTTCAACCCCTTTTTGGGATCACTGGGAGAAGGGGAGTGGGGTTATGGCAGGGAAAGCCTTCATCCCTTTTTTGGGATCACTGTGGGAATGGGGGTTATGGCAGGGAGAGCTTTTATCCCTTTTCTGGGATCNTTTTTTGGGATCACTGTGGGAATGGGAGTGGATTTATGGCAGGGAAAGCCTTCATCCCTTTCTTGGGATCACTGGGATCACTGGGATCACTGGGATCACTGGGATCATTGGGATCATTGGGATCACTGGGATCACTGGGATCACTGGGATCATTGGGAACCAGGATTTGGCTCCTTGCAGAGGCCGGGCAGGGCTGGCAGTGAGTGACCAGGACAGCACAGCCACAGTCACCCGTGTCCTGCTCTGCCCTGGGCTGCACAGCTGGCACATCCCTCACTGGGAGCCTGGATTTATGGATTTAACCTCCTCCTTGTCAGCTCCAGGGGCCTGGATTTCCATCCTGAAGCTCTCCAGTTCCCAATCTCCCTCCTTTGCTTTATACCTCTCATTTCTGCTCCTTTCCCCCTCTGACAGGTTCTGTAAATCACCCCTGCCCAAGGTTGCTCTTCCCTGGCCACCAATCCAGGGCAGGCTGGGTCCAGGGGATGTGAATCCCTGTTCCTGCTTCCCAGCTGCCCTTCCATGCCTATTTTCAGGCAGCTGAAGCTGAAAGAATTGGCTTTGAGCAGAGCCTTGGAGCCTGCCTGCTCGAGGGAACTTCACTGCACCCTTGAAGAATTACCTAATGTGGTGAGAGGCACTTGTCTGGTTACCTAAGTGCTTTGTTCCTGCTTTTCCAGAGAGGAATTGCTGACTGCCACCAGTGTGTGCCCTGAGATCGTGCTTCCTGGAATCTGCATCCTTTCCAAGTGCCAGAACTCCATTAGAGCAGAGGAGGGCACAGAAAAAGGCCCCTGGCTTTAACACTTTCACCAACGGGGTGGATAAAAAGTCCATCCTTGCCCCAGAACTTCCTCTGTGACATCTGCACCGTTCCATTCCTCCCACAAACCTGCCACCCTTATCCTGGCTGCTCTGGCTGCTTGTTTCAAGCCCCTCAGGGCAGCTGGAGCCTGGATATTTATACTCCAGCCAGGTAGGAAATGTAGGTCCTAAAACAATACCAATAATGTGGCTTTTCACTTTATCTTTGCTGGCCTGGGTGTGTATCCCTTTTTAAAACCCCCATCCTGAAAGATCCAGAGCAGCCCTTGAGTGTTTAAAGGGATTTTTTGTACCCAGGCAGCTCCCTGCAGGGCCAGGGCTTTGGATGCACCAGGCTCTGCTGGCTGGGGTTGTGTCCTGGGGGGAGGATCTGGAGGATCCAGGACAACCCCAGGGAGTTGTGCTGTCTGGACAAACTTCCCACGAGGCTTTGAGGGTTTTTCCTCTTGTTCAGGGTGCGTTGAATGTGGTTATTAGTGATATATATATATATCACGAATATATATATATATTTTTGTGTGCTAGGAGACGTGCTCTGGCATGTGTGTGCTCCTCCTGAAGGTGATTTTTATATATTTATTTTATATTTTATATATATGAAGGGTGTTTGCATGCACAGGGACCTCCTCAGGCAGTGGTGAGGGAGGCAGAATCCTTGGAGGAGGAGGTGCCTGGATGGAAAATCCCCTGGGATGTCCCTGGGGAGCTGAAATGGGAATCAGCTCCTGCCAAAACCCGGTGCAGAATTCAACAGGCAGCAGGAAGCTACTGGGACACTGTGGGAAGTGCAGGGATTTTGTCTTGTCCTGAGAGGTGAGGCATGAGCAGACCTGGATAAAATATCTGAAAAATAAGGGGTCATTTTCTGGGCTCAGCTGGCAGGGCTGGAGCCCCTAGAACCACCCCAGCTGTGTGCTGCTCTCTCCAGCCCCATCCTGGCAGCATGGATGGATTTCTTTACCCCTGCTGCCTCAAGAGCAGGATTTTCCACGAGGTTTGGATTTTTTGGGGCATTACCTGTGGTCCTCCCCGGGTGAGAAGGCACTGACTGGCTCAGCTTCTGCAGAGTCCTGGCACTGCACTCCCCTGCCCTTGAAAGCAAGGGGAGATGAAGAGATAGCGCCTGGCTGGCCACCAGAACGAGTGGTTTTCATTAAGAGTGTGTGAAAAGCCTTGCTGTTCTTCAGCAGTGATTAAATGAAAATATATGTACACGCCAGAGACCTGATGTCAGCCCTGTGGGCAACACAGCCCCAGATGAGAGACTGGAGAAATAAGAAATTGTCACTGATGTTATGAATTCGCTGTGCCCCCAGGCCTGAGGGTTTTCCTTGATGACAAGTTTTTAATCTAGTGCACTGGAACCGCTCTGAAGCCAAGGATTCCGAGGGCAGCTGGCAGAAGGGGGGATCTGCCAGGCAGGAGCCTGGCAAGGGGAGGGATTCCTTTAAAACAGCTCTGAAAAGTGAGCTGGGGGGAACCTGAGAACCACTTCAGGGCTCTCCTGCCTCCTGATGTTGAGCAATGGCCAAAACCTTGGGGGGGTGTGGATTAACCTGGGTTTTTAGCCCCTGGGGGTCAGGAAGGAACTGGAAGCTTTTCAAGGCAGCAGAACACCAGATTTGGCTGCTCACAGCTGGAGCTGTTGCAGCTCTTTGACCCCTTTGCCGCCCTCAACAGAAGAACCAGAGATGCTCAGGCAGTGCCTGCTGAAATGTTGTCCCAAAAGCGCTCCCTGCACCTCGGCAAGCTGCAAATGCAGGTCAGGGCTCAGCTGGGAGGCAGGTGTTCATCACTGGTGCTTGGTGGAGCTTTTGACGCCAGCACAGAACTCTCTTCTTTCTCCCTGTTTTATAGCTCACCTTCAAATTCTCCTCAGAGAACAGAACAGGCACAAAGGCAGCTCGGGAAGGGCAAGAGACATCCTTGTCAAAATCCTTGGTGTCAAAAATAGCTGCCTGAGACGTTCCTCCTGCTGCTCGAAGCTAAATTATGATCACAACTCGCTGTCCTCGGGTTTTTGCAGCGCCGTGTCCTTCCCTCCACAGCATCTCCCAGCCCTGGGTGGCTGCAGGGCCCAGTCCCTTCCTCTCACATCAGACATGACGGGCAGCAGGGTGCAGGGCTGCCACACCAAACAGCCCTTAATTAACGTGCCTTCGTTAGTGCCGGGGTGAAGGCCTTCCAGGACTGGAGAAGGCTTAGGGGAGGAGGAGTGTGGGGTCCCTGCTGCTGCAGGAAAGGGGACAGGGCTGTTTGGGGTGTGCAGCTGCCCAGCCCAGCCCCTCACAAGCGGATTTGAGCAGTTCCTTGCTGGCTCTCTGTTCATTTCAGGGCAGAGCTGCTGGTTGCCTTTCCAGCTGTCCCTTCCCTCTCCTGTACCTCCTTAGATCTTTGGGGTGAGTTCTGCCCGAGCTCGATCCCCTTTTATCCTCTCCTTTCTGAACCCAAAGCTGGATTTGCAGAGGTGCTGAAAGCAGCAGCCCTCCTCTCATTTTTCCTCTGCACAAGCCTGCTGCTGACGGGCACAGAGGGCCCCAGGCGAGTGCCAGGTCACGCCTGGGGAGGTGACCTGGGGCCAGCTCACCTGGATGATCCCCTTGTGTGCTCCTGGTGGCTCCTTGCCATTGACCCCGAGCTCCCAGAGCAGCATTTGGGGATTTTGGGGATTTTG
>WAAE01002992.1:0-268088 GCA_013400495.1 Nicator chloris
GGCCGGGCCGGCCGCGCCGGGGCGCCGGCTCCCGGTCGGACGTGCCTCCTGCCGCTGCTGCTGTGCGCCGCGCTCCGGAGCCTGCGGGCCAGCCCCGGCAGCGAGGGTGAGCGGGGACGGGGCGGCCGGGCCGTCGGGGCAGCGCCCACCCGAGAGGGTGGCTGCCCGGCGGTGCGCGGCTTCAGACTCGGCGGATTCAATTTTGGGACATTTTGAGGGAAGCGGTGACGGGCTCTGCCCGCGGGAGGGCGGATGCCGCGGCGGGGTTGCGGGTGACATTGCCGATGGGGCAGGGGGCTCCCGGCGAAGGGAGGCGGCGGTGGCCGCGGGCGGCAGCGCCGCACGGGGCGCGGGCAGGCTGGCACGGGTGGGTGTGCACAGATGCCTTGGCACGGGCGCGTTTGGCAGCGGGTGTTCCCTTCTCGCGGGGGGATGGATGTGTGCGGGTCGGGGCGCACGGCGGTGCCCGCTCGCGGTTTGCCCCGGGAGTCGCACAGGTGCATTGGTGCGGGGCGGTGGCGGCGCTGGGACCGGGGAGTCCGCACGGGGCAGGGGCTCTGACGGGGCCGGCCGGCGCTCGGCGGGGCACGGCAGGCTCCCGGTGGGGAGCCCTGCGAGCGCTGGCCGCAGTGCGCTTACTTCGCGGCTTAAAATACACGTATAAAAAGGAGAGGAAGCCGCGGCGGTGGCGGTGTGTAACCCGCAGCGGAGCGCGGCCGCTGGGGACGGATTTTTTTATACCTTTGATCTCTGTGAGGCCAATGGCCAAAAATGCGTCCAGGCTTCTTGTCTAGCAGGATGCTTCCAGTCTTTGAAATTGGACTGGGATTTTTACTCCGTGCGTGGTGTGGGCACTGCTTCAGGCTTTCTAATATTTTTGGATCCGTGGGCAGGCTATAATGTGAAAGCAATGGGTGGAGAAGTTCAGCATCTGCAGGGGATGCCAGCGGCTCGAAACAGGCTGGCGTCGTGATGCACCGTAATTATTTGTGAAACTCCTTTAGAAGGAGGAGGAGGAGGTATGCAGGGGTTGGTAAAGGAAAACCGTACCAGAATTTCAAAGATGTGGCCTGAGGTAACCAGCTAGCTGTAATTTATTTTCGAGAGCGAGAATAATGTGAATCGCAGTTTTTGTTAAAAAAAAAAAAAAAGTGCACAGGAAGGGAGAAATACTGTTCCTCTGTGTACAAAGATACCAAAATGTTCGGGGAGCGCATTGGTTTGGGAGATGATTGAAATGGTTTGGCTTTGCCTTGGTTAGATAACAGTGGGCCCAATCCTTCTGCCCCCATGGAATTTCAGATGATTTCACCCACGGGAGCAATGCTGTTGAGATGGCGTGTCTGATTTAGAAGGGCTTTCCCTGTTACTCACCTTCCTTTTAGGAAGCATGCTGTCCTGTGTGAGCCAGTCTGCCATGATACCGTGCTGAGAGACCAACAGATGCTCCAAGCCCCCTCTCAGTCATCCTTGCCAGGTCTCGGGAAAGCTGGATATTACTGAGTCAATGGGACCATTTGCCGAGCACAGAGGTGTCTTTGCATGAACAGGCAGCTGCAGAATAGGACTTTTACACGATAGGAAACTCCTGGAAAGGATTAATGAAGCTGCCTAGCAAATGGGTTTAGTGGCATCTTTACAGGGAGGTTGCAGGGGAATATTACAGTAATGATGAGCAGTGTGAGCGCTTGCTTCACGGTGTCTCTACTGCTACTTTTCTGACTGCTGCTCTCTCATTTCCATCTCTTCAGTAAACGCAAAGCTAAAAGGCTGCTGCTGGGAGGGGTCTGACTGTGGACCTGAACTTTGGTCAGTAGGTGCTGTCCTTCGCTGCGAGGAGATTTATTTGTAAACAAGCGTTATTTGACGAGTGCTTCTCGCAGCATGTCCCTTTGCCATTTGCTACGGAACAGCTCCGTGCCTGGGAAGGGCTCACCCTGCAGTATGTGGAGCCCAGTGCATGGGAAAGCTCGGGCTCTGAAGCCCACCTGCCCGGCTGCGTGCGAGTCGACACTTGTCACCAGTTCGGGTTTGAGAAGTTCATTTGGCCGCTTCTGGGCTCTGATGAGAGAGCTTCTCCCCCGGGGTTAGTTCTTCAGCTGGTTGGGAACTTTACTTTTGCTGAGCTGGAGGTGGCCATCTTAGACTGGTGAATAATGTTTTCAAAAGTTGGTGGTATTGGGTTTTCTGGGTTTATTTGTTATTCATTATCACTCGTCCTACTCAGCATGGTTAAACAACTAGCCACTACCCTATGTTGTGTAGGCATGGAGCACATAAATAGTTGCATAGATGATGACAAATTCTCAGAATAATTTTTTTCTTTACCCCTGCATCATGTTTTTTTTTGTTTCTCTAAATCTTACTCTAGCCCACAACGACTTCATGGGCTAAAATACACGCAGTTAACAATTCACAATACATGATGCTCTATTTTACCCTCTAGTGGAGGGAACTTAGGGGAAAATGCTTTAGAAATCTAGGTTATGATTCAGGGCGGGGAAAAAGTAAATTCATTGTTTTAGTTCCTTATCATGGAAGTAGCTGTTTGCATGGGCAGCTGAGTTTCAGAAGCTCCTGCCATTTTTATAGAGAAGTATTGAGTGCCCAACCTCTATCACAAATCTGGGCCAAAAATGGATTGAAGGATATACATTGGGAAAAATGAATTAATTTTTCTCCAGCCTTTTCTGTAATTGCAAAATAAAACAGATTTTTATTTTAATCACCTTTCCTCAGTTTAAATGTTAAAAGCAGAACAGATAGTGAAAGATAAAGGCTCAATACTATTTCATGCATTTTCAAGTGTTGTTTAGCTATTATTTTTACCTCTTTAGCAGAGTTCATTGTTAAAACCAGATATTTGCTTTTTGCTTTGAGTAATCTTAAAAATTTGGGAATCAGTTCTGATGATCTTGTATCCCGTAATTTTGTGAAGTACAGGTATGCCAGAAGTGCATTATTGCTTTAAAATGCATTCCCTATGATAATAGGGTCCGAGAGGCAGCCCTGCAGTATGCGACTGGGCTTCCTGCACTGCCTTTGGTTTAAAAATGCATGTGTCTTAAATCTTTCTGTTGTAAGTACTAGGGTTTGGGAAGTGGCTTGTATAAATTATTTACGTGAAACACAATGAGTGACGGATTTGGTTGAGAACTCCCCCCTTCACCCTAGACTATACGATTTGTTACACATCGCCTGTGGATTTGAAGAGGTCACATTTGGTCATCACTTAGATGATCTTAAAAAGTGTCACGTGGACAAACTATTAAAATAATGGAATGCGTTATATCTGATTGCTTGTAACAAAGTAATTTCACAAGATATTTACATAATTGTAATTAAACACAAAGTATATTTCATTTTAGGGCTTTTCAGCAGAAGTGCTGATGAGGCAGTGCTTAACAATGAAGCGTACTGTTAAGCAAATCAAAAGAAATGCAGTTTGAAAGAATGACATTGACTTAAATAGACAGAGGTGAAAAAGACAAATGGGTCTTTGGAGTGTGTTGTATTTGTTTTAAGACTAGAAGGATATTATTATTTTTTATGAACTCCTGCTTTGATCCTTTCTCTCTTAAGTCTTTCAGGTTTTTTTGAAGCTTGCTTTATCTCAATCTATAATTTTTTATTTGAATGAATGAATAAATGAGTACAATTAAAGGGGTGTGTCCAGTGCTGGCAAAAATAAAGGAAGGTTGTAATTTGCAAATTATTCATGCCAGAGCCTGAAATTAGCCTACCTGTTCTCAGTGTGTTGACTTGTGTATGTGTTCTCTCATAGTGGTATATAATTTCTGTGTCATGGCACAATGGATAAATGCATATTTAGCTATAATATCACAATGTTTATCTTTAATTAGTGAATGAAGTCTTTTTCAGGAAGTTGGGTTTTTTTGTGTAGTAAAAGCAGGTGGGAAAATAGTCTTAATTTTCATATCAATGTGTTTAAATTAGTCTAACGCTTCAGATAAAAATACACATTATCAGAACATTCTGCTTATTAGGTTGCGCTTAGTAGCTTGGCTTAGTATGTCTTGCATTCACACAACTACCCCGTTATAGATCATTCTGTAGGTGTTGAGCAATGCTAGCATGCATGTGCCTTGTGTTTGCAGCACAGGTAAGTCTGGACGCGTTTTGGTGTGCTCACAGTGCCTTAAGGAGCCTTTAAGGAGTTATCAGTTCTGTATTTGCTGTATTGGAATGGTTCCCTGTGTGCTTTCCATGAGAGCAGAGCATAGCCTCAGTGCCATGTGTTTATTTTACTCACTGGAGTAGTCCCATTAACTTTTAAATTTACTGCAGTGGAATTACTGGTATGAGGAAGGACAGCTCATGTCTAATGGTCTTTTTGGGATCTGACTGATCTGTGATTTATGGCTTTTCAAGAGGTTTAGAATGACTCAGTCATGGCTTTAAAATGGAACTACTATCCTTTTGACAGTAAAACATTTGAAACTCAGCACTTTTAAGTGTATGACTAAAAGCATTGCTGCCTAATGACACGTTTTAAAAAAGGGAAATAAACAATAGCCAAGATTGACTCCAAGATAGTGCCTGTTTCCTTTCGAAGCTTATCTTAAAAATTGTGATAAACAGTAGAAAACAGGCAAGCTGTCTCAAACAGTAACTGACTGCTTATAACGTGGTAAATGTTGATGCTGTAATTTGATGTATTAAGCAGCTGTTTGCACATCCATATACAGAGGGGTTAACTGGCAGCTACCATGGAAGGAAGGGAAGTTAGTGGGCTTGTGTGATAACATCCACTGTTAACTCTCCCACCATTGCCTCACTTTTTAGCTTCAGTATACAGTCCAGTTCCATGTCTGCTGTTCTCTTTCTGCTAAATAAGAAAACAAAATCTTGCCCACGGTGAAATGTTTATTCTTTGCACTAAAAAATACAAAGCTTTTTTGCAGCAGGCTTGAGGGAGGCACGGGTGGTGAGGTAAGAGCAGGATTTCATAAAATCTGGCAGAAGTTGAAAAGGTGGCACAACTTATGACGTGGTGCCCTGTGCTCTGTTCTTGCTGGTTTTATGCTTTATTATGCCAAGGATTTCTGTGCTGCTTCTGCAGGAATCCTGTGTCCAGCATGTACTGAGCAAGCTCAGAGCCCTCGACCTGGGAAAGTCCAGCTGAATTAGCTCAGTTTAGTGATGGTGTTGGACCCTGTTGGCTTTAGGGTCTTGAGCAGACATGGGTCTGTTAGATCCCTCAGTCTTTCTGACTTGGAGCTACATTTCTAGTGGTCCATTTGTATAGGTGTGAAAGTATGCATATACTTGAGTAGAGATGAGCTTTAAGCATTGCTCAGGGATGTCAGGGGAATTAAGCCCTGCCCCAAAATAAAAAGAAAACAAACTTTCTGCAATTAAAAAAAATTTCTCACTTCCTCTTTGGGAATAAATTGAAATCTGTATATGGAATAAGGGTGAAATGAGAGAGACCCCAAAGGCACACAGATTGGTCACTTTGTAGAAGCACTGAATTTCTTGGTTAAGTGCTTGCTTCTAAGGAGGAAACAGTATTCACTCGGCTCTTCAGTAGAGCTACTCAACTACTACCATCCATTAAAAAGGTTTAAAAAAGAATGTTGTTCTTATAGTAAAACATGTAAACACAGAATTGAAATCTGTCACAAGTGCACCTTTCTCAGGGACCATAAGTGCTGCTGAGAGATGAGGTTTCATTTCAACCAGGATGGACTTGAACTAGGTATTTTCTTTACTCAGCGAATGTTGCAGAAATACTGTGTTAATTACTGCAGTGGAATGAACAAATTTTTTTGAGTTTCTCTTCACTAAACCGGTTTTCTTTGATCTCTGCTAGAAAAATTGCTGTGTATTTAAAAAGCTTGTAGGGAATTCTTTTTTTCCTTTGGAAATATTTTTTATTCTTAAGATGTGCCTGTTTTTTAGCACGGGCAGAATGGAGAGCTGGATTGTCCTTTGTGTTCACGTTGTGCCTGTCCCTCACTCTGCTCTGTGACTAGCTGGGCATTGAGGTGACAGGTGAAAGCATTTGCTGCCCCAGTTGCTTTCACAGCCAGCTGTATTGGCAAACCTGAGCGCTGGCCTTCAGTAGCTTAGTTCTCTCTAGGGATTTGTTACCCTTTGAGTTGTCTCTTTGACCTATTCTATCTCTTACAGTCTCAGTTTTGGTATTTGCTATGGCTTTGGTCAGTGCATTATCTGAACCTCTCCAAAGGTTTAATGTGCTTATCCTCTTGGAAGTGGAAGGCAATTATCCCTGTCTCCTGCAAGGAAGCTGGTCCAGAGGGGACAGTCAGGAGGAGATGTGAGCACTGCCATTTGCAGCACCTGACTGCTGCTGGGTGTGGTAGGTGATGGGTGGCTGGCTGTTTGCAGAGATGCAGAGCACATTGGCTGCTGTGGACAAGGGTGCAGGGAGCTGCAGGCTGCCCTGGGCTGTATGTATGAGCACAGCCTTCCTGCTTCTGCCTTGCAGACAGGGCTGAAGATGCTTTGGGCCAGAATAATTGCCATGGGAACATTCAGTGCATGCTGTTTCACTGGGGGTGGTGTTGGTAGGAAAACACACTCCTTATCTCTCCCTCTTCCCTGGTATTTGAGTTGTGCAGCAGGTATGTTAGGAGGACTCTGACCAGGTAGAGCTGCTCAGGTGACCACTGGCTGGAAGGATGAGTGATGCCTCCTGGAGAAGGTGATACAGCATATACCATGACATCAGAGCTGGGAATACCCCTGGGAGCTGATCTGGCATCCCTGAGGACGAAGGGGATTCCTGCCCCTTGTCTTCCTGCTGGCAAACTCCTGAGCATCGGTTCAGCAAACTGTGCCTTGGGGATGTGCATGGAGAACAAACAGCACCCTCAGGAGCTGAAAGCTCCTAGGTTTAGGTGGCTGTGTAGCAGGTACTGAACCTGTAGGAGACAGGGTAGAACCCTGGGCTTGCAGGCTTTCATGTCGTTTTGGTACAGGGGGCAGTACTGAAGTGTTTTGCCAAGGTGTTGACTGCTGGGTTCTCGAACCTGGATGGCTTCACATTAGAAAGAGATCAGAACAACCAGTCTGAACTTTGTAATTCCCGGAGGGGATAGAGGAACACCTGAGAGAAAATTAATTAGTCACCATCAGTAATGAGCATTTCTTGATGCTTCTGAGTGGACTTGTATCACTTCTTAAACTGTTTTGCATGTCCCTAAACAGTGAAACTACTTGGGGAAATTATCTGCATCCTTGCTTTTGTAAGATAATTTCTGAAAAAAACCTAGCCATTTTGGCTTATCCATCTTTGCGTTACTAATATTGAAAAGCAATTTCTTACTAAAATGTGTTGACAATGTGCTGTTCCCACTAGCAACCTCCACCCTCTTCCCTCAACAGAAATAGAAGGGATAAACTGTCAACCCTCCTGCAAAGCCAATAGATCATTTTAAACATTTTTTTTTGCTCCCAAATGCTTGCTAAGCATTATGTCAGTTCCTTTTGCTTTCTACTTGAGTCAGTTCAGTGGCAGCAGAGTAGTCATTATTGTCAACAGGAAGGCTTTATTGGTGGTGGACAGTGAGGTCTTGCAAGTCCACTGGTAGTGAAAGCTGACAGCCTTGCCAGGTCTGGATGTATCTGTGCCAAATTTCTTCAAGTTTAGTTATATGCATAACAAAATTTTATCTCCATGTCTTTTAGGACACCTTTTCTTGAAGAAACTGCCTCCTTCTGTGGCTTGCAGATGCCTCGACAGTGGTTGGAGGCCCTGATCTGCAGGACAGCACTGGCATTTTGTTTCTCCATGCAGGCTGGTTGTCAGGTTGCAGGTGCTGGTTGCATGTTGCATTCATTGGAAGCTTCTTTTTCTTTCTTAGTGGTAAAGTGATACTTGCCCAGGTGGTTACCCAAAAAAGTGGTGCTGTGGCCAGCTCAGAAATAGCTGTTGTGTTGGTATGGTGGTGTTTCCAGTGAATTTTATGAGTGAGGATGGAAGCGTTTTCCTGGCTTTCTTCTCAGTGAGTAAACCCTTTTCAGTTAAATGGTGATTTTGGTGGGAATAGGAGTGTTTACCATTAAAGAAAAGCAAACCATTACTGGAGTTTTGAAGTTTCCAGGCACTTTGGTGTCAGGCTGATCCAACCACTTTCTTTGTTTAAGTGATGTATGGCGGGAAGAACAAATGACTGCCTCTTGTTTTGACTGGAAATTTTTGTAAGGAAAAGATCGGCAATTTTCTGGTTGTTATAGTGGGTCTGGTTATCAAAGTGGGCTTTGGGTCTGTCTCCCTGGTGCTACAGCTGGTTCTATGCCTGTGGGGAAAAAGACAGCCAACCTGAAGAACTCTGTCAAAGGGCAATATCATTCCCTTGTAAACAGTGTGTTCAGGCAAATTACAGATGTTATGCACAAATTACTGGATTAAATTCTCTAGTTGACGTTATGATTGCAATTGTCCATCTGGCCTTAAAAACCTATGAGTCTGTGATGCAGATTCAAGCATTTTCGCTCTTGCTGTAAAAGGGAATCATGATAACTTGGATCAGAATGAAGCCAACGTAATAAAATATAAATCTGCAGTTAATATTAGTTTGCAAGTTCATTAAGTAGTGTATGCTTTCCTCCTCAGTGGGCCATAAATAATAGGTTTTGCTACAACTTGCACTCTGATGTAGCTTGTTTCCACTGATGGAAATATTTCAGAGGTTTTTGCCTCTGTGTGTTTTGTCCCTACTCAATGTAACTAATTAATTCAAGGCATCTACTCCCTGATGGCCTTGATTTCTTTCTAGAGTTTTTTTTTTTAATTTCTTTTTTGCTTTTTTGGGTTGTTTTTGACTGTCACTTGTTGGAGTACCTTGGATATATGCTTTCTAGAGAAACACTTGGCAAAACAGGGAAAACCGTTATTGGAAAATGAATGAACTGCAACAATGAACTGCATAAAAAAAAAAAAAGATTTATGAAGCAGGAAAACTTTGACATACGATGATGATGATGAAGAGTCCTCTGCTGTCCATGTGTCTTGGTAGTGCTGTGACCCTGGAAGTTCTGGAGGAAGGATGGGGATGTACGCATTGTAAGGAGAAACCAGCTCTGTTAATGATGATGTGTTGGCAGCTATGCCCTCTGCTTTGGGCAGAGGGGAGTAAAGCTTGGTGGAACGTCTGTGATGCTGTCCAGGAGACCTTCTGATGAAGTGCAAAGCGCTGCTGTCACACCTTGTCCTGCACCTTGACCCCCATCCAGCAGAGTGTTTCACCTCGTGCTTCATTGTCAGTGAGCGATCCTGTGAGAGGTTTCTCACAAGTTCTTTAGATGTGGCTGCTCCCATGAGCTGTGAGTGTTGGGTCAGAGCTGGGGCTGCCTTGACCAGCCGTGGAAAGGCTGGAGCTGCATGGTGTCCTGCAGTGTGTGTGCCAAGGGGCCCAGGACCTGCAGGAGGAGCCCGGAGGAGGATGTAGGAGCGTGACTACACCTTCTTTCGTAACAGACTTCAGCTTCAGGCTACCAAAAATAACGTTCAGGTTCTTGTTCAATTTGTAACAGGTTTATTAAAGAAGAGTTTTCCTTCAGTTGTTAAAACATTTTTATTTAAGTGTTGTTGTTTAGAAATGTGCTACTTCAGAAATCATGTGATGTTTTGAAATGTTTGTGCAGGCTTTAAGGAAGGTTTCTTTACTCCTGTTTGTTTTGTGATGGAAGGTGGTTTTTAGAGTCAAAGAGGATTTTCTTTCCCTCCTGTTTCAGGTATATTTCAGTGAAATAAAATAAAAATACATTCTTATGTCTTTACGCATGGCTTTATCATGATATAAATTCCATCAGCTTTTGCTATCCCAACCATTTTGCCTATTCTAGAGCTCTTAGTTAGGGTATACTTTGGTAGAGGATGCCTTGTGGTAAACCTTAGCCTGCAAATGGTGCTGCTGAAGAGCAGGATTATTGTAGTGTATGATTTATTGGAAATCAGCTCAAAGACCATGGCAACTCTGAAGAGTTCAATTTCTGTATGCCTACAGGGACATTGCCCTGGTGTAAGCAATGAAGGATTTCCTGGATGATCTTTAGATCTTGAAATAGCAGGAGGATGTGTAGCTGGTAGGATCAGAAGTACTCAGTGTTCTAGACTGTTGGTGGGGCATTTTTGATTTTTAGCTTGTTTTTTTTCCCCACTTGATTTTGATGTGAAGAAAAAAAGATGCCCCAGATGATCCTGCTCCAACCCAGAGCCAGAGGAGCCATCTCACTTCAGTGGTGTGATCAAAACAATCCGTGAATTGGTGGCTTGTACTTCAGGCGTTGTACCATCATGAACAGGCCTGTCCTGCTTTCTCCTGGGCAAGCTACTGCTGCCACATGTTTTATGTGGCTCTGCCAACTGGGGAGCTCTGCTGTGCTGTGGAGTGTTGGTTTAGGTCAATGTTGAATGCCATCAGCCCTGGCATTTCGTGTTCTTCCTCCCACCGTGATCCCTGTGTAGCCATGGTTAAGATGCTGAATGCCAGTTCTATCACCATGACAAGGACATTTGTGTAAAAAGCTATATGCAGGCTCCCTGACAGAGATTCCCAAGTGAAAAACCACTATTAATTCACCAGCTAGAGTTCAGGGCAAAGGTTTAGATCATGTCTGTTTTTACTCTAACTCGATTGCTCACCTGCAGTAACCAGCCTGTCTGAGAACAAGAGTGTATGCAAACTCCCCAGGCTATTATTCTGTATAAAAAAAAAAAAAAGGGGGCTGTGGTATGACTTTAGACTTAATCATCATTTATCCTACCCTGAAGGCATGGAAGTTAATGATGATATAGATCTGTGTGGTTTTGTGTTCCCCTTGACTGAGCATTAGAAATAATTAGGGCTTGTGGGATGGATGCACTGATGGTGGAGATGAGCAAAAAATATTATATATTATCTTCCAAGTTCACTGGCAAAGATACAGGTGCTAAGTGTGTGCTTATGGGGTCTGAGGTTTCTTGCCTTTTTGTTCAGATAAAGCTAGCTGGTGCTGAGGAGAAGGGAAGTGGGAATAAATGAGTTTGGTTATTTTGGAGCCTTTTAACACTGTGGGCCAAGCAGAGTTGATAGTAATTTCATAAGTTTTTTTTGTTTTCAGCAGAGTTAGCTCTGCAGTGTCCCAAGTGCTCCTGAGTACAGCTCTGGGTTATGCCTGAGGAGTGGGCAGTGCTGAGGCGAGTCCAGGAGTCACCAGCTACACAGGAGCTGGCACTAGACCTGTTAAAATGTGGAAGCCTTGCACACACAGCTGGAGGTGTTCCTGAATTACCTCCTTTGGTGTCCTGAGAGTTTGGATTGCTTGGTTATTAAACAGCCACGGCCAAATACACGCTGACAGTCATCACAGGTTGAATAGGGAAGAACTGGTTCTGTTCCAGGTGTCTGTTTTACCTGCTGCTTGCTCCCTGATTCTTCTCCAGCCTGGCCAATTGGCATTTTTTTTGATAAAAACCATTTCAGCAAAAACCATGTTCCTGCCGGGGTGGAAGGCGGTGGGAAGAGAGGTGGTGCTGAGCCTGTCTGGGCTGGTGCAGTGGGACCAGGGTGTGCCCCAGTGACCTCTCTGGCAGTGCAGGATGGGAAGGCTGCCTGAGAGAGCATCCCCAAAGTCTGTGTAGCACCGTGGGGAACTCCTGCATCTGGGCTGTTGGAGGAGACACCCCCCCTTGGAGTGGGGCTGCTGGGGCCCTGTTTGAGGCTGCGTTGGGGTGGGGCAGTGACCTGGACATGATGCAAGTAAAGGACAGACATACTGGAAGTGCCTGGGGAGGGTGCTGATGGGGAAGATGCAGACACCTCATACCTCGACAGAGCAAGAGATAATTTGTGTTTATATACTAGAATTTTGGGGCTTCTCAAAGCAAAACATCTCTGTCCTTGGGGGTGGTTTAGGTTACTGGCTAAACTTATTCATCAGAGCAGATTGTTGCAGTGCAGTGATTCAGATGCTACTCTGTGAAAGCAGCCCTGAGCAGATGCTTATGGGGCAGTCTGTGTCTGCTGTGCCTTACAGCCTCTCAGCTGTCTGAGGTGTGCTGGGTGTGGGAAACACTAAAGGTAAAAAGGATTTTTAGGAGTTAAAAAAGTAGGCCTCAGAGACAGACAAGCTGAGAATTTGGAATTTGCTGCAGCTGCAAAGCTTGAAACTGGAAAAGATACAGTAGTATAGTAAGCAAGGACATGGAAACAATAGGCTGAGTTTCTAGGTTTGGCTTGAATAAATCTTAACACTGCAGAAATATATGCCTGACAAGATAGTAGAAGGTCTTAAGCTTAATAAGGGTATTGTGTATTGTTAATAGAAAAGCATACAAGCAAGCATTGTTTGAAGCAGGTGTACGTGTGCTATAATTGATTGGCTAAAACAACTGTCTGTAAGCTTTAGCAATATGCTATTGGCTAGAAAGTTTTTAAGATGCTCTGTAACAAAGAAATTTTCGGCTGCTGCTGGCAAGACTTGAGCTGTTGACATCTTCCAGTTGTTTCAACCCTTGTAATGAGACTGATGCTGTAATAAAGCTCGAGGAGCACTACCCTGGCAGGCCCGTCCTGTTTGTGCTAACTCCAGCACTGGGAGCCCCTCCGGTCTCCACAGCAGCCCAGACCCAGGGACAGCTTCAAGTCACTTGTCACTTTTGCCTTCCTGGCACACGAGCTTTGAGTTACTGCATGGTGCCTGTCTAAAGGTGTATTCCATCCTATTTATTTTGCTCTGTGCAGAATGCAAGAGGATACAAGAATAATTGATGGGGATTTAGTATTGGTGGGGATTTAGCATTCATCTCTGCTAGCTGACTCACTAGTCAGAAAATTCCCACTGACTTGACTTAGAATTGAATGGGCTGTATTATCTTTTCATATGCAGAAAATTATTTTGATTTTGAAGTTATTAACAGCAACTTAAAAATTGCCATTGATAGAAAGATAATACAATATTTAGTAGTATCGTGTTCTTTTTATGATCTGATGTTCAAATAAAGCACTTTTTCTGCTTTTTCCTTAATTAGCATGTCATGAAGAAGCCTGTGACATCAAACACAGCATCTAATTACATTCATTAGTAGCATCTCCAGGACAACTTTTAATTAAGTTGTACAATGTAGATCAATACTTGTTTTGCATCCATTGCAACTTAACGACAGGAATATACTGTTCTGCACAGTTTAATTACAGTGATTGTAATAGAAGGAATTTGAGTAAACCTGCCATTTTAGCAACTTCACTGCCATCTCCTGCTTTTTAAAATAGTATACAGTTATCATACAGGATGTGTTATTTATGCATGTCTTATTTTGAAGAATATTTTAGGGTCATTCTTTTTATCCTGAGAAAATGCAGTGTTGTTCAGGAGGACTTGGATGGCAGTGCTTTGCTTCAGCTGAAGCAGGAGAAATTAATGACTGTTTTACCTGAAGACGTCATAAGGGGAAAGACTGGGCATAACACAGATATGGGTGACATATCTAGTGGTAGGTGATAGCAATGCTTTTATTTTGCGTGGACTCTGGGGTGGAAAGCCACCTGATTGTAAGTTTACTTACTGTGAATATAGTCCAGTGTAGTCTCTAAGTATTGCTTCCACCACATGTCCTGTAGTTTGGTAGCATTGACAGCTTCCATCTGTTTCCTCTTTTGGCAGGAGAAAGCAATCCAGAAATGAAAACCAAAGCCACCAAATGTGTTTTGCTCAACATCACAAAAATATACTTGACCAGGCAGAACATGTATGCCTTGTGATAATGTCCTGCATTAATACTTGGATACATTGTGAAAATATCTGGATAGACAAATCACTTTTAAGATTAGTGTTTGCCAGATCTGAGAACTCTGTGTTTTATTTTTTGTGTTTTGGCCTGGTTTTGTGTTCAAGGGACTACAGCAGTCAGCCTTCAGTGCAGTACAATGAGAAAGACCAAATTGATTTAGAGAACTTTTTTTCAAACTAAATCAGTTGCTTAGTATTAATTTGTTTTTAAATATTCCTTAATATTTTAAAGGAGCAAGCTTTGCAGTTTAGTGTACTTCTGCATTTTCTTACTATGCCTCTGCAAATGGTGTAACCCTGAGGGTTAGTTATGATACATGCCTTCAAATTTGTGCATGCAATCTGTTTGTTTTTCGTCTGTAGCAATCTTTAAGTATCTACATCGTTGCAATTCTAAAGGAAAGGGCACAAAGCCTCAGCACCCATTTCAAGCTTGTTCTTGGTCTAGATAATCATGTGCTAGATAGTCTTGAAAGTCCAATTACCAAAACTTCCAGTGAGATTTTTAAAGAGCACGTAGGGTGGAGGTCAGGAATTGAAAACCCAGGGAAGTCACTTCCTTTTCAGGAAGGACATGAGTACAAAAAGTGAGGTCTTACGCAGACGAATATACTGGGAGAAGTGAGTGTTGTAATCTGATGAAGTGTGCTATTAAGGTAGACAAAAGTTGCTCCTAAATTGAGATTTTGGATGACAATTGATGATTCAGATACAATCTTCTGCCTAGGAGATTTAGAGCCCTGGGTGCAGCAGGTGAAAGTTCAGCACCAGAAGCTGCCACAGTTTTTCTTAGCTGAGTTAAATTTGTGTAGATTTAGTCACTTCTCATTTTTTATTCATTATTTCAGGTAATAAGAAAGGAAAAAAATGATACAAACTTGGGAATAGTTTTTTTTGGCTGTTTAATGTAAATTGTTGGTTGCTTGTGTGACTTAAAACTATTCACAAATTTTAGTGTGTAGAAGAAAAAAGATCCCTTGCATAGCTTATAATGAAGATGGCAAAGACTTGGAGAAAAATGTAGAAGAGGAAGAAAAGAATAGATTCCTGATGAGCTTAATACTTGCACATATAATACTTCAAAAATTAAAATCTTGTTTCATTTTTGTCCTAAGGGCCTGATTATGGCAAAAAATACATGCCATCTTAGAAGAAATGCGTGTATGAACATGCACAGAAGTTTGTGAGTGTATATTTATACCTGCATACTGTATGTCTTATATATACATGTAAACACACGGTGTGCATGATGTACTTACTCCTCCCAGAAGAGCAAGGTCCTAAGAATGTGAAGGATCTGGATTTTACAGGAGTTCAGTGCATTTGCAACTTGGTTTCTGTGGCAGATCTCAAAGGAATAAGCTAATGCATACGTAGAATTGTTTTCATTGTATGACCTCATTGTTAGAGGAGTTATTGCATTGTTATTCTGCTTTACAGAAATCCAACTGCCTTGGTTAATTGTAAACAATCTGTTTAACAGAGCCATCCATACCTTGAAATATCTGCTGCAGTTTGTAATCCATCCATCATCTTTAACAGTTTTTTTCTTTTCTTTTCAGTGAATTTACTGGACTCACGTACGGTAATGGGGGATCTAGGATGGATAGCCTACCCAAAAAACGGGGTAAGTCTCTGCTGTTGTTTGCTTTCTCTCTCACAGATTATACTAATCGCTTCCATTCGGAAAATAGACTACTGGGTTTAAAAACTCTCTAGAGTGATTTGTCAGCAATGGAGGGAAAAAATAAATATAACAACAAGCTGTGACTGAAGAAATGGAGCTGTATGGCTAGGGGATTGATTTATTTATGCAGCAGAGCCAGCCACAAGTATTAGAAAAATAATCATGAGTCAGCCTCCTCACTCCTTCCCCACCCCCCACCAAGAAAATTCCATGAGGTTACTTAAGTTTCTCTTAAGTTATAAATTCTTGGGTTATTTTCTTTTGCCTTTGCGGTAAATGTGGAACACAATTTTTTGGAAGTTAGCTTCTGAAGAGCAAGATCTGGAAGATGACTGTTAGCTTTAAATGGACAAGGCTATTCACAAATACATCTCAGATTCATGGTAAAGTTCTGGAACCTGATAACAGTGAAACAGGAGCTGAGTTCTAAGCACCTTGAAGAGCCTCTGTCCCTTACCATTACCTATATTAAGAACACTTCAGCCTCAAGAAGAGACAACTGAAACAACAATGTCTGTGAGTGAAGGGAGGATGCCAAAAGGGTGGAGCCAGGCTCTGCTCAGTGGAGCTGAGCAATAGGACAAGAGGCAGTGGGCAGAAACATGCACAGGAAGCTTCACCTGAACATGAGGAAGAACTTGGTTATTGTGTGGGTGATCATGGGTTGTTGTGCGGGTAGCAGGTTGCCCAGAGAGGTTGTGGAGTCTCCCTCACTGGAGATATTCAAGAACCCTCTGCACACAATCCTGTGCCATGTGCTCTGGGATGGCCCTGCTTGAGCAGATGTTGGACCAGATGAGCCCTCTGTGTTCCCTTCCAACCTGACCCATTCTTGTGATTCTGTAGCTGAAAGAACCTGGCCTCCTAATTTTATACTTGAAATTTTATACTTAGTGGAGTTTGGTTGCATTAATAACCTCCAGTGTATCTGCCTGACCCGACTGCATGATGCAAGCAGTGTTGGCTGTGATTTTTGGTCTTTGGTTTCGGGCATCCGCAGTGCTGTACTGTGACAGAGATTTGGTGCAGTCTTGAAAGGTTGATTTCTGCACCATGCTGGGTATTCCTGTCGGTTCCTGAAAGCCATGAGCACTGTGTGAGGTGAAAAAGCATCCTAAGCTAGAAATGCTGCGTGACTGAGCCCTCCAACAGGGCAAGTCTCAGGAATGTGTTATTCCAGAGTTTTAGTCACCAGATGAAACAGACTGCATAATTGTTTTGAACTTCAGTTGGATTGTTATATAGATGCTCTTTTTATAAAATTCAGCCAACCTTGAAAAAAAAAAATATATATTAGATAGTAAATTCAAGTCTGGCTTTCCATATATTCTGTGTGGATGAAAGCTTGTAGAAATGGCAGCCTCACTCGGACAAGCTAAATGTTTACAGGTCCTGGTTACAGCAGGGATGTGAAAGCTACACAAGGATCTGATTTTATTTTCAATTTGTTCCAAGATCTAATCCTGTTACAGTTAGTTTATAACCTTTTTTTTTAATCTATTGATTTAAAGCTGAGAATAAAACTTACTCTGCTTGCTTGTGTGGGCATCAGAATAACCAGTGCCAGATATGCTGGCAGAGCAATATTTTGGTGTCATGGTGCACCATAAAGATCCCAACATCCAGTTCTTAAAGGATGATTTTTTTTTTTTTTTTACTCTTTGAACATCATCTGGTGTTTTTCCTGTAGTATAAAACACAGTTCTGGTATATTCCAATGCTGTTAAAAGAATATCAGTAAAAAAACAGGGCTGAGAAGTTCAGAATACTTCTGGGTCTGTATGTGTAGATGAGTAAATCAAAAGGTAACTATCCAACACATAAGCTGCAGTTGTATCTTTTCCTTATTTTGGGAAACCTTTCTGTATTTACAAGCTCAGTTTCCAAAGAGCACATAGAAGTACACTCAGGAATGCCAAATTAAAGGTTACCGACTCAATAGGGAGAATTTTCTTCCCCTTAAGTAACTTCTGCTTTGTATTTAAAAGTGAATTAGGCAGTTGGTTTTCAAATTTCCAGAAACCTCATCTTAATCTTCTTTGTTTTCATGGGACATGATAAAATTCCAGGAGATTAGTCCAACTGTCTTTTTTTTTTTTTTGACTAATATATTTGCAGTATTTTATAAGCACTAGAAAAGGTCTTCCCAGAGTTACTTCTCTAACTGCTATATCTGCTCTGTAATCAGCTATGTGGTAGTTACACGTTCTTTGCTTAAGTTTTTTACAGGATATACCTAATATAAGTATTTAAAGTCACTCTCACTTCAGGATTTGAATTTGGAAGAGGAGGGAGCTTTAATTGACATCAGAGACAGGCATTGTCATATGTTTCGAGGCATTCTCATATGAATTGGTTATCTCAGGATGTTCTCCTAGGGAAAATTTTCAAGGTCCCTGTATCTGCACAGTCCTCCATGAAGGAAAGGAGCAAAAATGTCAGGATGTGTCACACTTTGCAGCACCAGGGTGTGTAGATACAAAGTATGTTCTGAAGTAAGCTTTTTGATGGGTGGTGTTTTATGGTTGCTGTGAACAGTATCCTGTGGAGTGCAATCACTTTTCAACGATGGTGCAGTTCCAACTGAAGATATGTTGGTACTCTTCCAGTGTTGCTGCTTCTCCACTTGATTTTTTTATTATAATCTTAATGGAACTTAAATGCTCTTCTTAGAACCATACATAACTGCTAGAAGTAGGAGACTGTACCAGGGCACAGTTGCTGTTAAGGAAAGCAAGTGTTTTGTCATTGGCATTGTATGGGAGTGCTTGGGAGAAATTATCTTCATGTCACAAAGGCTCAAGCTGGTAGGATTTGAAAACAGATTTCCACAGTTAAAACAAACAAATGAAACCCCACAAAAAGCCCCTACCAAGACAGTTGGGATAAGAAGTCCAGGCAAGCCAAATGAACTTGCTTTTGGCAGATCCTTTGTAGATATCATCGTCTAAACTTCTATTGCAGCTGTGTGCCATGTTAATTTTTGCATATTGAATCTTTAAAACATTCTATGCTCCAGAAAGGTCCAGCTTCCCTTGTTTAGTCTCTTATTCACTTCATCTTTGCTGAACACAATGGGAAAATGTGTTCTAATGTGGGAAATGAAGGTAGCATTGTATGGGAAGGAGACTGACTCTCCAGCCTGGAAACAGAGGCTTAAAGATAGACTTGTTTTGTGCTTGTCACCTCAAATGAAGAAGCACTGCAGCCACTTAGATCCCCACAAGATCAGACCTTGATCCACTGCTGAGCAGTGTGTGCTGGCTCATCTTGTGAGTAGTGGGTTTTATGGGAAGGGAGACAAGCACTTCAGTCAAGGCTGTCCTCTGAAGAGCTTTGTCTGGCGAGGCACTTGTTTGGTACTGGTGTGGGTGGTGGCCATTATCCTTGCAGCCTGGTTGCCCTTCATATTCCCCATGCACATAGGAGGTAAGAAAAATCCCCCTCTTCCTTCTTACGGAGTACTGAGGGATGCATAGGAATGAGATGACTGAAATATGCCATGGCCAAGTTGGGTTTTGAAGCAATGCCTCCTGGTGCGAAGAAACAACTGTTGAGCAGGAGAAAGGACTTTATTTCTGCTGCTTTTCCCTGAAGGATAAGTAAATTGCAGTAGTGTGGCTTCCTGGCTGCCCTGTGTCGGTTCAATAGCTTGCAGCAGTTGTACAGTCAGCTCTTAAAACTTGCATTTTATCTGTTAAAGCATGAGCAAAATTTGTGAGGTCCTCATGGCCATGGAGCTCAGAAAAGGGACTCTCTCCCTGACAAAAGAGCATGGTCAGCATGGAAAATGCTGTCCTCTTTGTACTCAAGTTAGGAATTGATCTCGTTATTACATGCCAAAGGGACAGTCTTGACTTTTATTTGCAGCTCTTGTAAGTTTGTTTTAGCTTGAAGGAGGTTACTGTAATTACCAGAGGCTATATCAGGAAAGTCTGGTCCCTCTTGTGTGGCAGGGAGCCCTCCAAGCACATGAACAAAACCAGTCAGGTTTTCTATTAAAGGCTTGTACAGCGAGTCTGCAAAATCTTTTACCTCTGGACTGATCAGTCACCTCTGGACTGATTCCTGGGGCAGTGCTTAGGACTGCCCAAAGTGGGCACATCAGAGGTTTGTGTGTGCATTGTATGGGGCTGTGACGCTGGACAGCTCTGGCCTGCAGAAACTGCCTCTACTTCTCTGTGCTAAACATACATTTTTATCATATGGAAGCTCACAGAGGTGGGAACAAGAGAGTGCTGTGACAGAAATTGTCAGGTGACGTCTGGCAGTGTTTGTAGGCTGTATTGCATCCTCTTCCTCCCTTGATTTGGGAGGAGGCTGTGTCATGCATTTCAACTTGCTGCAAATCCATGCTGTGCAGTTTTACTTGGTCTGGCCAAGTGAAAACAAAGCTGCTGATTAAAATAAAATCTTTCTTTAGCTGGTTTGATTTATTCAGCAAATATGTCTGATTTTTGTTCCAGTGGCTGTTATAGGGCTGATATACTTATTTCAGACTCTCCCTCCTTTCACCATTACTTTAAAACTTCATTCTTTACAGATAGAAGTACTCTTTTTCTTTTTTCCAAATCAGGTTCTCTTCCATCTCCTCCACCTCGCATTGATTTCCCTGAACTTCCTGTAGCACAGAACAGGAAAGTCTCTGTGGTCCCTGGGGTGTTGGTTCTGTGCTGTGGCTCATTGCACAGCTCCCTGTGATGGCTTTTATTTTGTTTAGGCTCAGACTGGAAAATAAACATGTACTGAAGAACCTGGTCCTGTGGAGATGTTCATTTTCTGCAATGAATAAAGAATTGTGAGGGAGCTAGAGGATTTCTTGGATGTGCACAGCAAGAAGGAAAGCAATTGCCCCTCCTTTGGGTGGTTAGTAATGCCAAATACTGAAAGTTGGGGGTAAATTCAGCTAGACTGATTCTACAAGTTGCATCTCATTTATGTAGGATATTGGTGGTCTTGATTTTTTGTTTGGTTGATTTTGGGTTGGTTTGTTTTGGTTTGGTTTGGTTTTTTTTTTCCCAAGCAGCATTTCTGGCTTTTTATTTTTTTTTTGAGGACAGGGTTTCTAGGGTGCCTCTTTAAAGTTAAAAATAACAGCAATTTTAGATTGCTCAGCATGATTTGGGAATAGATTCTTGTTGCTCTCTGTCAGTCCTAGTTCAGATAGAGATTTAACACAGGAATCCTGGATTGGAGGCAGAGTTTGCCCTCAGGGATAGAAATAAAATAAAGGGGGAGGGATAGGGGGTAGTGAAAGGAGAAGGAGGATTCTTGGCACCATTGAGCTGTGTCATGTAGTTATGATTATAATTGGCATTTTCAGGGCAGTACTTCTGGCAGCCTGTGGGGTTTTTTTCCTGCAGATGCTGCTGCTCGTCTGTGACCAGTGTAGAAAAGGAATTCAGAGGGATCTGCTCTTTGGTTTAACCCCAGCCAGCAGCTAAGCCCCACACAGTTGCTTGCTCATGCCCCTCTCCCCAGTGGGATGGGGGAGAGAATCAGTAGGCTAAAAGTGGGAAAACTCATGGGCTGAGATAAAGGCAGTTTAATCAGTAAAGCAAAAGCCACACACACAAGCAAAGCAAAACAAGGAATTCCTTCCCCACGTCCCAAGGGCTGGCAGGTGTTCAGTCATCTCCAGGAAAGCAGGGCTCCATCATGTTGCAACTGTTACTTGGGAACTCAAATACCATCACTCCAAATGTCCCTCCCTTCCTCTTCTGTCCCACCTGTGTCCCCTCCTAACTCCTCGTGCACCCTCGGCCTTCTTGCTGGTGGGCTGGGGTGGGGTGAGAGCCACAAAAGGCCTTGACTCCGTGTAGCCTCAGTAAGGACAAGGTCCCTGAATTATCAACACTGTTTCCAGCACAAATCCAAAACGTAGCCCACACAGGCTACCATGAAGAAAATTAACTCTATCCCAGCCAAAACCAACACATCTGCTAACATGCAAGAATGCAATTTGTACGTTAGCAGGAAGCATGATGGAAATAAGTAATACCAAATAGCTGAAAAAATGTTAATTGCACCCTAAAAGCCTATAATTTGGCTGCTTTGTTTATATGCACACATTTTTGTACATGCACGGTTTAGTAAGAAACAATACTGCACACCTAAGGGTTTGAAGTGAACTGCATAATCCAAACCCAAGCAGTAGTACTTCATGTTTTCTGTTACATACAGAATAAAGGAATTTTACATGAACCATGTGTGTGATGACGTTGAGCTCAAGAGTTGAAACATATGGGGTGTTTTTTCCCCACTAGGATTTATTAAGGTAATATGCAGTATCTATGTATATGTAAACTTCTGTCCTCTGTGACTCTTTCTGGTTCTTCATGTCCATAGTCATTTTTACTCACCCCATGGGGCCATGGTGATGTGTTTTCTTTTGGTTATGCTGCCTGCTTAGTGTGCCAAAGTCATGCATGCTTGTTTTGTATATCATAACTCCAACAAAAGAGCTTGAGCTTTGGGTTGGAAAAGACACCAGAAGTTAATAATGCAGTTGTAGGAGACCCTTGTGATATTAACTAAACTGTGTTTTAAAGCAGAGCTGACTGCATGTTTCCAACTCTGAAAGCCCCAGAGTGAGAATGAAGATGCTGGAGTTCAAGGGGAGTAGGGCACTGCCATGAGAGGTGAATTTGGCCAGCAGACTACTATTCAAGTTGGTGGATTTCCCTGCTGAGCTGGTGGTGCTCGTAGAGCTGCATTTGTTTCACAAAGCTTTATTGTACCAATCCGAATCTAAAGAGATCACCTTTGCCATGGGGAAATGCATCCTGTGCGAGAAGGCTGATGGAGCTGGGTGCAGCACATAGTCTTGGACTGCCCCACAGCCAGGGAAAGCCAAGGAAGGGAAAAAGCTTTCATACAGGTTTGCAATGGGTAGACAAGAGAAACAGAATTTGTTTCATCTACACTGGTTCAGGTTAAATTTGATGGAACGTGGCTCCTAATGGTTAGTGTGTGGGGCAGATGTGGACTTTCTGTCACAGGTCTCTGACAGCAGGTCACACCATCTCTGCTACTCTGGTCAAGCAGAGTTCATCTCTTCTGGAGGAACAAACCAGGTGGTCTTTTCTGACCTATTGCAGCCCTAAGTCTGAAGCCCTTGTGTCTGAAAGCTTGTCCTGACCCTGTCTAGGATGAGATCTGTTTGTTTCCCTCTGAAATTTGGTGTGCGTTTATTCCCTTTTTTTTTTTTTGGTTATTTTTTGTTTGTTTTGTTGTGTTTTTTTAATCTTGACCTGGCTAAAATCAGGTTACTGTTACTCATTCGGCAACCTTCATTTAAGATCCGCTCTTTCTACCTGCAACATGTTAGCTGCAGTATGTCTCTGCTTCTAAAGCAGAGGCCCCCAAGCTAGACAAGAGTTCTCACTGTATAGCCTTACCATTTTATTCATGTCCTTTCTCAAATCTCCTTTCACATCTGAAGTTTAATTCTTTCACTCCATTTGAGACTGCTCTCGTTGTCCTGTCCTCTCATCTGGCTGCCCTTTGGTTTGTGTGCTCTTGACATAAATCAGCGTTTATTTGGGAGCAGCATCTGGTGAGATGCAGGTCTTATTAAAGGAGATCTAAAATGCCTAGAGTACTCTAAGGTACTGTAAAATAAATTAATACTAGTGAGATTAAGAATAAAGCAAATCTTTATCTTGGCTAGAACTGTATTACTGGAATAATATATTCTACACAGGAAAAAAGAAAGGTTGATCCGTCAGTATATAATTTTGTAAATACTGTTGTCAGCATTAGGTTCCTCCACACAGGCTCATTGGGCAAACAATAATCTCCTTTCATACTAAAATGTCTTTTTTTTCTCTAGTGTCTAGAAATTACGTTGGGGGATAAAAGAGCTTTGAAGAGCTTTATCTTCTAAAACCATTGTTTTCTTTGTTACTTTTGTGCTAATTTCAGAAATGTTGGTGTCCAACAGTTAGTAACCATACAATTAAAACGTATTAATGTGGTGCTGTCATGGAAAATCTGAAACTATACAGAATAAAATATTACCATTACAGAATGCATGTGCAACAGCCAAGGTTTTTTAAAACATGCATTGGGATTTTATAGCTTATGTTTATGAATTTTTGAAGTATATTTGTTACTGATTCCTGTGCCAAATATATGTATCAGGGGGTTACTTATCACTTAACTGCATAATCCTTTTATAACACTTCAAATGCACTGGCCCCATTTGACAGCACATATTTTTCCTCAGGTTAATGGCTTTTTTTTTGGTAACTAAATTCAAGAATGCAGTCCTGTTTGAATTTTTTTTTCATGTTACTCGTTCAGGAAAGCCAGCCCAAAAAATCATGAAAAAAATTAATGCTGGCTTCAAAAAGATAAACACATAGTAGGTGTGTCCAGAAAGAGAACACTTTAAATGCAAAATTCCTGAAAATAGTGTTACGATGGAAGTTGCTATTTTGTCTTCGTGACAAGCCATTGCCTTGTGTATACCCAGTGAATGAAGACAACAAAAATTAGAGGGCTTACTTGAAGACCCTTCACCCAGCTTGAAACCTGAGAGATTTCTGATTGACTGCTGTTTTACTGCGAAGTCCTGATATGTGGTTATCCTACTATTGAGAAGCAGTTCAGCAGCTGAACATCAGGATTGTTAGAACAAACTTTCATCCATTTTTCAAGTTATTAATGGGAGTCTTTCAGGATTTTCTGTTTGCTTGTCCTGATCAGAAAAACAGGGTGCTTTTCAGTTGCTGAAGGCTACATGCATATATGAAAGCAGAAGGTGGGACTGGGTTCTTGGCTGTTGAAAGAAAATGCCAGTGTTTTATTTCTAAGCTCTTCTTGTCCCAATATATTTTGGGTCGATAGTCTTAATTTATCTTTAGACATCCTCATTTTGAGGGAAAAAGCATACTGAACTATATGATTTAGTGTGTGCGGCTAAAACTGTAACCATGAGGCCTGTTGGTTTAATACTGAAAATACTGTAGCAAAACAGATTGGAGATCAAGTATGAGCAGTCCACATGGATGCAAATCATGCTTTGGAGGCTTTTGTGTTAACTCTGCTCCAAAGAAAAGTGGTAGCTCCTCTCAGCAGCCTTTAGGCTCTTCAACATGAGTGATGAAGCGCTGTTGAGGAGAATGTGGGTGACACCTGGCTATCAGTCATCTCTGCGATACCACTGTGACATTGTATGCTGTCAGGCCACTGTGATTGATTGTCTGCACCCCATATGATCAACAGTGAGTAGAAAAGAATTGCAGAACGTAGTTTGGCTGCTTCTTCCTCTGCCTGGACAGAGGAGTTGGGGGGAAAAAAAAACCTTCCAAAATCATCTGAATAAATTAAAGCCTGCCATCCTGAGGAGAGCTGTGAGTATTTAGGGTAGAGAGCAATTATTTCTTCTATGTGTAATGGGACATCACTGGTTCTTAATTCAGTTTCAAGAGGATTTACTGAAGACACATCTGTGATGTAGTAGTGATTTATCGTTAGGGGTGAATGACAGCTTGCATGTTAGTTTGATCCTCACCTACCCCTGTATGATCTTGGTGGTCTTAGTAAGGAATAATCCATGGATGAGTTGCCAGTTAGCTGCAGGGAGGAGGCAGGACTGGGCCCTGGGGTTGGTAAGGAGGTAAGCTCCCTGAGAAGAGTGGGGACTGTAGATCAGCATCGTGTGATGGAAGAGGAGGAGAAGAAATTGCCTGCTGAGCTAGGCATCCATGGGACAGCTCAGAGAACGGTGATGATGGCAAGGAGTAGAGACTGCTGGTGGCTTTCTAAAGCCTGGATCTGTTACATCTGGCTGAAACCTCCACACAGTCCTTTATTTGCTTCCTTTTGCTGCTTTCCAAGAAGGAAAGTATTATTAGATACTTGGTTTTTAGTGAAATGCTTTGATACGCGTTTAGCTTATGTATTCTTATTTATTTTGCTTTGTCATCATTATTCAAGCAAGTGCCAGGCCTCTCGTTTGATTATATTTAATTCTTGACTTTACATGATTTTGGTTTATCTTATTGTAGCAACAGTAACAGATCTACAGCACACTATATGCTTCAATATATAGTTAGTCCATATAAATGGAAAACAGAAAGATCCAGGCTTTAGTAACGGGGAACAATTCTTCTCTAACAATTTAAATACACCTACTTTTTTTAGCATGGTTTTTGAACTTTTTTTTTTTACTCCTCATTTTGTAAAGATGTGTGTTTTCTGCAGATAATTGCTCTCCTTGGGATACTTTCTTGCAAAGATCAGAACTTCTGGTTCTGAAGTGGGGGGAGGACTGAACTTTCATGCTGCAGAAATTCGCATTTGACTTCACCAAAAATATTTTGGGACAATTAATCTGATCCTTGTCTTCAGAGATCTTCTTATAACCCCGATGATTCTTCCCATGATGTTGACAGTATTGAATGCGGTACAGAAGATGCAGTTATCAGGAGAAGATGGCACTTTCCTGTGGGAAGATGGGTATTTCTTGCCGTGATTTGAGATATCATTAATCCATTTTCAGTGTTGTCTCGGTTGTGAGAAAGAGCTGCTTGATGTTCCTCTAGTGCAAGCCAGCCCCTCCCCTGCCTCACTTAGGCTGTGAGCTAGACCAGGAACTGGTGAGTGAAGGCAGGGTGGGAGAGGACGTGATGACAGGACTTCTTAAAATATTTATTTATTGAAAGTGCTTTTTAGAATTAATTGATTTTCGTTTGAGGTGTTCAAGTTTGGTGCCACTCCTCCTGGGACGATAACCCTAAAACCGAATTGTACTCAGCAGATACCAAGTGTGGCGGGGAAATTGTCTGTTTTTGAAAAGGAGGATTTAAGAATTTGGGTTTTTCAGCTGTTCAGAAAAACTAGCGCCTTCTGTCTGTGTTGGCTGCCTCTTTCGTTGGGACCTCATATTTTAATTTGGGGGAGTAGGTGTGGGACAAGGGCAGGGGGATTGTTTTAGCATATTCAGCCTGCAGGCTCCAGGTACAGCACTGATGTGATTCTCCTGGTTTCCTGCTGAGGCCTGGAGGTCCTTCTTAAGGTTTGTCACTTAAAGCTGAAGGTCATCAAAGTAACTTGTGCTCTGTATGATGTCTGCCAAGTCTGGTTGGCTCCCGGTTCAGTCAACAGTAAAGGATAGCAAAAATATGACCTCTGGTCTTCTGTTCAGAAGCCTTGGGGCTGTTGAGGTTTATTTTAGCTTTATTTGATTCAGAAACTGAAAGATACACTTGAGAGCTTTGCCTTGGTTTCAGACCTCCAAACTGGAAGGCTGTTGGGGGTCCTTGCAAGATATAATTTTAAGTGGTTAGAACTGTAGGGCATGTACTGACTTTCTTAGTTGATTGCAGTGCAAATGTAAAGTCAGCCCATAAATCGTAGCCAGTGTTGTGATTACAGATCATTACAATAACGTGAGATTATTCAGTTTGTCACAAATCCTTCTAGACTACACAATTAAAGTCATAACGACAAGTATAATCCTGTAAGATAAAGTTACTTCATTACAAAACTCTGTCTGGTTTACTGTTTGCTTTTTATTTTGATGACAGATTGAATAACTGAATTTTTCTGTGTAGTTAACTTAAGTGGCAACACATATACTATTAATATCTCTGCCAATTCTGGAGTTAATTTTGCATTCTTAAAGTTACAGATATTGATTAATATAGTAATTGGGCAAAGCCTTGATTTTCACTCTAATGATGGGAAAATCAACTTTAAAATGAGGTTTTAGGAAAGAATTGCTAGTTATGTCTATCACTAAAGCTCTTGTCACATGATCAGGAAATGAATGAGTTGTGATCACTGGTACATTGTTGGGTAGGTGACTGGAAGGAGGTTGGTGCTTTCCTGCAAAACCAGTGACTGCTGTCAGTCTGCAGAATTATAGTGAGGCAGAGGACAGCTGCTGAACAGGGACAAGATGAATAGTTCACTTGGGAATGGATTTCAGACCAAATCAAAACTTCTTGCCATTCTTTCAGATGCCCATCTCATTTCTTGTGTGGTACTTGTCTCTTCCTGCCATTGGGTGTCCTGATGCTCCCAGCACGAAGGAAACTCCAATGGGCTGAGGAGGGTCTTGTGCCCGGTCAGCCAGAGCCCAGTGACTCGGTGTGTCAGAGTAATTCTGATAAATACCCAGACTGAGATCATCAAAACCCATCCAGGGATTTGGCTGTTGGCCTACTTATTAATTTTAACGATAATTGAATATCCATGCCGATTACTCAGGCTGTAAGCACAGCTTCCTGAGCCCTGTGTACTCCATTTCAAAATACTGCTTCTTCAGAGCCTGGTATATTTAAGTCAGAGGGGTGGTCTCAATGTGGACAGACAGTACAGACAGGCAGGAGCTACTGTGTCCTTTGGAGTCACGGTAAGTAAGTCTGGCAGAGCCTGTTTCTCAGAGCTTTATAAGTGTATTGACCTGGCAAATGTCTTTAGCTCCCGGGGGATTTGGTTATGATGCTGTGTGTGTAATATTTGTAAAAGGCTTTTGCTGTGAAGGTGTTGAAGAGAAAGCAGGGAATCTTGAGCAGCCCTTGCTCGGTGTTTGCAAAGCTCTTTTGTTTGATGCCAATAGCCCAGGTAGACCTCTTGGACTTCTCTGTTCTCTGCCCCTTTTGAGCACAGCACTACTGAGAGATTTTTCACTTGCAGGGCTGTCTCCTCCAGTGCTGACTTGGGGGGTTTCTCAGCACTGCGGTTTGCAGAGGCTGACCTTGCTGAAGCTGGATATGCAGATGTCCCTGTGCATCTCTCCAGGTGTTGCAGAGGGTCTTTGTCAGAAGCCAGAATCTGTGTTGAGCTTTTTTGTATGAGGAGAGCTTTTCCCAAATGAGCTTGCTGGGTGCTTCTGACCCTGCTGGAAGACTCCACAGTGTCCCCATTGATCAAGGGTAAAGCAGCTGAAATCCCAAATGGGGGCTAATGCCATAGGTGTCTTGCGTTTTCTTGAACGGGGAATGACCTAATTTAGCAAAGTCTTGATTACTGCCTTTACAAAACAGATTGTCACCTTCCTTTTTTTCAATCTTTGTTTTGTTTCTTCAAAAATAAGGCAGCAAAGAGACAAAATAGAGTGCAAACAATTTTTTTTCACACACAGTGCTGTGACCAAAGATGTTACTTGGCAAATTTGCTTCCTTCTTTGCTCTGCCATGTTTTAAAACTGAGAACTGTTTTTTTCCTGTATTACAGTAAATACATAAGGAATCAAAATTATATTAAGGAAAGAAGTTGGGCAACACCCTGCTGCTCAAATATGTTGATTGCAAATCATTGACATTCTAAATGTGCTTTTCCTGTTTGTTACTGAGTTGTAGTTTCAGTGCTGGTGGGGTAAAACAATTGGTTGGGAAAAAGCACAAGATTATAGAATTTGCTAGCCCTTGTTATTTAAAAAGAACAGCAGGTCTGTGAGGGTGTGAGCTGAAGGTAATGGTAGTGTACCTTCGTGTGATTTTAGGCCACTGGGTCTGTTAACATTATGTAGGTGAATCTCTTGTGGCACAGGCACATGTGGTGTAGAAACTTGTTCAGGGATCCTTGCAGCAGTCTGTAACCTTGATTTGGCCCACAGTGCATCTTCTGGAGAGATTTCTTTGATTGAGTCATCCTCTTGTGCAAAGTCCATATCTCTTTGTAGCTTATGCCAATATCTATCTGTCCTTATTGTAAGACAGATGAATATTTCTAGCTCAAATTGGTCAAACTTCAGTTCTCAGTCAATAGGTTTTTCCATGCTTCCTCTTGCTAACTTTACAGGTACGTACTATTCATCTCTCTCTTCTCCCAACAATCCCAAAAACCCTTTGTTTTCAGGCAAACAGAGGCCATAGGCAAGTTAGCTACCTCCCAGCCTTCTCTAATTTTTTAATTTTTTTTGTGCTATAAAGTAGGGCTTTGATCTCTTGAGTAGCTGTGGACTCTCGTGTGGGATCTTCACAATTTATCCTAGCTGAAGTGATGCCATTTGAAAAGAAAATGGCTTTCTGAAAGTGATACTAGTAAATTGTTGCATTATCTTGTTTGCTTTGTGAGGCAAATGGATCACAATGAGAAGAAAATCATCCTTGTGATGGAAGCCAGGTAAAAGTGAAGAAGGAATCTTAGTGGCTGCTCAGCTGCTTGCTGTGGCAGGTAGGAGTTGCAGAACAGTAGAAGATGCTCTGTGACATCAAAATGTGGGCTAGAGCTGTGCTGAAGACTGTCATCAGGGAACCTGTGGGATGGTTATGTGGTAAGGGGAGTCCATAGGAGGTGGATGTGCTAATACATAAGTGCACCATGTACACAGGTTTTGGTAGGAAGACAGGTTCCTGTTACAGTGGAAGATACAACCTTGGAGCCTCTTAAAGCCCTAGGAAAGGTAGGATTTAGTCCTGGCTCAGCAGCAGCTTCTGTGCAAATAAAGGTGGTATGCCTGCAAAGCCAAATATTTTGCAGCATCTCAGGACTCTGTATCCCTGAGCAGAGAAGACAGAACCAAAATCACCTGTGTGCTTGGATGGCCTGATGGCCTGTCTGATTGCTTCAGTCAACACAAATATGAACATTCCCCTTTTGTGTGTATGAGTGGCAGAGTTCTTTTGGGCCTGATCCAATGTCACTTGCTCAAAAGGCAAGAGGAAGCTATTGAGAAGGAACAACAGGTTTTTTTGTCCTTCCCCTAAATGGCTAATCCCTTTACTTGGTTCAAAATGTCTTTCACTGCTTACTGTTCTAAGTTTCTTTGTGCACAATAATTTATGGATGAGAGCAAACATTATTAGAAAGCTTTATGTATTGTGCACTATGGGGGCAACGTTTCAGCATCAGAGTACCATTTCTTCAGCAGTCTTCTTTTCATTAAGTATGTGTTTTGGTAAGAAGAATGATGTCAATTAACCACATAACCTGTAGAAGTGCTGTTTCCTATGCTAATTAGCTCTTCCTCTGAGAACTGTACTTTTTATTTTTCAAAGTGCATTCACTCATCCTTTTCCTTTCAAACTTCAACACTTCGTGAAATATGCATCTAGGTTTGCTGAAAGGCTCTGAAGCTGACGAGACAAAAATTGAAAGGGGATTGATTTAATGGTTTAATTGCTAAGTAATGAAACTGTGGTTGTAATTTGATGTTAGTGTGAAATGGCCAATCAGTCCATTTTGCAGAGTGAGAGCAAGGCCTAGGATAGGGCTGGATAAATAATCATCTGTAGCTTCTGTGCCAAGTGGTGCCTTTCAGGGACTTCTGAAGATTACATAAAATATTTTTTTACTAGAAATTCAGGCTCTAGACAAGAATTATCTTGCCTAGCAGTAAAATGCTGTTGCTGCAATTTAACTGAGTTCTGTCCATAGGCTGCACAAAATTGAGAGGTGTCATTCAAGGATGACCCTACTGTGAGAATGTCTCTTTGACAGCAAGTCAAAGTCACAGGCCTTTGCCTCTGGCTTTCTGACTGGCCTGCTGAGCTGGTAGGGGAGAGGAAGCACTGAAAGGAAACACCACTGGAGCTGTGCAGGATGACAGATCAGAATGCTCAAGGTGGCCAAAATCCAGCAGGTGACATCCAGATGTGAACAAACTGCAATCTCCCACCTTAACCCAAATCTGCTGGAAGAAGGGTTGGTTGATGGCAATCTCTTTTCTCATAAGGAAATGTAGCCCCTTCCCACCTGTGCATGTTTACTTCTTCTTTCTACTCTGCCACTCCAACTTCTAACCCACCATCAATCCCAGTGCACCCTGGACAGAAAATAGCAGTAGTACGAGGTTGTAGCTTAACTGAGCAGCCAGAGATGTAGCAATAGACCAATTAAATCATTTTCTATGTAAACGATTTTTGATAGTTTGTTCTTTGAGGAACTGCATGTCTTCAGCATTTCTATGTTCTTCACTTCTGTGCCTCAGGGACTTGGGTCTGGAAGGGACTCTTACTGGTGAGGGCAATATACATGAACCTTAATTATTTATGTGCCCACTCTCTACTCCCACATGGCATAGGCATGTTGGTGCTAGCTTTGACCCACCTTACTTACGTGACAAATATATATGGCTCGTCATGGGCTTGGTTACCTGATCACATACTTTCTTCTCACACTTCCTTGGATCCCCCTTAAAAGTTCTGAATGACGACTCCCATGGCAAGTTCCCACTGTGGTTGATTATGCCCTGCCCCCAATAACAACATTATCTTCCCTTCTCTTCAAAAGCATTCAATTTAAATTCCGGGATCTTTTGTTGGTTAGGAAAAAGCAAGCTAGTAACAGAACTTTTGTCTCTTTGTATGTGTTGCAGTATTGCCGTCAGGTTAAGCCATGGTTCACCTCTTGGTTAAGAAAACAATTTGAGTTTTCTCAGTTTCTTCTGAAAACTTCAGCAGCTTTCCTAGACTTTGCATTACCACAGCTGATTGCCGAAACAGCATTTATTTTTGCATTGCAGACCTCTCAGCTGAGGGTTTAGCACATGATTGTATTTGCTTTCCTAGCCGTGGCATGTTGATGTTCAAGTGGTTCTTCAGTGGTTGTCAGATACCAGGAGAGTGTGGAGGTTGCAGGTATGAAACGTATTCTTTGTGAAATGGTTAGGATGCAGGACATCCGTCACAAACAATTGAGCACGTCTGTGTGTCTTCAATTTCAGATTAAAAGAAACACTGAGGTCCGAGTTGCATCTTTGTCTAACAGATTCACATCCCTGTAATTCTGGTGCCTTATTTAAATAGTAACATAAACTTTACACGATGGAAATTAAATCCCACAGAATAAAAAGTAACTAAAAGTTTGATTATGTTGTGGAATAAGCATACCAGGCATCCACATGTACAATTTATTACCTATAGTGGGGTAAGTACTTAACAACAGTTATAAACCCATTCTGTTCATTCATTTTTAGATCTTAGCATACTGATTCAGATCTTAACTGAAAGTGAATATACAATCAATGTCAGGCCTTTTATGCAGGTTTAATAATGTAGGCCTGCTGAGGTTCTTTAATTAAATAATTATTCATTGTTCAATCAGAACAGATTGTTCCACTATAGGGATTGCAAGCAAGTACATGCAAAATCCACCCTGAACTGTTCATGTTTTAGCTGCTTACTGTAATCCTGAGTGATAATCTTTGTCACACAAAAAAAAAAAAGGAAAAAAATTGCAGTCAGATATTAAAAATGTAATGCCTATTTTTGAGGTGATCAAAGAAAAGCATGCTAAGGTACAGTTTGGTGGTGCTGTGAACAAAGTTAGAGCTGTCTGATAAGTGGGAAAAGTGGGTTTTGTAGGTGGTTCAGATTCAACAGAACTCTCACCAACCTGAAAGTAAGCTCAGGTGCTCAGCATGCAGGGAATCAGGAAATCTGGTTTAGGATATTTTACTCCCTGTATTCAAGAGGTGGCAAATGGAGCTGTTAAGGGGAGGTGCAATAAATTTCACGTTGTGTGTATCTGCTGCGCACACCAGTTCCCGTAGGAGGGTCTGCCCAGGCAGAGCAGCCTTCTCATTTCTTCTGAGAGCATTGGAAATGCAGGAAATCTGTTTGGCAAGGGGGCTGCTGCTTGTAGCATCACACAAGGCTGGCTTCAGATGGCCCCTGCTGCCATGGCACGTCATTAATGCAGCTCACAGCAGCTGGACTGAGAGGACTTCAGTGTTTATTAGGGGAATATAATCATTTAAGCCTGAATAAGCTTCAAAGCTCTAATGTGGCTGTTTGGCCAACAGAAATGAGATGTAAATTTGTGCTGAATAGCCACTGATTACAGAAAGATGATTAATGTGAGGTTTAAAATTGATTTATGGGTGCAGTTGTCAAGGCCTAAGCCATGAATGTAATATTATCTCTGTGAAAAGCTTTGGGTAGATTAGAGACCAGGGAGCAGTGGCAAAATAATGCATTTGCTGGAGGGTCTGATACAGTGTATGGGCCGTCTGTAATCTAGTCAAATTTGGTATACGCTGAGAGGTTAGGCTTTGCCAGTGCAGCACGTGGATAATTGTATCACTTTGCCTGAAACACTAGAAAACCAAGAAGTTTAATCTCTTTTATTTTCATTAAATGCACTTTTAGATCAAGTATTTTTTCTTTTACTGGAAACTCTTAAATGTGTACTCACTTGCAAGAAACTATATAATAAAGGCAATTACAATGATAAAGAATTTAGTTTAGTTTTTGCAAATTCTTGCTGTTCTGTGCATTAAAAATAAAACAAATGCTTTGTGTTATTTCAATAGCAGTAAACAGTTAGAATCCCCACATAGATTTTGATTTATTCAAATAGTAGGACAACATTAAAGTAACAAGGAAAACTTCCTTTCTTCCTGCTTTTCAAAGTTGTTCTGTGAACCTCTTGGTATCATCAGGTGATGAGTAACGTGAATAATATCCCAAAAGCTTTGAATCTCCAAGCATTTGGTTAAAACCTAAAATATATGTCCTGCTCTGTGTCCTTCTGAAAATCTGGCTCTGTCAGCCTTCCAGTGTTAAACCATGTGGTGCCAATACTGTTTGTTCTGGCCTTTGTTAAATTGCTCTGCAATGAGTGTAACATTAAGCAGTGAAAAATGATTTAATGGTGTTGTGTTTCTTCATTGCTTCTTTCACGCTCGTCTCCATTGTCTTTCCCTCAATTGCTGGACTGTGATTTGAAATGGATGTTTTAATTCAGATGTACAGAGAATTTCCAACCTTTAAAAAAATAAACCTGTGGGAGGTGAGGTTGGGTTTCCAGATAGCACATTGCTTTGTTCTGGGAAGGGGCTGGTGCAGTCCCTGATTAGGCATGCTGGAGAGGGGCTGGTGCTCCTTTTCATTTCAGTTCCACTAGCCTCCAGCTGGGTTCTCATTCCATTTGGATTCTGGTGCTGACATCTTTCATTGATCATGCAAATTATCAAAGTCTGAGCTAAACTTCAGTCCCATTTTCATTTTTTTTCCCATGTATCGTGGTGTGCAGTCTGAAAAGTCTAGGTGACTTTGTCCTGATGTTTCTCCATTTTTCAACAGCTTGAATTGTGCAGGTCTCTGAACAGATAACACACTTCATCATAAGCATGTACTGAAAACAATTTTTAAGGTTTTAATTGTTCTTTCTTGCTTGGGTGGCACTTTGTGTAGCAAATTGCTGCTTGTCTTTTGAGCTGCTATTGCAGCTTTGCAGAAAACTGCATTGTTTCTCAGCTAGTTAGTGGTGCAGAGCAATCCAGGAATTGTCAACACTTTTACCTAACAGGGAGTTTCACTGACAAGTCTCCTGCACAGCCTGTAGAAATGGAAGGTGTGGCAGCAAACCTTACATGCATACTACAAATAAAGAATACTGAAAAATTGTTCAAGTAGCAAATTCAAATGTGACACAAGAGGAGTTGATGATCATGAAGTTCTCCGTGTAACTTTAGGTGACTGATAATGTCTTCACATGTAGCTCTTCTTGAGAGGAGGAGTCATGCTTTGTCTCATAGTTTCTGTGTGGGGCTCTCCTGTTTGGTGTTTTCCCTCAGCTCTGAGCAGTGTGACTGTGTGAGAACCTCTCTTGGCATTACTTGGTGAAGGAGGAGGATTTCCAGCAGTCCTGATTGCACACAGAATGATGAAAGGTTGACCAGGGTGGAATTAAAAATATCCAAAACACTGTAAGATACCGAAGTATCCACCCAGATGCTTAAGCTCTCTGTTCTGAAAATTGCATTTTTTTAAAGCTGATGTCTGCTGACGAGCTGTCCTGAGTACTGGAATGTGCAGCTGGCAGCAGTGGAGTTAGGATGGAGCGTGATGGTGCTGTGAACATTCACCCAGCTCATTTTCAGTGTAGTTTTTTTATAGTGGAGGTGAAACATCAATTATCTCCCCATCTTTGCTATTCCCTCTCCTGCCCTTTGTCAGAGTGCAAAGCCAAATGTGAAACCTTGGCACCAAGTGAAATTGAGTCTTGTTAACTCTTGATGCAGTGGGGAGTAGCCTTTAACATGAAGCAAGGCCCTTTTTCTCCTCTTAGCATTTTTGCTGCCCACACGTTGCAAGGGGTCATTCAGAGGCACATCTGGCAGTTCCTGTAACTCAGCTGAGGTGAGAATTTGCCCTTTTAGTGGGAGGTAGTTGGACGGGGTGGTGTAATGCAAGTGACTTCCTAAGTTTGCTTTCTGTTAGGCAGGTATCACGAGTGGGCTAGGGAGTATGTGTTTGGCTAATATAGAAATGGAGAAAAAATATTCACTAGTCTGATGTGGCACGTTTCCAGGTCATACCTCTTTGCTATTTGCTTCCTCCACTTATGCTTTAATGTATGAAAAATGGTCCTTAGCTTCTTGCTGGGAAATCTCCAGTAATGAGTGAGGAAACTCATATTTACTTCAGCTAATTAACCTCAGGATATTCTGAAGTTGTCTGTTAACTGGACTATGCAGCTTAGTGACCAGTGGCATTGTAAGAAACAGCAGGAAACTGCAATCCTGTAGTAAAATAAAAAGAGTAGCCCAAAAGTTACAACGTTCTTACTTTTGTTTTATTTTCCTGGTTGAAGAAATTGGGAATGTGCCAAGCCACTAGAAAACGTTCCTTCTTCAGAAACTCAGCTTTCATTAGGCCAGATTTCTGCCTGAGTAGGGAGATTAATCAGATGCTTTCTATCCTCTGTTATCCATTATGTTTTTTGCTTGACTAGTAACTGCTGTCAGTAGGAATATATATCTGTATGTATAAATGTCTCAGTTGTAAAATTGCCATCCAAATGAGGCTTGAGCCTCGGGTGGGGGCACTGTCAGATGTATGGAAATAGTAAGATCCCAGGCAGTTGCAACTGCTTCTGGTATTTAAAGGTTTTAGTAAACTCTTGCCAAATGTTGTTTGCATTGAACTCACTGCAGTTTTTTTTGACACTGGCTCCTGCCTTCAAAATGAGCTCCAAAGCCCCTGAAACCAGGCTGAGAATGTGTAAAAAATAGCTTCACCTTTTGCATTATAAAAGTGGATGTTGGTATTGGAAAAGTTTGCACAAGTAATAAATTTTTTGCTGCTTGGTAGCTGAACTTTAAAACAGTGTGTTTGAGGCTGAAAGAAGTAGTTTGTATTACTCCAGAATAGTTTTTTCGTAAGTTTTTTATCTGCCCTCTATTTTCTTGATCCAAGTACATGAATTGCTTTGGTTTCCTGATTATTTGTATTTCAAATTTGTGATTTACTGGAAAAAGTCATGTGGCTCTAGTTGGTGTCCTTCCATTGGTTGGTGCAGGACAGGAGGGGAGAAGCAGCTGAGCTGTCCCAGTGAGCAGGCACCCTGCCCCAAAGCAGAATTTAAATTTAAACCTGTACGGTTACCCTGGCACAAATGCTTAAGAATTGTTGCCCAAGAGTTTTGTTTTAAGCAGAGTCCAGTGACCTGGTACTGATGGAAGAAGCTGGACAAAGCTATGTTGATGTCTCTGGTCTGCCCCTCGCAATGCTCGCCCATTGGAAGGAGCCAGGGTTGCAAACAAATGTGCAGCATTGTTCCAGGTTACTGCCTTTTTCTACTGCTTGAGAGTGGTTTGGATCACTTGACAGTGGTTTCCTCCCTTGCTGTGAGGGGGAACCAGGCTCCTCAGGTGCCCCATCCAGGTGCTGGTGGGCTCTGCCATGATCAGTAGGTCACAGAGGTTATACATTCACCTCTTGCCAATGCCAGTGTTCAAGACAAAACTCTTTTGCTCCTGCCAACCCTGAGGTTAGCATTGCTGTAGAGGAGGCTATCGGTTAACATGACTTTTTGGGTGCCTTGTCTTTTGTGTTCTTGTTCTGTGAGCAAGCAAAACCCATTTAATGAAGACTGAAACACGTCCAGCAAAATCAGACTCTTTCTTAATCATATGGCTCCCGAGCTGAAAATCTGAGCAATGCCACATATTGCAGCTTCTGTTGGTAACACTGGCAGTATTTGGTGGCAGGATTTGAAGTCCTTGAAACAGGGACTGGCCTGTTTGTAAGCGCTGTTTTGCAAGAGGCAAGATAGGGACAAAGCCTTATTTTACAACGAGCACAGCGCTGCAAAACCTTCTGCAGTGCAGAAGAAAAGATGGGTGGTGCTGTGCCTGGCTTTCACTGGAGATTTAGCCTTACGTGACCTCGCTGAAGTCACTGAAACTGCGCAGAGGAGAGCCCGCCGCTTGCTCGCCTTAACTGTGTAACACAACAGCAAGTGGAAACCAGCAGGCAGCTAAAAAAACCCCACAAGTTTTTGGGTTTTGTGATGGGAAGGAGGAAGCAGGTTGCAGGCTAAAGTTGAGTAGCGGGAGGGAACGTTTGTGTGGGAGCTAAGCTGGAGGCTATTGATTGGCAGCCAGGTCTTAACATCAGCTGCATAAAAGGAAATCGAAGAGTCTGCCCAAATATTACCAGCGTGAAAGGCAGGATGAATGGTACTGAGCCAAACACCAGGCTGGTTTGCCCTTCTGGAAGGGCGTCAGGTGTCCCCTTTTCACTTGGCATAGGGATTACATAGCACCATGCCACGCTATGCTCTGCACCAGTATGTGCTCATGGTGGCCTTGACAGCAGTATTTTGAGGTAAAGTTGCCTTTCTGTGGGCAAAGCACAGAGAGTAGCTCTGACGCTTTCACACATTCAAAGCCTGAGCTCGGAGATACATACCAGGCTTTCTTTATTTCCACAGGAAAAAAAGGTAAAAATACATAAATCCTTTTCTAATTTCACATCTTTGTGCCAGCAGATACCTGAGCTAACATGCTTATGTTGCAGAGCTCTGTGTGGTGGGGTGGAAAAATTAAATAGGAGAAGATGAGGCTTCTCGTACCGTAGAGCCTGTGAAATATGTAGTGGAAAGACAGGCAGATTCACAGCCCTTGGAGGGAGGGAGTCCTGCTGGGAAGGTTTCAGGTAAGTCTTAGGAACACCTTTGTTTAATGTTCTTAAGCTTCCTTTCCTCCTTAAGTTACCTAGGATTTTGCTAAATGCCTAATTTCTTTTTCAGCAGTGCAAGGATGTGTAGAATTAGGAACAAGGCTTGAAATGTCTGTACTGCCTTTAGTGAATGCTGAAGAAAATGAATGAGTTAGTGAAGATCACAAACAAAAACTGGTACTGCAGCCCCTCCATCCCCTCAAAACCAAATAAACAAAAGCTGTGAAATTTTCATCCCTGCTGTCAGTGTTTGGTTTTGGGGCAGCAACCTTTCGCTGTGCTGTGGTAGCAAATTGCTCTCCTGGAATCTCTGAGATTAGAAACAAGCCTGAGTAGCAGACAGCTGGTGAATGTGTTTTAAAATTGTCCATTTAACCCAAGGCTGCTCCGCTGAATGCTTTTTTAACTCTTATATCTTTAGTTAGATGTGTGATATCTTTGGCCTTTCTGTAGACAGACAGCCTGTATGAACTGTGTGCTTCCTATTGATGGAACTGCATTTTTACTCGCCAGCAGTCTGCTGGAAATTTCTGATTCAAAAATAGGTCTTCTATGAATGATTTAACATCAGGCCATTGAAATGCATTTGTGTTTTCCTTCTTAGGGCTATTAAAGATGTAGAGAAAACATTTGCCACCAAATTAATGGTTGCATTTTTGTTTTAATCCTGCAGATGGGGTTGATTTATATCTCAAAAAATCTGTGCTGCAGAAAGGAATTATAACATTACACATTTTTTCAGTTGTACTTAATTTTTTTCATGCCAATAATTTTCATCTAGATGCTGTCTCTTTAATGTGGTGGATTTTCTTTCTCGTTAACTATAAGGCACTGCATTTCATCCTCTGGTTTTTATTTCTTTGTTGGCTCAAATACTTGTCTGAGGTCTGTAGTGATGGGGAAGCTGGGACCAGGCAGAAGGTGCAGGGGCTCTGACTGCCATCTCCATCTCGTGGAGGGATGTAAAAGCAGAAGGGTGGCAGCTTGCCTGCAGTCTCTGGAGGGAGGCAGATCCAGCTGAAGAGAAAGAAATGGTGTAGTCCTACATGCAGATAGGAGAGAAGAAGATTAAATGACAGAGCAGAGATTTTGCCAAATACTGGCTGCTCTGATAAAATCTGGTTGACTTTCCCTTGAGGATTATACAGAGATAAGCAGCCTTAGCTCATTAGCACCTGCCCTTTCTCATGCTCTGATGATTGCTTTAGGTTTGATGCCAGGTGGTGATGACAGGATTTGCTCTGATCTGGGGAGCAGTACTGGAAGTGCAGCACATCCTGAAGCCTGAGATGTTAGGCCATGTGCCATTTCTTGCAGCTGGGATTAGACTCTAGCTCAGTTCATTGATGTATTTGTGCTTGGACGTTTCTCTTCATGGTGTTTAGTGCTCTCAGTGCATGAAAGCAACCATTCGAATCACTGCACTTGGTTTTTCAACAAATGAACTTTGTACTCGCTCCCAAAAGCACAACTCCTGAAGCAGTGGTGGAAATGAGCTTAACTGCACAACTCTGGGGAGCATCACGGTTGGGTCCCTGAAAACTGACCTGGCAAGGATGAAAAAAGTCAAGTGATGCTTTTCAGCATGCCTTCAAGTTAGGTCACTAACGATATTACTGCAACATCACAGTCATTGTAAATGTCAGCTCTATGAAAGAAATACACATTAATGCTCTTTAGATGGTGTACAGAGTTATACTGTGTACCTTGTGGCCATCCATACATATCTCTATGTGATAAAACTGGTCTGAGCAATTTTCAGTCCTGAAATGCTTTGCACCACTTCCTGCTGGAAGTTAACACTTCTTCATATATGCTCGCTGATGTGAGCAGTTGTTCCAGTGATCCTCTGACCTTCAGGCAGAAAAAAGCAAAATTAAAGTCATTATGTCTTTCCTGGCCTATATTGGGATGTTCTCTTCTGTCCCCTGGGCTGATTTGGCAGGGATCTCCACGTGGGTTGGGGGAAGTAGAGGGTTACTCTCCCTTTTCATCAAATGGAGAATCACCACCAACTTTATAAATATAGGACGTTATATGGTGTCATGTTTTAACCTCAGCCAGCAGCTAGGCACCACACAGCCCCTCTCTCACTCCCCACCAGAGAGTGAACAAATCAGAAGGGTAAAAGTGACAACTCATGACTTGAGATAAAGTCACTAAAATTGGTGAAGCAAAAGCTGCACGCACAGGCAAAGCAAGGAATTAATTTACCACTGCCATGGGCTGGCTGGTGTTCAGCCTTTTCCAGGTAAGCAGGGTGATATTTTCATTACAGTCTCTATCCATGGGCCCTTGGACCAGACCATTTGGTTTAATGTTGCAGTGAACTCCTCTCCTTGCCCCCGTTCCCTTTTGGACTTAGCCACAGACTTCAGTCCCTTAGGATTTTAGCTGCTCGAAGTGGAGCCTTATCTATGTGCCACAGTCTCTTGAGGGGTGTACCTGCTCCCACAGTGACATAACCACAGCCACAGATGCTTTGAGATGCACCTGCTCCAGCATGAATGTATCCGCAGCTGCTTAGGGCTGTTCTCCCATGTGAACTAATCCCCAGGTCGCATTCCTGTCAACTTGAGTTCACACTGCAGTTCCAGCATGTCCAGTGTAGCATCACAGAAATGTCAGTGATGGCCTGGGCATTTGCCAGCATGCCACTGCTGACACCAAGATGTTCCCAGGCCCAGCAGAGTAAGATGATGAGCAGTTCAGCAAGCAGCAGAACCAAGCAGCAGCCACTAGCAAGCACCAGGCTTTAGTGTGCAGTGAGGCAACCAAGCCCCATGGCAAGCCCAGGAGCCATTCAGTGAGTAGCTAAACAACAATAACAGCTATAAATTCAATGTAGCACATGGGAATCAAACCTGTCGTTATCTCAAACCCTTCCAGCCCCACACTGGCCATCAGAAAGGACTGCTGTGGTTTAACCCCAGCTGGCGGCTAAGCGCCACACAGCCACTCGTTCACTTCCCCTGCAGTGAATGAGTGAGAAATCAGAAGGGTAAAAGTGAGAAAACTCACGGGTTGAGATAAAGACACTAAAAGAGGTAAAGCAAAAAGCCACGCACAAAAGCAAAGTAATCCAAGAAATTCCTTGGAAACACCACTTCCCATGGGCAGGCAGGTGTTCAGCTATCCCCATAAAAGTAGGGCTTCCTCACATGGTGGCGACTTGTGAAAGCGTATGCCATGATTCGTCCTGTCCCCAGTTCTTTCTTCTTGCCCCAGTTTTATGTGCTGAGCGTGACACCATATGGTCTGGAGTATCACTTGGGCCACGTGGGATCAGGTGTCCCAGCTGTGGCCTCTCCCAGCTTCTTGTGCACCCCCAGCCTCCTTGTTGGTGGGATGGGCTAAGAGACAGAAAAGGCACTTACACTCCTGTAAGTGTTGCTTAGCAGTCACTGGAACATCTCTGTATCAACAGTGTTTCTAGCACAATCCCAAAGGTAGCCCCATATGACCTACTACGAAGAGGGTTAACTCTATGCTAGCTGAAACTAGTACAATGTTAGACAAATTCACTTGGAAGTATATATGTACAGTATATTTATCACTTAAATTAACCACTGTAGTTGATGAAAGGTGGTTTTCTGCTTTTAATTTCATATATCAAAACCTCCCTATTTACTGGAACATAGAAAATCTGGCTGCTGAATTTTTCTGTGTTGCATACTTTTCTTGTCTCTTATCTCAGTGACTCTCCTGGTAGTTGTTAATTGCCTCTCCTAAAGTGAGGCACGAATCCTGCACAGATCTGCCTGGCTTTTGCTGCAGACATATCTTTGTCCAATTCCGTGGTGCTACCCAGTGACAAGTACATCTTAATCACGGTAGAGTCGTGGCCTGTTTAAGCCCAGAGAAACAAAAAAGGGTTAGAAATGAAAGTACCGCTTGCCATAGCAAAAATGTCTTTGGGTTAGGTTTGTTACTTGGAAGACAGGTCGTACATATGAACTCTGCACATCACAGTGGGCATGTCTTCCTGTGCCAGTCCCCACTTTCACATCCCAGGATAGGGAGGAGAAGAAATATTTTTCTGATGGTGGTATTTATAATTCATTTTGGACTGTACCATCGGGTTATGTTCTCATGTCACTTCTTCCTGCTGTTTCAATTTAAAATGTAAGAACAACATTTTGTTTAAAAAAATGTTCATTGTTGCGTTGACTCTGAGTGTGTTCTATCTCAGCTCTGCAGTAATGGCATCTGGGCTGAGAACACTCTCAGCTTTATCTCAGGATGTATTTCAGAGGGAAAAATTTGGCCTTTGGCCCTTAGAAGATACGCAGCTTGAAACAGGAGTATTATCCTTTGAATGATGCTCTGTGCATTTCCTTTGTGCTGCATCCGCAGCTGTGACCAGGTGTGTGCAGCAATGCTGAGCAGAGGATGGAGGAGGCATTGGGAGCTAAGCCCTTGCAGACAAGTGGGTCAAAAGCAGAAGGGAACAAAACTTAAACCAACACTGGCTCTCCTGGGCTCTTTGCTGCACTTACATGGTTAACTTAGTCTCTTAATGCAGCATTATGGTTGTCAAAAGCAGAGAGGAAATGTTGATGTGTATCTATTGTAAGCACAGTTGTGGTGCTACTCACTCTGTGCTGCATCAGGAAAAAGCATTTCTTCCATGTGATGCCCTTCAGAGCATGGTTAAAATAAAATGAACAAACAGTTGTTACAATTCCCACAAAGAGCTGCAAGAAGTTGCCTGGAGTTCTGCTTAAAAACTTGTGTAGCAGGTAAACAGCTCAAGATTTGCAGATCCCTGTAACCTGTATTGGAAATATTCTTCTCTTTGCATGAGCAAGAACTACTCTCACTATAGCACACTTCGGGAGAGAAAAGGCCCGTTTATTTCATGTATCACTCCACTGATCTTCTGGCATGCTGTTGGGTGGGGGAGAATAGCTTGCAGGAGTGTGGTTTTCCTTATGTGGGGCAGTGACTGGAGGATGTGGTAGAAAGGAGCCTAGGGGTATGGGGACAGACGGGCTGTAAATAGCTTTTTTTCCTCCTATATGGATGCATTGGAAAAGCCCACAGAAATGGCCCCATCTGCTCTTGTTTTGTTTCCTAACTGAATATTAGTGGACAAATCCAGAAATACGTTTTCCCACTTTTTTGAACTGTCTAAAACAAAGGAGTTTAACTAGCATCCTTTTCTATTTATAAAGGATTATTTATTGGGCTTTATCAGGAATGTATTGAACCTCTAGTACAAGAAGCTTGGCAATTAAAACATTTTTCCCCTGCAAGTCTTGAGTCCTGAAGCCCGAGATACTCGTAGATGGGAAAGCTAAGAGTTTACGTGAGTTGTGACTGTTCTAAAAAATGCTTTTCCTTTTTATACAGTGGGAAGAAATTGGCGAGGTGGATGAAAACTACGCTCCGATACACACATACCAAGTATGCAAGGTAATGGAACAGAATCAGAACAACTGGCTTCTGACCAGCTGGATCTCTAATGAAGGGGCATCCCGCATCTTCATTGAGCTCAAATTCACCCTGAGGGACTGTAACAGCCTTCCAGGAGGGCTTGGGACCTGCAAGGAGACTTTTAACATGTATTACTTTGAATCAGATGATGAAGATGGGAGGAACATCAAAGAGAACCAGTACATCAAGATTGATACCATTGCTGCTGATGAGAGCTTCACAGAGTTAGACCTTGGCGACAGAGTAATGAAGCTCAACACGGAGGTGAGAGACGTTGGGCCCCTAACCAAAAAGGGATTTTACCTCGCTTTCCAGGACGTGGGGGCCTGCATTGCCCTGGTCTCCGTGCGCGTGTACTACAAGAAATGCCCATCGGTAATCCGCAACCTGGCCCGCTTCCCTGACACCATCACGGGTGCGGATTCCTCGCAGCTCCTGGAGGTGTCGGGTGTCTGCATCAACCACTCAGTGACTGAGGAGGCACCGAAGATGCACTGCAGTGCCGAGGGGGAGTGGCTGGTGCCCATCGGGAAGTGCTTGTGCAAGGCAGGGTATGAGGAGAAGAACAACACCTGCCAAGGTAAGGCTTTGCAGGGAGGGCGCTGTGCTGAGCTTCCAAGGTGTTCTGCAGTCTGGGCTTTCTTCTCTTCCATGTTGTTTGTGCCTGGTTGAGTTGACAGTGGCGGGTCAGGTTCTCACTTCCACTGAGGTCCTTTGAGTAAGTGTTACAGCAGGAAGACAGAGGATGGATGTCGTGGCACTTGACACCTGTATGGAGGTGCTTCTGGTGCTTACAGAGCTGCCAACAAGGAGAATCTGGCATTCTACTGTTACCTTTGGAGCACTGTACTATTGGGTCCATGAGGAAATTCTTCCTCAGTGTCAGGGTTTCCTTATGAGTCTTAGAAGCTTGGTTTCTTTTTTTCTGGACTGTACCAGGGAATGTTTGAAGTTAATCTCTCTATAGAAGACGCATTTTGTTTTTGTATTTGAAGGAGTATGTTTTTCTGTCTTTATCACTCTGTGGGGGGCTGGGTATTTGATGTGGTGCGAGTTGATTGATTTTCCTCTCTGGTAAATAATTTAATACAAAGCTGTTCAGCTGTTCAGAGTTAAACTTAAAGCCCCACTGATAAAAATGCTTCCATATGTGCTGAAGTTTTCCCACAAGTAGCCAGCTGAGGTTCCCAAGTTGGCAGTCAGCATAGGTCTCCTGAATCATCAGAGGCCTTGTGCAAGAGATCTAGGGTATCTAAAGCTCAAGACCTTAAAAAGAATACTTACAAAGAACAACAATTTACTCTGAGTGTAAAATCTCTTTTTATGGTTTGCTGTATTACGTGCTTGTTTGTAAAATTTGCCCTTCTGTTGTAAATATGTAACAGGTAGCCTGAAACTAATTTGCTTGTAAAAGAGAAGGATAAACAAATAAAGATTTCAATACCGTTTGCTTTTGGCAAAATTAATATGTATTGGTTATCAGTCCCATCTTAATTGGCTTTTCTTTGCAGACACTTAATAATGGATAGTAATGGATACTGTGGGGAAGGCAGAGGAATTCCACTTCAGCTGAAGCCTGTGTTGCGTTTTCTCCTCACCTCGCTCCAGACACTCATTACTGGTGTTTGTAGTCTGGTACAAAGAATAGATCAGTGCATCTCCACAGCAAACTGTGGCCTTGATCCGTTAGTCCTCGGTCACATGCTTGTGACCCTGAAGGTGGTTCACATCTCTTCAAAGGCTGACATGGAGAGAAAGTGTAATGTTTGAGAGAAATGTTTGTGTTGGAGAAACCTCTACTAAACAGCATGTGAAGTGGGATTCTTTACCAGAATAGTCTCAGTTTTCTACAGATGTAGTCCATACAGCAAAATCTGTCTTGATTTTGCTTTTCCTGTGCTAATAAAAGATATTTCTCCTTTTAGGGAGGGAGAAGAGACTGACTCAATGTTTAATACTCTGCAGTGGGGGAACTAAGATCAACATCATCCCAAGTTGAGGAAGTATAGACTGCCACAGAGGGATGTTGGTCGATAGATCAGCAAGGTTTTGCTTAATTATGGCAGAAAATACCATATCACAAAGTGACAAGACATTGCTTTGGTGCTAGGTCTAGACACTGAGGTCAGTCCATCTGTAAGAATTTTTAGAGGAAAGGAGTCCTCTATTAGTCACCTTTCCAGTCCTGTCCTCTGATGCTGCATTTCTTTTATTTCTCAAAGCACTCTCAGAGGTCTCACCAAAAAAAAAAACCAACAAAAACACCCACACACCCAAAACAAACAAGCATAAAAACCACAATAAACACACAAAAACCCCCACGATTTAAAAAAAAAAAACCACAACACTATGAACCCAACCAGCAAACCCAAAGAACTACAGATTTAAACCAGAAACCTGAGACTATCTTTGAAGAAGCTGCGCTGCCTGTTGAGGGGTTGCATCTCTGGCAGAGTTGAGAGAGCAATCTGGGGTGTTCTTTCAGAAGACCTTAGTGATTAGAGGTTGTGCCTTCTGGTTTTGCATGTAGGTTGGGGTTTTTTTAAATTTGTTTTTCTTAATCAGGAGGATTAAGAACTGTCTCAATTTATGACTGTGTTAGGTAGGCCTGTGATCATAATTAGGAAGGGTAAAGATGCTTTGTGGCAGTGTATCCCTGTCCTATTCCTAAGGTGTATCCACATAAACTGCTCTTTACCTCACCTACAGCCTCCACCCTCGACAGGATTTTTTTCACTTTATTGCTCTGGAGGTGTTAAAAACGGTAATTCTGTTTTGTGGGGTAGCCCTAAATTCCGTCACCAAATCAATGGGACTTAAGTGCCTATGGCAAATTCTGTTTGAGGGCCCCATTTGGATGTCCTGTGTTTAACCCAGGTCACTGTGCCAAGCATTCCCTGCTGGCTGGCTCCAAGATGTTCTCTGGATTCAGCCTTAGGCAGTTCAGGAGGTCTGTATTCAGCATGTGCGGGAGTTCACGTCAGTATCCCGTGTGAGTAAAATGCTTTCTGGCTTTGGTTATTGTTACAGTCACAAAGAGGAGATTGTCTTCTAGGACAGTGAAGTTAAAGTTTGCATCCCTAAGCAGAGTAAGTAGCACCAAGAAAGGTCGTATGTATTTGTAAATGCTGAACTTTTTTTCACTGTCTGATGCTAAGGAAATGCACTCCGTGCTGACATAATGATGGTCTTGGCACTCTGCTGCGTAGCTTTCACAAACACCTAAATAACTTCTGACCTTTGGTTTGTAAATCACTTGGATGCATCTTGCAAGTGGTCTCCCAGTTTGCTTTCACTTAGTAAGCAGGTTTTTCCTGACCGTGCTTTGGGAAACATTTTCAACCCACAAGAGCCTGGCTTTGTTTATTAAAATTTCTACTGCAAAGATGACATTTTCCAATCTCTAGTGTCACATCTGGACAGAGCAGACTACACTCTTTTATTAGTGGTGATGTAAATCCCAGTCATCCTCACAAACATATGGGAACTATTGAAATCCCTTCTGCCTACAAATCATTAATTGGCAACGATGTTCTGAATTCATCATCTTGTCAGCAGGGTTCCTGTTTGAAGAAGGCACTGACAGTAACAGCTGAGGAATTTCTCTCACTGGGGACTCTGAGGTTGTAAATATGACATGGTCTAATCTCCTTATATAATGTGCTCACTCTCTCAATTAATATAGACAGCTAGGTAGTAGTTACTGTAAAAAGCCCAAACTACTTGGATTTTTACACCTCTTTTGGCAACATGGCACATTTATCAGCAACTGCTAGGGACAGCTAGAGGTAAACGGTGACTGTGTTAGGACATGGTTGGAAAGGACCAGTATTAAGGTTTATTATTCACAAGAATATATTGCTGTACTAGTTAATAAGAGCAATTAAAGCAGTTGCTCTGTGAATCTCCTTGCTGGTTTCCAGAGTGGTGGTTTGGTACCACTAAAGGATTGATGGTTATGGGCTTTGCCTCAGTTCAGCTGGTGCTTTCTGAATGGAACCTTGAAAAAATGCCCACTTTCAGGTCTGCTTGGCCTGTTTCAAGTCTCCTAATAGTGATCTCTGCCCTAGCTGGCAGTACTCAACCAAAGCTGAGGGACAGATCCTAAAATTCTGTAAAAATTGGCATAGTGCCACTGACATTTCTGCCTTTACCTGTTTATGGGTTTGACCAAAAAAAATTATCTGCCCAGTCTCTGCTTTCCTTCTTCCTGCACTGGCGTAGGTGAGTTTTATTGTAACTCCAGTTTTAGTTGCTTACTGTAAACAGCAGCACTCACCATTGGGGTTTGTGCAGGAAATCAATACCGTGACAAGGGCACCTTCTGGCACTTCTCTGTATTCATCCTCACCTTCAGCCCAATATCATTTCAGTGAGCAGCAAGTACTTATTTTTATGCCTTTAAAGACAGTTGAGCCCATGCAACTGGAAGAGAGGGGTTGTTGACATGTTTAGCTAATGAGAGCCAAACATATTTGCAGTGGTGAGGTCCTGCTACTGTCCAGTGGGCTGCAGACTAGTAACTGCAAATGTAATTGATTTTGCAGAGCCTGATCTTTTTTCATGTGACTTTAGAGCTCAAGCACAAATTAATTAAATATCTGAGTAAAGAAAAAATGGAAGAAAAGAAAAATTGCACAGGAGAGCCAAAGTGAAAAGGTGAGTAACGAGTTCAGGAGGTCATGACACTCTCCTCTACGAGAATTGGTACATGCTGCCACTTGAAGAGACATCAAAAGCAGAACAGTTGGTTTTAGCTAGCTAGAACATACAGACAAAGTTACAGATGTTAGAGGTGGACAAAATAATGGAGGAAAGCTCAGTCATATCTTGCTTCACCCTTGCTGTCTTCTGAGGAAGAACATTGAAACAGAGGGCTGGAGGCAAGATGGGTTGGGGTGTAGTTTGTGGTTTTAGGAAGGAGCTGCTGCCAGAAAATACCTGGAATATATATATATATATATATATTATTTTTTTTTTTTTTTTTGTAAAACACCTCTAGAATGCTCAAGCCCTTCTGCTGTCTTAAATAGTGATGTTTGTTTGATTATTTTTCCCTTAACTTTGCTGAACATACCTCAATGCAGTGACAAAACCATATTTATTTTTGCTGATTGTTCATTACTTGTGTTGTGATTCAGCTGAGCTCTTGCCAAGAGAAATGAATTTCTTACAGAAAACAAGGGCTGCAGAAAAACCTTGTGTTCACAGGTCTTTTATTCTGGACTTAATTAAAACTAATTGACATCTATCTTATGTAGCTTAGAAGTTTACCTGCTGAATCAGTTCTTGGGTGATTTTGTTGCTGGCTGATTGGGGGTGAAGCAGAGCTACTCATCTTCCTCCAAAAGCAGAGCAATCAGTGCAGGCTGTTTGAAGGCACTTTCCCGGAGCAGTGATTGCCACCCCGTTGATCAGGCACTAGAAGGATGTTCAGAGGCAATTGTTTGTTTACAGCTGTGCAGGAGCGAGCAGGCAGAGGTAGTGACGCCTGGCAGGTGAGGAGCGGAAGGCTCCATCTGTGGAGGGTTGGGAGACAACTGAGGACTTACAAATGTAGTGATGGCAGAGCCATGCTTTACGAGTCTTGTGGTTCTGAGTCGGCACAGCAGCTATCCCAGAGGTCTGACTTGTGAATAAAACAGATAGCTGGTACCACAATAAAGAAAACCCTGTGTATTCGCATATTATGTGTGATTTTCTCAGGTGACACAGTGCAGCACCTCAGCCATTGCCTTCCCTATCCCCTTATTTCTAGAAATGGAAGCATGCTGCTGCACAACCTTATTTTGAAACTTGGTCTTTTGCTCCAGAGCAGACAGTGTTTCTGTTTTTACACCTGATATAGCTGCAGTAGGGGATCAACTTTTCTTCAATCCATTCCACAACTTGCTTGCCTCTCTGCCTCTTGTTGGCTGAATTCTCTCTTTCTCTCTCTCTCTCTTCTCCTTATTACCTATGCTAGAAAGGCAGCGTCCTGCTAAATCCTGCCTGTCTTGTGGGAGACTTTCCAGCTGGGACTCAGGTGGATAAGGCAAGTGTGCTTTTACCTTTGTAGTGGAGTGGAAAGCAAGCAAAGTCCAGGGATTAAAAAAAAAAATAAAATCTCTTTTTAATTGTTCTACTGGGAGGTGATTACATGGCAAGAAAAACATTGATGGAAATATTTGGTATGTGGAGAATACTGAATTTGGAAATGCAGTTGCCCCTCCCGGGAGTTCTTTGCCCATCATTCATACTTCTTGCGCGTTTTTCTGATTAAACCCAAATTGGCTGGGAGTACAGCATGCTAGGTGTTTATATAATTATGAGCTGAAGTACCTAGTTAATTTTAATTAGTCACAAACCCAGCCAGTGTCAGAATAGCTGAATTTTTGGCCACACAGTGTGTATTCTCTTTTCAAATGTAAAGAAAGTCACTTGAATGCAAAATGCAGTTGTCACTGGAGAGAGAATGGGTTTTATTCTGTAGAGAGGTGTCTGCATGTATATATTTAGGTGTTTTGTTCTGCAGCTGAAATAATTAACAAGAGCAGGGAAACATTTTGCACAGATCAAAACTGTATTGCAGCAGGACTGATTAAATGTCTGTGTTTTGTTTTGTGTGTGTATATTTGCCCTCCTGATTAAAGGAGGCACGGTGTCCATCTAGGTGCAATACTTTATGCTTTCCTAATGAGCTGTAACTTTCTGCACTACCTTGTCTGCTCCTAACCCCAACGACTGAAGATCTTTTCCTTGTTCTGCAGCAATGCTTTTAGGCTGCTACTTTGACCAACATAACCTTCCTGTTCTTTGCAGTCTGGCTGCTGTGCAGTCACCTTTCAGAAGGACAGTTAAGAAGTACTTTATTCCCTTCACAAAGTATAGATTGAACAGTGCAAATAAAATAAAGGTTTGGAAATGGCTTCAGAAGTGTAAACTGTGAAGGTCATGTTTGCTCCTTAGCCATAAGATATTTTGGGACAGATCTTAGGGTATACTTTTTAGTCTGGTCCTAGATAACTAAATGATATTTACTTGAGTGGTACCATTGTTTGGTTTTATCATTCTTGAAGATATTGTATCCATTAGATTAGAGAATTTGTTAAATTATGGGATGGCAGAGATGTTGCAGGACAAAAGGAGTGTTGGCCATGGTGTGGTTAGATTCGTTTGATTGCCACCTTCGACTTTGAATGGCTCAGAAACAGCTCACTTATTAATTGTGGTTTTTAGAAACAATTAAGGACTCTAGAGAAACACTAAGGATAAAGTGCATGAATGCTTGTTGGCAGTGCAGTGAATTTAATTGCCTTGATTTAAGATACGGCTGTCCCCAGCTGCCCACTGTGCCCCAGTGCTGGAAGCTGCTGCTGGCTCTGTAAAACTGGATAGTTTGCCCATGACTGATGTGATCAGTGGAGTGCTTGTCTTGATGTCCTGGCCTGGTGGCACTCCCTAGATGCTGATCTGTAGCACAAGTGTGGCTGCAACCACTTGAACTGCCAAGGGTCTGCTAGAGCTCATTTGTCAGAACTCTCATTCCACCTAATTTATATGGGGTATTAAAATGAAGTGGTACTGTTGTTTTGCTCATAATTTGGGTTTTCAGTTTTGTATGTCTCATTTAGAAACACTTAGCAGTAGTTAATGATGTGTTGACATTTCAATAATAAGCTTTCCTCTCTGCATACTGTACATCTTGACCATTTTCACTTGCTCTGGGTTAAAACTGAGGTTGAAATCCAGGCTCCTCAAAAGCAGGCTACAACTGTGCCTTGTATGGACAGATTCACAGCTTACATTTTATTTCTTTAGTGGAATAAAAGGAATAAAATCCTTTACAAGGTAAGTGTTCAGTAGAATGAAGTAAGAGCAAAGAGACTGTGATACATATGTCTGTAGAAAGAGTTGAATCTGCTCTTCGTGATAAAAGAGATACCCATTTATTTTGCTGGAAGATTCATTTTCTGTCACTGAAGAAGTTAATCTAGAATAGACAGAATTGCTTGTATGAACAGCACAGGGTTAAGACTGTATTGAACATGAGCTTCCATTTTTGATTTCCCTCAGGGTGGTTAAGAGGTTTTTAATACCAGAGCAAACTCAGAGGGGGTAGGTGTTATATGAACCCCAAAATGTATATGCAAAACAGATTAGGAAAAAAAAAAACAAACCACAAGACAAAAGAGGCAATTCCGTGCTTGTGGATGTCCCTTATTACTTTCATACACCTGTCTTTATAAATTTATGTCCTTAAAAAAAAACAGCTGAAGTTTGAAGAACTGGGATTTAAGATGACAACTTTCTTCTCACTGTAAATGACAGTCAATCAATTTAATGCCAAGAAAAATTCTACTCCCCTTCTCCTGAAAATTCAGGCTTTGAGAGCTGCAGATAAGTGGCAGTATCAGGACAAACCTCCTGGCTGGGGGAGGGGGGTGAAACAAGACTCTCCTGCATGCTTCCTCATGCCACCCACAGTTATATTTCTGGAAGCAGGATGGGTGGGAGAGGATACACATCAACAGAACATCTTCATCTGCATCTTCATGGTCCTCGTAGAGCCCGCTGTGGTAGTGATGGTGGAGCTTCCCTGACAGGTTTGCCTGAGCAGTGTGGCCCTGGAGGTACTGACTTGAGATGTGACCCATTCTTGCTGTGACACTTGGAGGGATATCCTGAGGCAAGTCCTGATGTAGGCTTTGACTAGCTTAGGAGTAGTTTTGCTGCCACTTGAGAAGTGAGTGTTTCAGTGTGAGGAAAGAAATAGTTAATACAGACTATTAAAACCACTTCCAGGTCATGTGAAGGGCTTTCCTCTGTTGGATCTTGAACTACCCACTTTATGAAACAGGTCAGGATCACTGTATTCCCAGTTTGACAAACGACAGCCTTGGGGTGGAGACAGAGTTATTCAATGCCACTCAGAGACTAGAACCTGAACCAGGATTTTGGGTATCAGTGCTGTACTTGATCTCAAGTGCTCTTTTTATGCTCTTAGACTAACCTAAAACCCTTTCAAGGTCATTCATCTCCAGGTGGATTCATCAGGAAACAACAATGAAATTAACATTCCTCTAGAGATGGAATTTGAACAGAAATTGTCATTTCAAAAGGTGTGTTTTTGTACCTCAGTTAGATGCTTGCTTTCAAAAAACCACGTGGCCTGTAGGTGCATTTTCTGAACAGGACTCTCACTAACTAGAGGCTCTGCCTAGTGTGGCAGCTGTGACAGGGAATCCATCTCTGCCCAAGGGTCCATTTCACAGCCAAAACCTCAGCATTACTGAGTACCAGACCCTCTGCACATATATAAAAAAGCATCCCTTGCCCCAGCAGACTGTCCAGTCCCTCTACATGTGTGTGACTGGTATTAATTGAATAAAGTGAGCCTGTCTGGGGAGCCAACACGATCTTTGTTGAACTCCAAGTGACAGCTGCCACCCAGGTGAAATGACTGTCTCCTCCGTGGGCTGAAGGGTTGCTCTGGTACAGTCCTAGTTCCGCAAATAATGCATTAGAGGGCTGACACCGAGTTGGACAGTCTGTCATCCCATTGCAGTGGTGACAGAGGTCACAGTGTTGCCTTCGAAAGCTGCCTGGAAAGGAAGCTCTTTAATTACTGCAGAGCATGGGGAACGTGCTAATTTGTAATTTGGCGGAAGCAACCTGCAGGCTGCAGCTTCCCAGCTCCAAACTGCTTCTCAGACAGCTTGCAACCCAGGCAGTAACAGAGCTAGGACTGTGTGCTTCATTACTGCTGGGGCTCTGCGCAGCTTCCAGGAGCGACAGCAGTGTTGGAATCTTGGGACAGGAGCCAGTGTTTCATGAGTATAAATCCAAGGCAATTGGGCATGTTAATTACTGGAAGAAATTCACAGCAGGGAGGAAGAGGTCCAGAATGATGGGGAGATGCCATGGATAATTGCGAAGGTCCACAGATGCCCTGTGACCCTGTGCTGCTGGGGTTTCTTGCTTTGCAATGGTTGACTTGCAGCAGACTGAGTGTTGTCATTGCAGGCTGCAATGTCTAGAGCTAAGTGCCTGCAGAGGGAATCTGAGGCAAAAATAGCTTAAGGCTCACAGATTACTGTGGCAAAAACTATCATGGGACCCTCCAGTACCAAGTCAGATGTTGGTTAGGGCATTTGTAGGCACATGAGTTTGCTGGTAAGGGGTAAGCAGACAGGTGATGGGATTTTACTCTTCCTGTCCTACCTGATTTTGGGTCTGCTTTTTGCTCAAGCACTTGATGCTCTTGGACTGCCAGAGCAGATGATCAGAAAGAGACTCTTTCTAGAAGTGAAATGCATGGAAATGGCTACAAACCTACGAAGAAAAAGGCAGGTGTCTGTCTTGCAAAATAATCTTTTCCTGTCTGCCTACCCAAAGTCCTCATTCACGCTCAGATAAAAGCTTTTCTCTCCTCCCTGGGCACAAGACTGGTGCATATTATTTATTTATTTGTAAAGATGTCTATTTTAATTTTTTTTTTTTTTTTTAGAAGAGCATTTACATTATTTTTCTTTGCTTTCACAGTTCAAGCATGATTTAAAGTGTCAAAACTGGTTTGCTTGGCCGGCCTTGATTGTCTTGCATACTTCCACTAAAACAGGGCAGTCATCCTTCCAGGCATTGCTGCTGCCCAGACAAATGAAGTGGCACGGCAGCAAGGACCTGCTCTTGTGTTGTGACAGCAGTAGCATCCTTCAACCAAGCCGTCAGCCGGGAATTCAGATGGGGGTGATGCCTACAGATACGGCTTGGGTCAGGGCAGCGTGAGCCCACACAGGCAGAGGTGGAGACGAGCTTATCCTCGAGAGACTTAATTGATTATTCATGTGCAAAGGCATTTTGGTCCAGATTGAGAGTCTAGCTAGCACCAGAGAGAGAAAGAAGCCATCCTGTTGGTGCCAGCACTAGTGAGCCTGGCAGAAATAACACTGAGAGACCTTGCTGCAGGGTGGTGCTGCCAGACTGATACATCTGGTTGCAGGTTTCCCGGCACAAATGCGTTGCAGTGTGATCTGTTGCATTCTGTAGTCAGTGGGGATTTTGTCATTGATTTTGGTGGGAGTGAGATGATAATCCTTTATGATATGTTAACTAAATTATTTCCTGGCCTAGATCTTTATTGAGTGTTGCACTGACTGCCAGCAGAACACAGCCTATATGAAAGAAATTTAGTTCATGATAATTGGTGTAACTCAGACCTATTTGTCAGCAAGTGGTCTGATCCTGATCTCCCCCAAACTCTGTGGCATTTTGTGGTTGTCTTTTTCTCATCTAATGCAGGGAGACTCAGGCTAAAGATCATACACCTGTTTCTGCACTCTTCTCCACTGAAGAGAGCAAGGAAGAAATTTTGAGTTACTTCTCACTCTAATTAGTTTAAAATGGCATAGCAACCCTTGAGCCTGGCTGCAGGACATGGTGCATCGTAGGAAGCCTTCCCTAAGATGCTGCTGTATGCTCAACTGAGCAAGAGCTCTGCACTTGGCATTCTCATCATTGATGTCTTCAGGCTCTTGTCTTCTGGATGCATCAGTAACACAGTACTCAGCAGTCAGGTCAGATATCTCCTGCTGTGTTTTTTTCTGGGGTGTGTGGGATGGCTGCCAGCTGGAAATCTGGTGCTCAGGGACTAGTGAAATGGTTGTGTGAGTCTGTTATCGACTGAGCTCTGAGCGTGGCTAATGGCATTGACAAGTTGTGTCATCCTGATGGCGAAGGCATTGGGTCATGCACTGGCTCTGAAATGTAACATGTTAAGTGCACTGGTAGATGGGAGGAAGTGCCCCCTGCCAAATCCTGCCCTTCCAAAATATTGTGGTACTGTTTGATTTGGTGGCCTCTTCTTTTCTCCTGTTTTGTTTGTTTGCCTTGGGTTGTTTTTTTTTTGTTGTAGCTTTAGTGTGTTGTTGGCTTTTTCCCAATAAAAGACTATGCTAGGTCAGACCTTGGTGTGTAAAACACTGGTCAGCGTTGTCTGGAAGCCTGATTCCATGAGTCTGTAAACTGACACCAAAAGTGTTTATCAAGATACCTGTGCGTGACTCCTTCTGTGTCTTCAGTCTTTCAGGTATGTGCAAGTCATTTTGCTGTACTGTGTGGACACTGTGCACACCACTAAAAACACGATGCCTCTAATGTGGCGTCTGTGTTTAATATCGTGCGCAGCTCTGGGCTAAGAAGAAAGTGAGTATTTTACAAGAAGAGCAAAACCAGCCCAAACTAGAATTAATGTTTTCAGATGGAGGCATTTGGTCTTAGGTTGGAGGCATAAATGCACCAGCCTAAAGTTGTAGTGTTCATTTTCAGTGAGCTTACTGTAAGTATTTTGCTGCTGCGGTTGGGAAGCAGCAGAGGCAGCACAGCAGTCACACTGCAGTTCTTTCTGTGGGACTGAGTGTGCAGTGTGGGATTTAGTGGGAGGCACCATGTTATTGCTGGGTGCTGCTGGCAGGTGGGCCAGGGCCCACGGATAGCCGAGCTAGAACATTCCTGGTCGTGGAGTCACCTTCAGTGTTTTGCGCTGCGCACGTGCGTGAAAACAGCGTGGGCTGTGAATATAGAGAAGCAAAAATACTCCGGAAAGCTTATTGAGCAAAGGCTGTTGGTTTAACAAATTCAAATTTTACATGTTTCAAAGACTGATTTCCAGATGCCATTGGGAAGAGTGTCAGGCCACATTCAGATTAGCCTTATTGTTCCATAATATCTTTCTGGAGTACAAGGTTAATTAGTACCATAGGCAATATGCATTATTCATCACAGCAATCAGGCTTTTCTTCTGTTGGTCTGTTGTATGCTGCAAATGTTTTCCCTTCCAATAACAAATCCTTGATATATCATTTTCAAATTTAATCCTGCCAAATCATATTTGTGATATATAAATTATTTGGGCACTCTCATACTGATGGAGAATATGTCAGGTGTCAAAAGTACTATAATTTTAATGTTTAACTCCTAGCTTGCTTGGGCATAGACCTGAAGGACCATGGGAGATTCAAAATGATTTTATTAATGCCCATCTTCAATCTCCCCCAAACTGGGGATATCACTAGTGACATGAGTAGTGCAGTTGTTCATAGCAGTAGTGTTTTCAGTGCTAATTATCAGCAGTATTTCGTTGCAGGCATGAAGTGCTGAAGTTGTGTTGCTGCTGTGGTACTGTGGCTGCTTGCAATACCTCAGCACAGATCTCAAGCATCTCGATTCCCACCCTGACATGGGTGGCAGGGAAGGCTGTTTGTAGCAGGGCTCCTTCAAGGAGAAGGGCTAAAGGTGAGGTGCTCTTGACTACTTTGCAGTGCCAGGGTCCCCGCCCTGCTCCGGGGTACCATGGGGGCTGCAGCTGCCAGAAGGTCTAGTAAGCTGTGGCTTTCACTTGCAAGGTGTGTATGTGGTGCAGAGGCTTTGGCCTTTCTCTGTTTGAGAAGGCAGTAGTATCTCATCCTCAGCTGGCAGTGTGGCCACTAGAGAAGAGTCATGCAGGAGGAGGAGTTACACAATGAAGTGATTGATCTGATCCTTGCTCATTTTCACTCCTGGGGTCCTGCTGCCTTCTTTGTCCAGCATTCAGGGGTCTGAGTCAATCCTGAGATTACTGCGTTGAAGGTGCCTGGCATAGCTTCCAGAGCAGCTCTTGGAAAACTTGGTGATCCCTCTCTGCCACAACGCCTACTGAAAGAATAGTATTTGTCTGAAAGATCTCTGGGACATGTTTTGCTGCTGCTTTCAAGCTCTGACATTTCACCCTGGCTGCCTTCTGGAAGAGCTTTCCAGCCTTCTGTCAGCTGTACACAGGTGTATTAAAATGTCTGGGTAGGTATTAGGAGGGAGAACTGAGACACAAAACTGGGTGACTTGCTGAAGGTCCCACCACCCAATTCTGATGGAGCTAGGAGGCTCAGGCTTCCTGCTTCTCCATCCTTGTTTCAAGATCATTAGCAATTCCTCTCATCTCTCTTGCTGCCCTGAAAAGGATTTAGGCATGAACTTCCTTTCAAACGTAAGTTGGGGTAGCCTCCTTGCACAGCTGGGCACATCTTGCAAAGTGATGTTGTGCTGTCAGGGCCCCGGGGGAGTCGCTTGAACTGACACGGCTGGAGGATAACTATGGCAGATTTCTACCTTAAATAGCCTGCGGCAACAAATCCGCTGGACAGGCAAGGAATGCTTGAGATTCCTTTATGTTCAGATCTGCAAGTAAATATTTTCCGGCAACCCTGACTCACTTCCCTTCTGCCCCTCTTGTTTTGTATGTGCATTGTTCTCCCCTCCTGACTTTCCCTTTAGGAGGAGCCAGCTTAGGTGACTGCTTTTCTGCTTGCCTCCTCCCGGCTGGCATGGAGGGGAATTCCAAGGGCACGATTTTCACAGTGGAATGCAGAACACAATGCTTGGTTTGTGTCAGATAACAGAAAAGGAACACATGCTTTGAAATCGAGTACCCCTGGTGTGTCCGGGGCTTTCTGGGGCAGTTTGGAAACAGCTTTTCGGCAAGAACAGGCAGGTGGATAAGTGCCCAAATTACACTTATCTGTCAAACAACTAGCATATGTCTGTGGTCTTTGATTTAGATGCTGTTGTGATATAAACAAATGAGCAGTCACAGGACTGTAAAGAGGTGATGATGAGTATTATTCTTTTCCCCTGATTATTACTCACTGCCGTGAAACAAGTATTTGAGATTCTTGTCAAGAGACCTCTGCTCTCGTGTGAAACTACATTTGTAGAGCAATTCTTATTGTTTCCAGTTAAAAAGGAATACGCACAATGTTTCCTTAAAAGTTGGTTGTAGGCAACAGAATAATAAATAAAATGTACCTAAAGTATAATTATGTAAATCACCAAAAGTGTAATGGCTTTATCAGCTTAGTCTTTAAGAGTCACATCAATAAGTTATGAGCTTTGATAAATGTGCAGTGTATATATCCTACTTTGTAGCACACAGTTACGACATAAAGGCAAAGGAATCTAATTTTTCGAATAATTTCTGAGGACAAACCCAAAAATTCACAGCATTCAGTGGCGTGTAAATTTAGTGTTGTGTTGTAAATCGTCATGCTTGAAAGTATTAATGAGAGAAAGTCTTCTGCAGATGCTGCATCCATAGATCTCTGAAATAGCTTCTGGGGGCAAACACTAGACTATGTGGCTGATAAATAATAGAAGAGCTTCACTTCCTCTCCTCCTCTCCCTCTTCTTAGGTTTACATGACATGAGCACTACTTGGAAGAAGTAGAACGGTGTTCAGTCTGTACCAGAATGTAACAAAAGCTGTAGTTTTTCCAAAGAAAAGTTATATTTCTGTTTTGGAACAATTGGTCTATATGTGTGTGAGTCTGAAGGGAGGAAAAAGCTATTTATTGCCACAACTGTCTGACACCATGGGTAAAGAACCATGAAATCAGAGAGTACACATGGGAAGGGAAAAAGCCCATCATCTTTGATTCAGCCACACAGATATAACCAGCCACTTGAGAATCTACTCTGTTTCAGATGTCCTTAAACATGCAAACAACACATATACCTGAGGCTGTGCCCAAAGGAGAGGAGGTCTGTCCCACCGAGCAGCTGCAGGTTTGGGGCATGGCACACCCAGCAACCTACTGATGTGGCATTTGGCAGGTGTTGTGGATACTCTGTTGAATCTTTTCCTTGTATTTATGTCTGATAAATGTTTCACATCTTCTTGTTAAAGAAGGATGTGGTGCTGGTGCTGGGTGGGACTGACCTGTGATTTCCTGAAAATGACCCCATAAACTCAGGTTTACCATCTTTTTTTTTGTTGTTGTTGCTTGGACTCTACTTTGACGGTTTATTTTCTAATGGCAGCAAGAAATTAAAGTTTTCTGGATGCTTTTAAAATTACCATGTTTGAACATATTTTGGATTTTCTTAAGGAAAAAGTACCAGGTCCTGCTGTAAATAGCTTGTTTGTGTTTTGTAAAAGGCAATAAGGAAATGTAAGATTTCCTGGGCTTTAAAACAGCAACAACATAAATGTTTGTAGCAGTAACATGTGGCTTCTTCAAACACAGGGGAGTTTCGCGGGTGATGATGAAGAAAAAGACTGAGCAGTCAGTCTCAGTTATGCTTCTTGTGTACTTGCCTTTCTGGGATGGAATTTCCAGGGCTTTTGTCACCAGATCATATGTCTGTTGTACCTTGGGAATGTCATTATCTTCATTTGGTGATGGGGAGCAAAACACAAAAAGAAATTGCCAAAATCATGTATCATTCAGTGGAAAATCAAACTTCCCATTGTACTGTACTTTCTGAACTGCATGCCTGTGCAGATACATGACTGCTATTCCTTCTCATTAGTGAGTGTAGGCATGTGTCTTCGGTATTTTAGCTGATCTTAAGTGACTCACTTTCCTGGCAATAGCTTCAGTGATGTGATTTGTCATTTACAGTTGAGGGGGTCTTTTTCCATATATGTAGGCCAGGATTTCAACCGTAGCTCAGTCAAACACTTGATTACATTTTGTATTAGATGTTCTTACAGGCTACAGGATATTCCCAACTAGGTTAGGAAAGCTAAAGGCAGGAAAACATCATCAATATATGAGTATTTAGTTTGTTATGTCTTAGGCTATTAGAGAAACAAGATATCTTTAAAATGCAGAAATTCCACCACAATGTACGTGGTGTTACTGAGCTATCTGTATCTTCTCTTCTGGACAAGGCTGGATTAAATATTTTGCTCTTTGCTGACTTACTGTAAAGGCTAATTTGTGACCTTTTCTCTTTTGCTGAAGCACCAGATCTGAATACATGTTCCAGTGTTTGCTTTAAAGTAGCATGCCACTGTGCATGGTGTTTCTACATATTTAATTGTCTCTTGAAACGAGGGTGAAAGTGGATCCATGCCTTACAAAGCAATATGCCTCTGTGACAACAGGACTAGATCTCTTCCCCTCAAGTAAAAACAAAAGCAAAAGCTCTTCCTGACTTAGTGCAAAACTGGCAATCTACTATTTAGAGAAAACCTCTCAGACTTGCAGCTTCTGCAACCAAAACATACAAGCGCAAAGTCTCCAATAAGTGATAATTAATTAGCGTGTAGAAGTGAATCCTGCTGTGCGCCTTCAGTCCCTTCAGTTAAACTGTTTTATAATGTAATGCTATCAAGATATTTCATTGTACACAGAAAGGAAAAAAACCATAAAATAAGCGTTCTCAAGCTCCCATGTGAGGGTGAGTTCCTTTCATTTATCAAGCTCGCTGGTGTGCCTCCAGAAATTTTCTTCAAAATGATGACTAGTTCTTTAATTACACTTAGATAGAGCTGTGTTTGTTGGTGGTGTTTGAAACTACAGATTGAATTTAGTACTGTAAGTGTCATTAATCTGGTGAAATAAGAATACCAAGTTTTTAATAAGGTCTCAATTTAATGTTTTTAAAAGCTCTGAAGAGATTTAATGCTAAAACAGCCGATATAAATCTGCTTGGCTCCCTCTGTAATTGTCTCTCTCAAGCATGTACCTCTCTTCAAGGGAACTTGGCTCACATTAATTTCAAAGCTGTTTACTGCCTGCATGAATTTGATGGATTCTCACTTTTATTGTTAAAAGCTGTGAACATCAGAGGTGACCAGGAAACTGATGTGGCACAGTCTGTACATGGTATTAATTGCCCTGTGTTTTCTGTAGGACCACAGAAAAACCCAGCCTTTCTGTTGTGCTCTAGATGTCCACAGCCTGTCTGAAAGAGTTCATAGGTTTGAGTCTTACTCTCTTTTAAGCCTTACCTGTTTTGGGGTCCTGTTTTGGCGGACTTGGCTGTGTAACAGGCTGAGCCTTGCTTTCTGACCTTGTCAACAGGGGTTTATCCGTGACACTACTTGACATTGCTGGTTGCAAGGCATTGGAAGATGGAGCTTTGTAGCTGCATCAGCCTGGCACATAGAGGTATCACACAGTGCTAAATGGAGTAGAAATATGCCATTGTTTTCATGATTACAAATGTTTATTCCTAAATAAGTTCCAGTCTTTTTTTTTTCCTGTGATATTTTAGTTTTCCCTCTTTTTAGCCAAGGGTAGTTTTTATGGCAAGTAATCAAACTGGTAGATTTCAAATGAGGAAGGGAGAACATTGCTTGATTGGTGTTCTAATTTATATATATGAAACATGCATGTAAATCTTGATGACTTCTTTATTAAACTTTGTCCATTCAACTTGTGTGGACCTGTCATAATTTATGCTCAGTGCACAGTGGGTCCATCTTCCTTCTCCCTTCCTTGCTAAGCTTCCTTGTATGGGAGAGCTGAGGGGACCTTGCCCCTGGAGTCAGGATGGAGCTGCCTGCATGTCAGTGAGTGTATTTAGCCATCCTGATAGTAAATATTGTAGTTGAGAGGCAGTGGTATTCACGGGGGAGCTGTATCCCTGCAGTCGCTTCAGAGCAACAAAGAGCGGAAACTGCACCAGCCTTGAAGATGAATCAGTGCTGCGGTGATTAAAAAGATATACATTTCCCATGCTCCACGTAGGAGTTGGCATTGTTTTCCCTAGGGATTGTCGTCAGTCTGTAAATAAAAGATGCTGACAGTTTCCTTGGGGAGCAGCTTAAGGACTGAGTACATCGTTTGCCATTAGATACTCCTCATTAGTCAGTGGCTGACACAGGGAAAGCCGGGTGGGGTGCTGAGCTTTGGCTTTTTCCTCTCCCTGGCATTATCACCCTTTCCTTTTCAGGGTTTGGTCCCACACCTAGCTGAGATGAGGGAATACCTGTGGATCCTAAGGTGTTTTGCTGCGTGGAGGTGAGAAGTTTTCTTGGGGACTCAGTGCAGTGTGAAGTTAGAGAAGTGCAAACAAATAGTGTGTCTCCCAGCAAGGGGCAGGGAGCCTGTGTGCTTGCAGGCACGGGGCTGGCAGGGCACGGATGCTCCTGAGTACCACGATGCAGTTAATGAGCGCTGCTGCTTTTCTTCCTTCAATATGTGAGCAGCTTGGCAAGCAGGCCAGGGAAGGTGAGGGGCAGCTCATGACCCCAGTTACTGTCCTGCTTTTTAATTATTACTGTTTTCAAATCCCTTTCAGTATTCACAGCTCAATTTATGTGCTAATTGGCCCTTTTAATAATCAAAAGACAGAGACTGCAAAAGTCAGTGTGTGCGTTCTCTCAGCAGTGCCACTGTGTAGCTGTGATAAATTATCTGTGGCAAATGTTATGTTGCTTTGTGGTGCTCGGCCTCTGTCAACCAGCACGTTTGCTGCTGGTTCTGGTGACCTCCTCTGTAAAAAATCTGATCTGGGAAGGAAAAAACTGAGGGGAGAGTGGCTACAAAGTGCTGTGGTGCTGCTGGAGCAGAGCAGTGCTGAGGCACAAGAGGGGGGATGATGCCTCAGGGAGGTTTTCTGCTTTGGGGATGGAGGTAGAGGAGTGGAGACCATGCAGCTCCTCCCCCAGATGGTGTTAAGAGCTCTGCAGCAAGTGCATGTTGAAGCAAATGACCCGTAGCTCCTCATAAGGTACAAAAATAGTATTCCTCATTTTCACCACCTCCCTTGGCTTCCTGTGTCCGCCTCCTGCCCCTGTCCCCCTTGAGATCCGAGGTGGAACGAAACCCAGCTTCCTCAGCGCCTCTGGCTCTTCTCTCTGCTGTCGCACACACCACCGCATTTTGCTGGAGCTGCTCAAAATGCAGCTATAATTGTCGAGTACATGTCTGCTCTCATTCCCTCCCACTCACCCTCTGGTACCTTGTGCCAGGCTCTGCTTTTTCTTGAAAACCCCCCACTCATTCCTAGCGTTTCCACTGCCCCCTCCCTCCTCCCTGATGCACCAGGGTGTGGGATAAACCCTCTTCTGCACACCGTAGCCCTTCCTAGGCACTTCCGAGCCTACACCAGTGGTGAAGTTGTTCTGTGTTAACCCCATCAGGAGGAGCTAATGTGCTTGGATGCAGATTGCTTTTTACCTTGGAATCAGGTTTACAGTGTCACTGGAGTCCCTTGCAAGTGGAATCAATGCCTCGTTTGGTTTGGTTTGGTTTGGTTTGGTTTGGTTTTGCAACAGGCACTTTTGTTCAGTGTGTGCAGGAAGAAAGGAGTTGTGACACCCTTCCTGCTCCCAGCAGCATCCCAGGCTGCTCGAATGGGTGGAGTGGCAGGACCCAGCATCTGGACTCCCTCCCATAAGCAGCTGAGTGAGTGGGACTGGAGAAAACTCCAGTCTTCCAGCAGCTGAGGAGGAGGTGCATAATGATAGGAGCCTCAGAGGGTGATGGAGGGAAGGGACAGCTTGAGTTGGATGAGGGATGGATTATATTATAAAGCATGTGTTTTGTTTCTTCAGAACTTTTTTGCAGGTACATGTGGGAGTGAGGAGTGTGGGTGGGGTCTGGGCCTTTGAGGATGCCCAAAGGCATCCACTTTGAGGATCCTCTGCTTTTTTTACAGAAGATGTCGCTTGTAATTTTTCTTGGACTTGAGAAAGTATCCATTTGTACTTTTGGAAAAGTCAGTCTTTTTGTAGGAAGCTATTTTTCTTGGTGCCTGGGCTTTGGGAAATATTACCACGTTGCTTGCAAGATCGTAAGAAGCTTTTTACTTACTGGGTGTTCTCCTTCCAGTGGTAACTGGTCAGTCTCTGAGATCAACCCTTTCGGAGAGAAATCAAACGTATCCTGTGCATTAATTTATTTTTAATCAGTTCTCTCATGTCATCAGCAAGAGACATTCTCCTTGAAAGAAATACACAAACCTTCTTTTCACTCTTCACAAATATAAAATTGATAAAACAGCCCTGAAATAGAAACTATTTTCCTTATTTCTTGGTAAGTTTGTGGAAAGGAAAGGGAAGGTTATCTGATTTGTTAACAGGGCTTGGAAAACTCCCTTGGGAGATGTTGCTATCCATTATGGTTGTGAGTCTGTGCAAAAAGAAGAGTCTGCAAAAATAACCAGATGCACCTAGTGCATTGGAAACAACAGTCATGATACTGCTTTGAATAATACGCAACTGCGGGATCTTGCTGGAGGTGAAATAAGATATAACGGGGAGAATCAAGAGTGAGTGTTGAAAACCAGGAGGTTGCTAGGTGCAGTATATAATTATTTAAAAATATCTTTTAGTTTATCTTCTCTGCAGGCTTTGATTGATCAGAATTTTCTGGTCTGTTTTCAAAAGCAGTAATTTTCTTTTTTCTTTGTTTTCATGGAAAATAATGAACTGAATACAGGCTGATTTGTCTCAAGAAAGCCTACCTTATTAACTAGGGACATAAAGAATTCATGCTGAAAATGTAATAACCCTGAGTTGCATATAGCTTGCAGTTTTTGCGTTAACCCATGCTCTGGGTTATCTTTCTTCTGGTCGAAGGGATGTTGGCAGGGGGGAAGATGTTCACATCCCTAAAAATATATGTGGTGCTTAGTAGAACAAACCTGATAAATTATTAACAAGAAGTATTTGTTGAAAGTGGTCAGTAAACACATATTTCAGTGGGTTTTCCCAGTCTCCCTGGAGGAAGGAGGATGTAGTGACTGGGGAAGGGTTGGTGTATGGGTCAAGCAGCCAAAAGGGAGACAGCAACATCCATGCTTGGTGAGAGATATGACTCCAGACATGGGCTTAGACATGTTAAATATAGGTTCATCTGGGAAAAGACTAAGTTTCAGACTACATATTCCTTCAATTTTTGGAGAAAAAAAGTGGGAAAATCCTTGGGATTTAGCAACTTGTGAGGCTTTTCCTCACCTAACCTTTTCATGTTTGTGGTTTCACAGAATGCAGTCCATGAAATAGTATGGTTTTAGGGGGTTGGTGTTCCGATATTCACTTCCAGTTGATAGGTCCCAGTTTGTCTCAAGCCAAGAGTGACCAAGTGTAATTACCATGTGATGGCCGTATACAGATATGAGAGTGTGGGAGAAGAGGGAGAGAGGAGGAAATGTGTAGAGCATTGGCTGTGGGTTGTTGGTTCTTGCAGTTATCAGCATCACAGTATCGCAAATGTATGCATGCGGAAGTTGTGTGGTTTGCTTGAAAATCATGAATTTTGAATCCTACTTATTTGTTGAATTCTTTGATTTGCCTCAGATTTTGAGCCCTTAGTTTTCAGTTTAAAGCTTTGCTTGGCAAATGTGAAGCCTGCAAACTTAATTAGAAAAAGAAGGATGCAGATTGTGATTTGGATGGGTCATTTAATGTAAAATACAAAATAGGATGAAGATGAGAGTCTTGTCAAGAGTGGCAGTAAAATTTAAACAAACCTTTTGCAGCTGATACCAATTGCTCAGTGCTCTATACTGAAGGAGTGGCTCCAGGAATAACTGGGTTAGCTTTTCTGACTTGAATTTGCTACTAGCTGAGGTGAGATTAGTGTAATGAAACCCATTTGCCTTTAACGTCTCAGTGCTTTGCCTCTAATGTCTTTTTATCAGAGGGGCAAACAGCTGTACCCATCTGAAGATCAGTCTTGCTGTCTGTATCAGAGACTGTCATGTAAATAGTCTCTGAGAGGACTTGAAATAATAGAGGTGAGTTTTGGGAATACATACTGCTTTTATCTAGACTAAATGAATTCTCTGTTGGAAAAAAACAAACGTTAGTCCCCAGTGCTGCCATTCTGTCACTTCTCTTTCCCAGCAAATTAAGATATTACCCATGGTGTAGTAAATTATTTAAGATCAATACACTTGGCGAGTTCTTATCTTGTCCAGTAGGCTGAAGATGAAAAATTATGCTGCATGTTTCCAAACGAAGTGTTTCATACATGATAAATAGTCATTAAATTGTGCCTCACAGATGACATCATGCCTAATAATACATTAGGGGTCTTTGTATCTATGCAGCTCCCAGGAGTCAATTATTTTGTCAGCTAGTGCTGCCTCATGAAAATAGCAGATTTTTCTACCAGGGCCAGACAGCTAGCCATGAAGGAGTAACTAAAGCCTAAAGAAGATGTGGTGGTGGAAAATGCGGCATTGCAAGGCCAGCGTAGGCGAAGTGAATACTTAGAAGTTGTAGAAGACCTTGAGGCTGATGCATTTTTTTCTGTTTACCATACTGATGAGCAAAGTGCAGAAGCAAATGTTCAGCTTTAAAAACAATTGGGAGCAACTGAAATATTCTCAATGGGTACATGCACCTCTAAGCTGAGCACAGGCCTTAATTCCTGTGTAATGATGTGCCTAGAAGGAAACTTCTGGTTTTTTGATATTTCTTATATTAGTTATTTAAGCTGTCTACATGAAACTCCAAACTCAGTCCAGGTTAAAACGTGCTCATGAGAAGCTGGAAGCTGCCTTCTAGTTGTGGTACTATTATTTATGTGCTGAGGTACACTTCATATATTTCCGTGTTGGCATTACTCTGCAAGCAGTCAGTATACCTATTTGTATCATATATGGCATGTATCATATACGCCTTAACTGGTTTAGCCTTGGCTTAGGAGTGTTTTTCTGTTTCCTGTGAATAATAGTATGAAACAGCTCATTATTTTAGGGAGTGATGAGCATGTGTGAATTATAACAATCCTGTATGGCCTTTCTTTGGAGCAGATACAAGTCCCGACACAACTGGTAATATTTCTTTGTAGCTGTAGCTCTTCCCTGAGCTCTTACATATAAAAGTTTGACCACTTTCTCTCCTCCCTTATTGAAAGTTCCAGCTTTAAGATTTTGTACCGGGGCAGAGTTTGTGTTGGCGTTTTTCACAAACGGGATGGGACTGCCGGGAGACGTTTCCACGAGCTTTATTGCGGCATCAGTCTCAGTAGAGGGTGAGACAACTGAAAGATGGCATCAGCTGACATCTTGCCAACAGCAGCCAAAGATCTCTTTGTTACAGGGCATTTTAAAAACTTTCTAGCCAACAGCATATTGCTAAAGCTTACAGACAGTTGTTCTGGGCAGTCACTAAAAGCACACGTACACCGGCTTCAAACCATGCTTGCTTGTACGCTTTCTATTAACAATACACAATACTCCATTATTAAGCTTAAAACCTTTTACTATCTTGCTAAGCATATTTTTCTGCAGTGTTAAGGTCCATCTTGGCCAAGCCCAAAAACTCAAACTATTGTTTCATATCCTTGCTTGCTGTACTGTTGTATCTTCTCTACTTTCAGGCTTTGCAGCTGCAGCTAGCTCTATGTTCTCTGCTCTTTCTGTTTCTGAGGCCTGCGCTCACAGCTTCTGACAGTCTTCTTACCTTTACTATTTCCCACAGTGGCCTCTGTTCTCAAAGCTCACCTATGTGAAACCCTGGAGATGCTGACTGTCCCAGAGGTCTGCAGCGCAGTCTCACCTGCACCATCTGCATGACGGTGCACTGCAGCTGATGGGAAGCTGCAGGCACTTTATCAGCTTGAAACCCTGTCTCTCATCAGTCTTTTGTTTGGTGGGAGCTGTTTGCAAAGTTTTCTCCAAAAAATGTACCTAAGGTTGTTTCTGCTTCTCGTGTTTTCCTGAACATGGTAGTTAAGGTGGTTGCAGTGGATATTGAGAGAATGATGTTCTTTACTTTAAATAGATTCAGAACATACTTGAAATCCTGAAGAAACTGTTGGTGGCTGGATCTCCTACTGAACTGGCATGGGTGAAATCATGGAATAAATATGAGCAAAAGTTTTGACACTGTTGCGTCCTGATTTGCTCTCAAAACAATCTGTACGTATCCAAAAGCTCTTTAGGCAGTTGGGTATGGCCAGCAAATGTCTGTGTAAAGAACATTTTAAAATGGGAATTTCATATGATAAAGAAACATTTTTCTGGATTTAAGCAAGAATACTAGTTAAAAGCATTTGTGGCTTTAATGACCTCAATCTCCAGATTCAGTTTACTGTATAGAGTGTTTCGAATGCCTAAATTCTTCATGTCTTTCACAACAAAGGATGCTGGATGCCTCAGTGATCTTGGAGGCTACCCAAATCGGTCTTAGACTGTTTTGGGACTGGTTGTGACGTGACCTAGAGAGATGCTCTGCAGTAAATTATCTTTCTAAGAGGAACCCAGCAGGTTTTGCTGAAGCATCCTGCTGGGATGAAGGAGAATGAGAAGCATGCAGTGCTCAGTGATGTGCAGGAGGACCATAAGGTGATGAGGAACCATGCTTGTGGCACCAGCAGCACAGGGCGATGTGGTGCTCTTGGGAGTGGGCATGACTAACCAGCAGATGCTTCTGGCCATTTCTGTGCCGTGGTCTTTCCTAGTTGCTCCTTCACTGCTGTGAATTAATTTGCAGCAGCATTATGCTGTCTGTCTGATTTTGCTCAAAAGAACAAACTGGTAATTGTGTTAAACTGATCTTGCAAACAGTGGAGAATGATGGCTTCTGTTTTTCATCTTCCCACCTTCACCGTCCCAAGACTTGTGTTTCTGTGAGGACTTCCCGAAGCCCTGAGAGCTGTCACCCAAGCCCAGTGAATTACAGTTTTAACAGTTTTGTCTGCTCCTTAATGCTGTTGATGGGTTTTCATCCTGATGGCTCTGCTCTGAGATGCTCTGTCAGGAGTCTGCTCCATGTTCTGGCAATGAAGCCATCCAAGGAGGTGATACGCTCCTGAGGGGTTTTTTTGTTTTGTTTTCTGTGGGCTTGCAGGACAAAGACCAACCTTGGAAGGGCAGGACCATCTGAGACCGTCCCCAGCCTCTTCCTTCAAATTGATACTTGATGTTTTTATGGTGAAAGCACTTGGGAGTTGGTGTGTTGGAAGTGCGTGGTGGTTGTGTTGCTGGACATTAGCAATCACCTTATCCATTTGTTCTGAACTTACCTTACTGTGTGTGAATCCAAAAGCTGATCTGTCGAGTCTGCTTTAGCTGTCTGATTCAGGCATACTTAGAAAACACTGCTGGTCTAATTTCAGCAACATGCCTTTGCTTTTTCTCTCAGAGTTTTTGAGTCTGTGCAGAAGAAAGGGCAAAAGGGGGAGAAGGGGAGAGTGTGGGGACTGAACCATGAATTGCAAGCCTACAATGTAGCCTACGGAACTACATTTTGAGGGGGAAATTTTAGGACAAGAGGTGGGACAGTCTCAAGTGACCGTAAGAAATCAGTAGAAGGCTACCTTTTAGATATTTTTGGTTGAAATTTCAGGACTGATAGGGAAAAAGCATGAGAAATAGTGGCTGGTATGGTGGGAGTTAAGACATTTTTTTAAAGGAGCTTTTATAAAACAAAATAAATTCACTACCTAAGAATAAAGCTAGAATGCCATTTTACCTGTTAAAACCGTTCATTTTGAGTACCCATGGCTGGATTTAGTTCACTCCAATAGTGTTTTTAAGGATGTAAGAGTATAGCCTTATAGAAATGTTATGGCTATCACTGAGTTTAGATAGGACATCTGCTTTCTTGCAGTATTACTGATAGTAATAGAAACAGTGTTTTTATCATGTGTAAACCCCATGATTTTTCTAGGTTACTGTGGAAATTGTTTCCACTGCTTCAATGCTAGCAATACAACTATAAATTGTGTTCAGAAAATATGTCCTTGAAATACCCTTTGTTCTACCTTCTTTTTTCATGCTTAGTGTGCGCTACTACTCTTTCTTTTCCCAATAACCTGCTTTAGGGAAATTATGTAAAAGGCTCAAGAGCACAGATATCACCATATTCTTCTTTTCCCTGTGTGCTTATTTTCTATTGCAATGCCCAAAGTGTGTTAAGATATTATATTATTTTCGTATTGTAATTAGTTTCTTCCTGGATGGATGTGGATTGGGGGTTTTTTTGCTCTTAGATGTAATAATCCTCTGTTGTTGTTCTGAAAGTGTAATGCTATGATTTGTAGTGTTTTGAGCCTTATATCTGTTCATATATTTCAACTTCATGCTCTGTGTTTTGGGAGAGATCACAGTGTACCCAAACCTTTGAGGGCACTTCAGGATCCCAGCTGGAGGGTTCTTCCATGTGACCAGTCTCCTAATGCAAGCAGAAACCCCATAATCAGACAATTGGAACTGTTCTCAGGTCCTCATGTTGGCCTCTAAAAGATATAGTTACCAGTTTCTGCAAATCTTGCCTCTCTTCCAATTCAGGCCATAAAACATTCTTTTCTGAATAGAAATTACCTGTACCAGGTTGTTCCCATTCTCTGCACCCCAAGGAAGCTAAGGGTAATTCCAAATCACAAACCAGGTGTTAGAAACTTCTCAGTATTTGTAATGCTCATGGAGCTGAAGAGCTTGTTTCGGGATCTGCATTAGGCCTTTGGAGATAACTTCAGTGTGCTGCAGGGAGCTCTTTGAATACCTAGGTAGAGGCTTATGTTGTCTGTACTTAGTAATTTTTGTGCTTTGGAAACATGGACTGGGCAGGGGCGTGTGTCCTCTGGCTGTACTTGGATATTTTGTCTGTCTGAACAGATGAAGCCTGTGCTGGGTAGTCAGAGAGCCTCGTCTTGCCCATTAAATTTGGTCAAAGTGGAGGTGTTCTCTCTTTTCACCAAAGGAAACCTAAGCCACCTTGTTCCCTGCCAGGCTGGTTAGGGAAGGGGGAATGATTGTGTGAATAAGGGAAGAGGAAGGAGGCGGATCATCATTATTCTGTGGTTACTTACACATTGTTTCCATATGCTGAAATGCAGTTAGTTATCAAAGAAAATTTAAGTAGTGCTGTTTCAGACAAAGTAAAACTTTGCTCACCTTTGTGACAAGCAACTGGAGAAATAGCTGAAGTTCTTCTGAGAATTCAGAAGAAACACTGATCACCATCAGGGTGAAATATTAAACAGTAGTTCCTCTGAGAGACCTATATCCATGTTTCCATTCCTGTACAATTGCCCTGACGTTCAGACTTGGTACTGAAGTGAGGAGAAGTTGAGAAAGCACAAGGGCTTTTTCTACTTGGATGACTTATGTAGGTGCCCAAATAAGTGTAGAGAAGACTAATTTCAAGTGAGTCTTGCAAAAGGCAGCATTGGGGACAAAATGGCATTTCCCTCTGAAAGTTCAGGCTTGTTCTGGAGACTTATGGCTCGAATGTCTTGTTGAAAGTGCATTTTTAGGAAGATGCACAGCCTGATTTCTGAGGACTAAATAGGAAGTGCACAGGATTTATGTAAATCTGGGGAAGGCATTGCAGTGTCCTGTGAACATATCCATCTCTACACAAAAAGCAGAAGCTGGGATATTTAAAGTGGTGCTTCTGACCTTGGGCAAGTCTTTTTTTTCTTCTTGTCTCCTAGCTTCTTGTCAGTTCAGACAGATTTTACTGTATTTTGGGGTAAAATATACTAAATGACCCAGAGGTTTATCTGGGGCATATCAGCACTACTGTATTACACGTAATAGTATGCTTGGCACTTGGTTTTTGCATACCCATCTGTTTGCCCTTACTAATGCTAGCTATCAGCTGAGAGTCCAAGAGCATTTCTGCCGCATCCTGGATGTTTATATCCATGAAAGAATTAGTGAGGAGAAGGGGAAGGGGATGAGCAGTTGGAAAACAAGGTTTGCAATTAGTAGGTAAACCTGGAATTTGCTGAACCTCCTGGAGGAGTTGGTCTGACCTGCACTCAGGCATATGCTCCCCATGCAGCAGCACACAAACATGTGCAGCATGAGCAGCCTAAAGGGTGGCTAATATTTACTGAAAATGAACAGCCTGTGAAATCTCTCTGGAAACACTGCATTGTGGAAAGAGTGTGGAGGGACCCGAGGGCAGCTGTTGGACGATGCATCACAGATGCTCCTTTGGAAATGGGTGATTTGCTGCTGAAGAGCTGCCTGGCTTGTTTGTGCAGCATGCCCTCAGTGCTGCCCAGGCAAGACAATCCACCATGCTGGCTGCTCATGTTGTAGCAGGATGGTGCTGACAAGTTAATTCTTCCCCTTGGAGTTCCTACAGCAGGACCTCTAGGTGCTGCCCAATGCCAAATTGGTGAATTGATAGTTCTGCTTAACTGCATTATGGAAAGCCACAACAACCTGAATTTAATTGCTTCTTATCTGTCCTTAATGCTGAATTTTACAGTATCTATAGATCAAGACTCGGGGAAAAGGAACGATTCGAACTTCCTCAGATTTTAGTGCAGTCAAAAACTTTGCTTTGCTTCAATAATTTAAAAAAGGTATAACAGACAAAATAGCAATACTTTGCAACTGGGCATTTTATGACTTGTTAATAAAGCCCTAGCTGGACTGGAAATCAGACAATTTTTTCCCTAATCCTCATGAGATACTCGAGTTTGAGAGTTTGTAAGCCACAGCAGATAGCTGTGCTGACCTGAGCTATGGTCACCAGCCTGATGGCTAGCCTGTGGTGCAGGTGCCTTCTGGAGTCTGTTGGCAGACGGGGTCAAATGAAAACATGGATGTCACCATCTACAAAGGGACTTGGATTTCAGCCCTTGAAGACCACCCACTATTCCCCACACTTCGTCCAGGTGGCACTGTCATATTCTGGAAGTACCAGACTTTGTTAGGTACCTCTGACTTAAACTGATGGGAGAATGGAAGTGCTGTTATGGGGGCACAGTCGAAGGAACTTGGGTTCTCTAATTGTATTTCTCTCCTTAATATGTTGGGATTTCTTACATGTTTAAAATTTATATATTTTGAAATTAAAATTTTTCAATCTTGGGTTAGGTTTTTCCCAAAAATAGCTCCCTCTCCAATACTGTCTAAATAACAAGTCACTCCAAATTGTAGGACTATGGGAATTTCTTGAACTGTGGGTAGTTATAATACCTTTTAAAGATCTGCTTTACCAACCCTAGCTTTTTTCCTCTTTCTGTTACTTTGATACAAGAAGTTTTTTCTGGAAATGTTTATCTCCTTTTCACCATCTTGTAACTGTGACTGCACAGGAAGCATTGATATTTCCTGGATTTTTGCCTGTCCTTGGCCAAAGTCTGCATCAGTAAGAAAGCACATTGCAGGTAACTAATACCTTTGCATATTTGCAGTCAACGAGTGCCATAGAAAGTCTGCAGCTGAGCTACTGGATGAAAGAAGAGCTTGTTTAAAAGAAAAGAAAAAAAAAGGAAGATAAAGCATTTTACCTTTTATGAAACTGTGTTCCTCATTTATTTAGGTCATCTGTTATGGGGAGTGGGGGAACTATTACTCCTGCTATCTTCATGCTGCTTGTGATTTATTTTCAACTTAAGTATCATGCTGGCATCACACAGGACATTTACAGTTTTGAACTGAGATGCCTCTCTCCCTGCCTGGTGGTAATGCCCTATCAATTCCAAATGGCAATTAATGCTGTTTCCCCAAAATGACTTCTGCAGAAATAAAGTGTAATTGGAAAGTAGTTGCCCATTACAGTGATTTATCTTGTCAGTGACTGATTTGTTATTTAACTCTAAAACATTTTATTGATGTCTTTGGAAAGTGACTACGTGACCTAAGTAAAAATGTTAAACTTATTAATCATGGTAAGTTTTCTCTGCTGGGTTTACCATATACATAAATTATGTAGCTTGTAAAATAGGCTGTTTATTATGCTAAGAAAATACAGCGCTGTACTACAGACAGCACATAGTTTTAGTTTTATTAGCTTTTAAAATAAAAAGTTCAGTAGATAAAAAGGTTAAGTACAACTTACTTGGTTCATTTTTTATGGAGTCCCTTTGAAGGTAAAGATACTGCGTCCGTGGTGAGTAGTGTTGTAATTCATTTCCATAACCTGAAGTTCTTACTAAGTTGCACCTGGGAGGAGGATCACCTCTTGGCACTGAAAGCCCCAGGTGTGATAGATTGCAAAAATTCAGACACCTGTGAGCTTTACAGATTCCAAAATTTTTACAAACATCATTAGCATGAGAAAATACCCTTTACTATCCATTGGATTCATTTACATGAATGGTGGAGAGCAATATGACTAATAACATGAACTCCCCTCTTTGCTGCAAGACTAATAACTGTGAGGGTTGATTTTGAAAGCATGAAGCCTTGACTGGGTTGTGGCATTTCTCACAGGAGCAGGGAGAGTTGACAAAAACGATCTGGAATGTTTCTGTAGAAAGAAAAGTAAGCAAAGGAGAAGGAATACAGCTCTGCTTGTGATGAATTGCTTGAGATGCCAGAAATAAGCAAAAGGACATAGTAGATCCCAGGAGGAAGAGTGTCTGTGTTGTGGAGGAGGACCTGAAGGACAGGATCTTCCTCATGTCTGCTCTCCAAGATAGTGTTAAGTTATGAGCAGTGTCATCTCAACTTTAAATTAATTCTCCCCTCCACTGTAGCATTTTCTAGATCTAAGAGGGAAAGATGAGCTCAAACCAATTCTCTTTGTACATAGCAGTCCTTTGTGCAGATCTCTCCTTTGCAATTCATCCTCCTCGTGATAGAAATACTGAATCTTTCTTTTCAGTAGAAATTTTGTCATAAAACAATAGAGCAAAGTTCTTGATTTAAAGCAAACCTCATGGTGACAAAATCACTGCATCTTTCCATGTTGTAAGAGTTGCTCCCAACCCTTCTCTTGCTGCATTGCAATAGGAATGAACATCATGCCATACCAGAGTAAGATTTCTTTGATTTCCACATCTGATCTGAGAACAGGCAGAAACTTAGGCTTTATCAAACTGGTATTTATTACCTGTTTATAATTGCCATTGCTGGAGGATCTGAACAGTTTATTTACAACACTGTCCACATCCTCTTTCTCCTGCAAGTCCCCTGTGTCGCTGCAAGTGATAAAAAGATGCTCTGATTTAGGTCTTGAAGACACATGTGTGTGTTAATATCCTGTTGAATAAAAATGCAGCTCTATAGAACTGCTTCTAATTTCCTTCTATGTGCAATGCCCCAGATATTCATTATATGATCTCATTTCATTTTATTACCTTACTCGTTTTAATTTTTATTTTATTCATAACAAAAACATAGGCTAAGCAGAAAAGATGAAGATCAAATACAGGAATGCCAACAGATAAAGAAGTTTGTCACATTAAATAGGAAATTTCATGCTATTAATATTCAATCACATGGGAAGCAGGTAGGGTGAGTCGGTCAGGGGGAGACAAATCAAAAAGATGTGAGCACCAGGCTTGGAAAAGATTCTTCTTCCTGGAAAAAGAGTCTGAATCATGTGATTGTCCTTTAAGCAGCAAAATAGCTGGGAATGATGAAATTTACTGACATTTATCTTCACTATGGAAATCTTTTATCCTGTTTGTTAACTGGGTAACAGTCGACTAAACCTTTTACTTTCTAAGAAACAAATGCCTGAAGAATTTGGTCTCCTGGCTTCCTGCTGCAGATTTGGGAGAGTGGGGTGTTGGCTGAACAAACTGCCCTGTCTCATTCCTTGCCCATAAATAATGTTCCATAAGGAATGTCCTCTGTGCAGGGTGTGCATAAGAAACTACCAGCTGATCTTTTGTCCAAACAGGTGCCAGACTGTGATACAGGTGGGGAAGCCAAGCTGTATCCCCACTTGAACATCAACATTGGGATGGGCTTGTGGCACGGCATGGGTGGTTTTTGTCTGAGGGAAAGCTGTGAATGTCTAATGAGAAAGTAAATTGTTATGGTTTTGCATCACATAGAGCATTTGTGAGCTGGACAGCAATGATGGGAAATAAGTCTCCAAATTCCTGCTTCTCTCTGAGTTGTGAGGTGATCCTTGAGCACAAAATCCATGGAGATTTGGTAGTGACAAGAAAGACTAAACCATATTATTACTCACATATCTGCATTTAGTGACACTTGGAGAGGCTTTTGACAGGAGGCCCTTAAGCTTTAATCCCCAAGTCTACATTTTGTGCAGTAACCACTAAAACAAAGGGATTTCAGGTTTTTAAGTAGCATTGGCTTATTTGTTGAATTCAGAACTGTTGCTCAAGATGTTGGAGGGGGTTACTGGTGGCTGTTGTGGTTTCTGGCATTTAATATTGGCAGGTCATGGCTGAGGAAGTTCTTTTCTTGTTGTCTGTCTGTAATGTGTCTGTGAGGTTTTGCCTCATCAGGGTCTCTCCGGAACTGATGCTCCCTGTTCCTTGGGGCTCCTTACGGTCACCTTGTCAGCAGTGGGTGGTCCTGGCCTGATTGACTGGGTTTCAAGGAACTCTTGGCTGTGTTTGAAGGAACTTTTGCCTGTGTGCCTGTTTTGGTAAGACCACTGAAGTGAAAGTCAAGCAGTAGTTGCAAGGCAGGGTGGCAGTGAAAGACTGAAGGACATTGAGATGGGTGCTTTTCACAGACTATTTGACATGCTGTAATCCACTTTTGTACTTTAGTAGTTCATTTCATTAGCTTGGCACTCCCTGTCTAAATATAAAAAATGCATGCTGAAAAATCGATTACTGTCACTTGTCAGTGTGCCTCATTTACCCTGCCTCAAGTGCCTGGGGATAATTGGCACCAGTGGAAAAGTTTAGCAGCCTCCAACTGTCAGCAAGGTTGCAAAGGCACAAAACAGGCATTCCTATCATGACATTGGCACGTCAGCTTTGGGGGGGTTTTGAAGGTGGGTTTGCAGGGGTGGTTCCCATTGCAAGCTAATTCTTGCTGGGAAAAGCCTCCCCTCAATTCCCCTGAATTGCTCTCTGGGACAGACCATCCCTTTTTCCCAGCTCTGCAAGCCTGTCTTAAACAGCTTCCTGTGAAAGTCTGTTCAAAGAACTGGAAGTGCTACTTAGGGGAGAAGCCTTCTTGGGGCTTATAGCTCTGAAATGAGTCCACATGTGTAAGTTTTCCAATTGGTTCCTCAGCTTGCATTTGCACTGAAGTTTGAATGGAGTCCCAGGAAGTTTTCTTGAGGGGATGTAAACTCTGCAAGCCTGTGCTTCTTGAGGGTACTTGAGTTTTACTACAGCCTTTCTAGTTGAAGATGTGGCTTTGAGAATAACTCCTGGAAAAGATTACAATCTCTCTAGAGTGCCTTGTATTTTAATCCTTCTAATCTATAATATTTTCAGCCTCTGCATATTGATGGATTTCTTTTTTTCTGTGGGGATGTTAAGAATAATAACCAGAATGAAAATCTTAGTACAAGGCATCTCTGCTGAATTTATATGCTTTTTTATTCCTAGTTAATCAGCAGTAAGTCTCAGGGTGTCAGTGGGTGGTCCTGCATCATCAATAATCATCAGTTCTTACAGTCTGTGGTCCAACCATTGAAGTCCTGCAGTTTAAAGTCTGTAACTTGATAGAGCAGCTGAGCTTTTGCCCTGTCATTTTAAATGATGTTCCATAATAGTATTTAATGTGATGTTAACTTTCAATGGGAGCATGACTAAACACTAGAAATTTTTTGACATTTGTCTGTTGTTCATTATGGTTGATGTGCAGTTGGTCATCCTTTTTAAGTAACACTGCATCTAGCACAGATAACATGCTTGGAACATAATGAGCTGTCAAAAGATTATAGCTACAGAAAGGTCAAATAATCACTTAAACATGGTTAAAAATAATTCTTAAAAATGCTGTTGGGCTGCTTCTTCATTGCATTTAGTTAAAATATTTAAAGAAAGCCCCTAACTCCCATAGTTCTGTTTTTCTGAGATAAGTATAACAGACATAGATAACACAGAGAAAGAAGAAAACCTCTTACGTTTCAGCATCATTTTAGAGAAATAAAACTAAGCACCCTGACTTGACAGGGAAGCACTCTCTGAACATATTTTGCAAGTGTGTTTGTCTCTCAGTGCAAATTAATTACTAATTGCCTGTTATGTGATGGGTTGAAATTAGCTCTTTCTTTCTTATCGTAGCTTGAGACATCTTTGCCTCCTTCTTCTTAAGGAGGTCAGGGCTTCAGCCTCCTCTGGAATCCCAAATGAGATTTGTCAGTCAGGCGTAGCAAAATCTAATCTCATCCAGAGAAAAAGAAAAAAACAGACCAGAAAATGATCTGATTTTCCGATTTCATGGCCAAGGTTACCCCGGAAAGTGGCATTTAAAGCCCGTAACTAAGGTGGCATGCCAAACTAAGCACTAATAACAGAGCAGCCATGTGGAAAGATATCGCTTTAACAATTTTACAGTTGCTAAGTGTGAAAATTGTAGTGTGGGCAAGCTCCTGGAATCTGTGGCAATTGGTTCAAAGAGCTGGAATTGATGCTCAGTGAGAAAACACTCTCAGCCCCTGTAACTCTTAAACACTGATGAGGTCAGCTCCTGCTTTTGCTGTTCAAACATAAGGCTGAACAGCTTCATTAAAGAGATTTTTTTTTCTTTGAGAATAAAAAAAATAGCAACAACACCACATAGTGTTGGTTGGTGACTTGATAAGAGGGTGTTATCAGCGTGATCTTGTGCCTTACAGACCTGAAAGAAAAAAAGGTTAGTTGGCTGCACGTAAAAGATGATGTAATTTTTCTTGTTCTAAGCGCTGTTCTGCTTGTGCTTCTCAGACACACTTGCTTCTCATGCACGTGCACGAGTGCATGCCCCCATCCCCTGAGCTATGCCTGTGCACAGCTTTGTTCTCTGAAAACACCTCGCTGGTGCAATGCATGGGGCACCATCCATACACGTCCCTGGGATGGGAGCAGTGAGGTGATGTGTATCGGGAAGCGTTGAAGGAGCAGATTGAAAGGAAGCGTATGCTCACGTTTCTGACATTATCTCTGGGCTGATTTGCACTAGAGGTAGAAAGACATCTTGGAGGAATAATCTGTTGAAGGAGTTTGTACATCAAAGGCTGACTATTATTTACCCAGATATTAAATGAGCCAAAGGCTACTGCATGTCTTCTATAAATCATCAGCCAGCCTTCCAATCCCAGCACAATGAAGCACTCATACCGTGGACTGGATGTAGTGAGGGCTCCAGTCCCCCCTGTAAAACTGTGTTGTCAGAACTCCCTTGCCTGGCAGCAGAGGTGGCACTTGCCATCTTATGCAGCAAATGCACAGGGCCCAACCCAGGCACCTGTGCAGTGACAGACGCACCCCACCAGAGATGACCGGGCAGACAAGGTGCTGCAGCAGCAAGAGGCTTTGCTGGGGCTGCAGGAGCTTTGCAGAGCTCGGGACAACCCTTCAGAGAAACACGCCTGGAAGGAGACTTCTCTACAGATGAGGAGATGTTCTCGCCTCCTGTGGCTCCAGGGTGTGCCCGAATTTGGATGAAGGCAGTTTGGGACAAGCTGCAGCTGTGCTGTTGGTTGCTGGGCTGTCTCTAAAAGGGCAGAAATTGCCATCAATGTTAGGCAGGTGCCCAGAAGTTCTGATTACAGTAGTCCTTTCTGTGAGCACGGGAGGCCTGAGATGATGCCTTCTCCTGGCTGATGCAGTACCAGCACTTTTGCAGCTGAGGTCATTCGAGTGCCTCAGTGAGGCTGCAGGGATCAAGCTCTAGGTAGCTGTTAGCTAAGGCTGTGGTTCTTAATCAGCTGGCATCAGTGAGGCTTGGAAAATCACCCCAGTTGCTCTTGAGCTGGGGCTGGGAATGTTAAGCCTTACCCATTTGAAAGCTTATTTATGACCTGCCATTGAATGGTTTGTCCTGGCCTGTGTGAAGCATACCTAGGGACCTCTTCAGGACCAGTGTATGTTTTGTGAAGACTTTGTCATTATGTTTCCTCCCTTCTGTATTTCTGCCATTGTAAGCCTCGAGGTTCTGTGTGTCCCTTTCTCTTAGCTGGTTTTAACGCTTGCCTTTTAAAAGTGAAGATTCCTGTGTGATAGCACTGGAGAGGCGAAATGTGTTGGGGGTTGGCTGGGCTGCAGTAAGCTATTTTTGCACAAATTTCTTGCCTCTCTTAATGTTGTTGTCAGCATGTCATGTTTCTAGAAGCTGAAGTCTAAAGCAGCTTATATTTAACACTCTGCAGAGAGTGCCAGGACTGGAGCCTGGCATGCTCATGTGGAGTAATGAGCTCTGGTCTTTCAAGGACAACCCATTTGTGCCACGGGCTGCCTGGTGCAGATGATGAGCGTTTGGGTGGGTAAAACCCTCGCTTGCTGGGTTGGGAGTGAGCAAAAGCTCCAGCACAGGCTTCTGCCTTGGCTGCAGAGCCTGGCAGCAAGGGCCAGGAGATGGCTGGCTTGGCCTAAAGGTTAGTATTTCTCTTCTGGTTTGAGCAAGAAAGCTTAGAAAGCAGAGGGCTGAAGAGCAGAGAGGACTACCACTGTTGTCGTGCTAGTCCTTGTCTGCCAGAAGCACTAACTCATATAATCCTGCCCATAAACTCATTTTAGCATTTTTATTGCACCACCTGCTCCAAATAAACTGGAGGTATGGTTTAAACTCATTTGGAAACAAAAAGCTGAAGTTTAGACTTTCTCCATATGGAGACTCCTTGTGAAATGAAGGAAAATCAAGGGAAATGCTGATTCAGCTCTTTCTGTAGATCCCTGTATCACCAGCCTCTCCATTTTGGAAGAATTATGAACCATAATTGTGAACCATGAATACATAATTATGAACTGCTGCCAGCATGCCAAAAGGAGAAGATTTTTACAGAGAAATTGTGCATGTGCAGAACTTAGGCCTCTGCTCTTGGGGGCCATGTCACCTGCTTGTAATAGGAAAAACAAAGCAGTCCCACAGTGTGTCTTTGCAGCCCATCCCTACCAGCTCCTCCAGGCATGCTGAGGCTTTCTAAAGAGACTGGGAGAGACAGAGAAAAACTCTCTCCTTTTGGGGAGCAGTCTGAGCAGCTTCTGATACTGGGAACGTCAGCATTCTGCTGCCAGCAACCATGATGTGGCAAGGCACTGGGCCATGGCTGGGATTTTTGGGGTTCAATATGGGATGGAGGAGCTGGCTTTTGGGTTCTGTAGTTCCTTTTCTTTTTTTTCTTTTTCCTTTTTTTTTTTTTTAACCCAACACAAGATTATTAATAGTATTTGCAATGAGGCTGTATTGTAGTTGTAATCTATGACAACATTGGGTATAAATTTGTCAAATCCTCCATATTTATCTTCCTAAACATAAAAATTGTTTCGAATTGGTGTAGCCTGAGGATGCTACAAAGGCTGTTGTTGTTTCAATGCATTTCACAAGTGGGTTGTCTGACTGCATTCTTAAAACCATATCCACCAGCATGTATTGCAAGCTTCTTTCTGGTGCCTAGATTGCACTATATTTATTTACCAAGGTAACTCTGGTTGATAAAATGTTTTATCAACTTTAACCCTTCATTCATGTGGTTTACTGTGTCACCCATGTTTCTTGCAGCCAGAGATATTGGACTCCTGCCTGTCTACTTCCTAAACGAACACACGTGACCTCATACATTTAAAGTGACACATGGGAAATATTTCTGGGATTATCAGTAATAGAGAGCAAGAATTACTTACATTTCTACCTGACCTGTTTGGCTCAGGAGAGTTGGGGATAGGTATCACCATACTCAGTGATTCAATCTGTCACATGCCTGAGTCTGAGATGTCACTGCTGGCTGACTGCTGGTATCTCTGTGGGTGGCAAGGCAGCTGTTGAAAACAGTAGTTTTTTATCTCTATTCACCTTCCAAACCATAAGGAAGGGTGAAACGGGAAGTAAATGGCTGGAGCAGAAAAAGTCTCCAGCCTTGGAAGAAGTCAAGAGTCCATTGGATTCAGCCCTTACATGGTTGGAGAAGAGGGGGAGGAAATTATGCTATTTCTGGAAGACATTATTTCACTGTCAATAGCTTTTGAAAAAAGGAAGGCACCCAGGCTGCTCACTTCCTTCTCCAGCAAAGCAGCAGCACAGCCCCTCCTAAGGTCTGGACTTTGGTTTCCAGCCAGGCAAGGTAGTTCCTCCAGGTTGTCTCCTCTTCTGAACTGATGGCTAATCAACTGAATAACAAGCCTCTCTTTTTTTTAGAAACCTTCAAATGATGAAGTATTAGCTCTTAAACAACCTAGGGAAGCAGCATCTGGTGTGTCTATTAAGCCATATGCACTCAAATTCAATATAGCAACAGAAAAAGACAGGGTGAACATTAATTAAGAAGTCCACTGATAATAAGAACTGACTCCTGTAGAGATGATCTGTAGTTGAAATGCAGTTTGATTTAAAACAAAAGAGGAGATAAAAAACCAAGTTGGCAGAAGCTGAACTTTGAATATCCTTGAAAAAAACCCACCAAAACAGTACACACACAAAAAAAAAAAAAAAAAAAAAAGCCCTACAAAAATATCCCAGCACATTTGGGCTGTGGATGGATGTGTGTTTAGATGTGTGTGTGTCTGTGAAGCTATCTGGTATATTTACGATATGACCTCTGAATAACGTTTCATAACTGGGCAAGGAGATGAAGATCTAAATATGGGTACCTGGTTGATGTACAGGTATTGTGCAGCAGTGCTCTGGGTGTGCTGTGGATTTAGTTCTGTGGATAGAAGAGAGGGATTTCAGACCTGAGGTCAAGACCTGCTGGATTCCTGTAATGAGGTATGTTCTGTTCTCTTGGCCATTTCTGCAGGCCTAACTGGCAGGAAACTTCTCTGGACTAAGGGAGAAAAATCTTACCAGTCTCAGTTTAGATCACCTTGGATAACAAAGGGAGTGAACTTCATTAACAGGCTTGCACAAAAATAAAAAATCATTAATTTGCCCTGGTGCCTGCTGCAGTTTGATGGCCAGTTGTAGCAGAGGCAATTGGAGGATGTTGTGCTTTGTGTGAAGAAAAAAGGTTCATTTATGCCTTGTAAGCTGTTCTTATGATCTGGCTTTGTTTCAGTCCTTGTCTCATCCTCCCTTCTGATCTGTTCCCCAGAGGAATTTTGACTAAAAGTCCCAGATGCTGCTATAAATTAGCCTAAAGAGGCAGCCATGCTGCTGTATGGGAAGAATGCAACTAAATGTTTTGAGGGGATATGAAGTACATGCATCATCAGCAAGGCTTAATGCTGTGGACATAGTTATTACAGTAACTACTAAGTGTTTTCCATGAATGTTTCTGAATGGAAGTAGAACTTTTTTAAATTCTTTTCATAACTTTGACTAAGATAACCTTTTGCAGAATCGAAATACCTGAGCTTTAGAGCAGAAATGGAAATTATTTAAACATGTTAATTATCTAGCAATTCTTAGAGGAAAGATCCTTTACAAAAAAATAACTCCCAGTGAAAAGTTTTTAGCAACCATAATTATAGATGCATCAGACTGCTTTGCTATAAAGGAATCCAGATGATGAGTAACTGGAGTGTGTCCAAGTTCCCTCAGTGCCCATTGTTACTCTTGGCAAAATAAACTCATGGGTTCCAGTAACTATTTGGTAAAAGTTTAGCCGTTTTACAGACATGTTGGAGACCATTTATGCCTGCCTTTTGCACACATGGAAAGCCCTTCTGTGCTAAGCAAGTCCTTTTTTCCATGTGTTGCATCATGAAAAATTGTTGGTCTGACAAATTTATTGTCGCCCCAAAACCAGGAACAAAAAGCAGGAAACAAAACTTTCTCCTCTTCCAAGACAACGAGATACAGAAAGATGTAACTAACATCTTGAATGGGAAAGGAGTGGTTACTGTGACATGTTTTTTAACTTTTCATATGTATGTACACTTGTGTTTTTGGGTGGATTTTCAAGAGGAGGAATCATGAAGGTGAAATGAACACTGGAAAAAAAAATAGAACAGGGGATTTTTGGGTTTTTTTTCTCTTCCATTGGACTAGCTGAGTCTGTCTTAACATAAATCTGCATTATGAGGCCTCAAGTTTGAAAGTGATGCTTTTGCTTTGTGGAGCCAGCATAGTGCACCAGACTACTCCGATCTAAACTCAAAGGAAAACAAAGCAGAGAGAAAATAAAAGTATTTTTAAATAGTCCCTGCATGAAAATGCTTCAGCAGCTCTCCCTTAGATACCAAAGATACCAGGATGCACATTTCTGATGCCAAAGGGGGCAGTTTTTCCATCCCATGGCAGAGAGCAATTGCTGCTCTCGTGTTCATGGGGATAGTTGCTCACATCTTCCCACATGCGAACAGCATCAAAAGAGTTTGTGATAGTATGTGAAATCATCAGTAAGTCTGTGTCCTGATGCTTGGAGATGTGCAGGATGCATGCAAACTGCAGCTTGCCTTGAGATGCAGGCATTGCTGCTTGCTCCTGAAAGGTAAATGTATTTGTTTCAAAGGCAGAGTTGTCCTGTAAAGCAGAGTATGCTAAAGGCCAGGAGGTCTGACCTACTCAGCAGGAGCCTGTTCAATGCAATACAGATCTATATATAGGCATTCAGACTGGGAGCAGAACTACACAGGCTCAAGGGACTAAGCCAGCCTTTCTCACTGCATTGCACTCATGGGAGCTGGCCAAAAACTGATATCTTGACTTTGTTTGCTTTGGTTTATTGTCTCTGCCTTGTCTCTCCCTGGTGTACAACTGTTAAACAGCACAGTCCTTCCAGGTCCTACCGTGGAGAAGTCAGGAGGAACCTGCAGGTGGTGTTTCAGACTGACGTGGCCACAGCAGAACCATGCAATGAACCCAGAATGACTCGAGCTTTGCTGTGTCTGGCAGCAGTCACTGCCTCACCAGACTTGGTAGCACTGCCCCATGATGTGAGCCACCGAGTTACAGACTGCTGATTGTCATTGTTGTCATTATTAATCTTGTTTCAGATTCTGTGATTTCCAGTGCCACAAGTGTCCCTTGCCGTTTCACTTGCAGAAATTAATGGAATAGGTAGTTTTGGAAGGGTTTTGTCTTTGCTTCCAGTAATAGGCTCAAATACACGAAAATAGTCCTCCTGCATTGTAGAGAAATACACTCCTAGCACTCTGCTGGAGTTGCCAAGAATAAATCTCTGCATGACTTTTCCTTGCCCAGAAGGCTTACTGATTAGTCAGGTAAGTGGATTTGCCTTGAAAACACCCAGCAAATTCAACTGTTGATGGTTTTCAAGTCCACGAAGGAAATCCATGTATCTGCAGGAGGACTCTCCTGCTTCATTCACCTGGAAGCAAGGTTGAAAGATTAAAAAGGGTCAGAAATGTATTTGACATCTGTGGCACAAACACACTCAATTCTTCATCTTGGGGGAGGGAGGGCCTCTAGGTAATGGGATTTGGGAAGTTTCTGTCCTCTTTAAAACCTTGTTAGGTGATGTGATTGCCTTGCCACCTAGTAGCACGCCAATAATGAGACTTCTGATGGCTGTCACTCAGCAGGGAAGTGAATGAAGTTAGATGATGGTGATAAATTGCTTGCCATGTTGGGTGCAGAAGGGGTTAGGACAGGGCAATTGTCTGCCTGAAGCAATGTGGAGCAGGTGCACTCACACCTTTGCTCAGTAATGGGAAGTGCATTATATTGGACCTAATCTGTGCATGCATGTGAGAGCGAGTGCTGCAAGGTATTGAGGGGTTATTATTGTAATAGAATCCTTAAAAAGCAGGGGGAAAAAGCTAGGTAGTAAGCAGAAATATCTTAATTTGTCTGACAAGGCCAGTAGAGTTCTAGAGAACAGCACTGCCAGCAAGTTCCTGTCCCTACATTCTTTTTCTTCTCTGCTTAATTTTTTTCCCTAGTTTTCTCTGTGGAAAGTTCTTTTGGCTCTCTCCAGCAAAAGCTTCACACCTTTTCATCATGACTTTCATTCCCTCTCACTGTGGATTTTTCTTCTGTCTGCAGTGGCTCCCTGCCCAGCAGCAGAAATTTCCCCATGTCTGTCTTTCATGAAATCGTTGCAGGAACATATGTGTGCCCTCATATCTCAACAGCAAATCCTTGCATAGAAAGGAGGTGACAAAGACAATTCTTCCCCTCAGGCTGCTTTTAAGAAATATTAATTCCTCCTAAAGCTAGAGGCAAATAATGGAGGAGGTGAAAATAGAGAGGAGAGTCTAGGAGGGAGTCTGAGATCCAAGTGTGGTGTTGAGCTGAAGGCACGCTAAAGACAGAAAGCCATGAAACCCACAGGTAAACAGCCAGTGTCCTAATAAGGGGTATTGTCAGCACACAACAAAAGCAAAAGGATTTTGTATGCATGTGTCTGGCTAGGACCCTCGCTTGCAGCCCCTCAGTTTCTCAGTTCATCTGAGTGCCAGTGGGTTGGATCCTGGTTTTGGGGCTCACCCAAGGGCTCTGTGGGGTGCCAGGACTCAGACACAGAAGTCTGGTCTGCAGTTAGCACTGTGTATCTCTTGAGATGTACCTTGTGATAATCAGTAGATCCAGTAACACAATCAAACAGTCAGGATTTAAAAAAATACCTTGATTTCTGAATTAGAAATTGCAGTGAATTTTTCTTTAAAGCAGGTTTTCTTATGGTGTGAGAAGATGTAGCTGGAGCAGCAACACAAAATCTTCCCGGGTTTGTAGACCAGCATGATTTCCCATGCATATGGATGAAAAGAGAGGAACTATTTGTATTTTCCCCAAAAGACACTACCAACGTCTGACATGTTACCGCAGGTCTTCCAGCAGAATAACAAAGAAAGCAATAGTTTTCCTCTGTGGTCTCATCGACTCTCTTTAAGAGTTCTGGCTTGGTATTAACAAGTAAACAATGTTTGCTTCTGCTAGATTGCCTTATGCTACAGAGATAAAATAAAATTACCAGGAAGGGAAGGTTTTATAAATGAGTTACTGGGTTTTTTTTTCCCTTTCTGAAAACAACCCAAACCAAATGCTGCCAACCGAAAGGAACAAGAGGAGAAGTCACTGAAGAAGGAGGTGATTAGATATATATTTATTGCATTTGTAGGAGTACATTATTGCTGATTCAATGAAATAAGAAAATTGTTTAGGCTTGCCTGAATGAGCATTACTTTATCTAATCAACCTTTTCTAAATTGGTCTTAATGTACTTCTATAAATACATTATTTCCAAACCCCAGGTTGTGTGGGCAGTATCAATTCTGCTCTGGCACTGAAATATGCCCGCTCCTTTGTTCCATGTTGGAAACATTATACTTTTCTCCACACACACCCCAGAAGGAGAGGTTTGGAAATTGGTTGGAAGGATAATGGGCTACGTGTGGCGGAGAGGAATGGGTTATTTAGTGGTGGGATGCCAGCTTCTCTGTAGGCAGGCTGCTGAGCACAAGCCTGGGCTGCTGTATGTGTAGGGCTGATTTTGGTAACCTTCTGGTAGCTTTCTTACATCCTTCAGGCCAAGAGGACTTGGCATCCTTGTGCCCACAAGGTCTCTGGAGTAAAGTTCTTTTCCTGGGGCGTGGGAAGCCAAAAGGCTTTGGCATTTAAGTGCTGAGAAAACTCTGGGGCTTGGGAGCTCAATTGCTGCCAGGCTCAACTTGGGGCTCTTTAGAAGATAACCTCCAAAATGTGACCCAGAAGGCTGATTTCATGAGGAAAAAGAAGGATGCTTGGGCAGAGTTTAGCGTAGCGTCAGGAGGAGGAGCTGTGGTGGAACTGATTTGAGTGTGAGAAAAGGAAGAGCTGCAGTCAAACCCTGAAAGGAGCCATGTGGACTTTGCCCTGAGGAGCTGAGATCTGGGACTAAGCTCTCATCCCGGTGCTGGTGGGCAGGGAAGTTTCCGGCTAAGCAGCTAAAGGAAGGTTTGAGCACAGGCTGATGGTTTTTGCCTTGCTAGCAGAGCATGCTGCTACCGGAAATTAAGCTGGGACTGTTCCCTTAAACACATTAAGTGGTTGTAATTGTGTTGTTATTAATCCGAGGTGATATATCTAAATGTCTTCATGCATGGATCATGAAAAAGCTAAGTAGCGTTACGGGGCTAGGAAGTAATAAACCATGGATTCATGCAAAAAAATAAAAAAAAATAAAAACCAAACCAACAACCCTTGTCAGTTTTGCCTTTGATAAGCAGTTAATTTATCTCAGAACTGGCAGAATTCCCTGTAGTTTGTGTAGGGAATTTCTAAGTTGTGCTGTGAATATCAGAGTAATATTTTGTTATCTGAGTCAACTGACAAGTGTTGAAGCATGACAGCTATTGGGAAAGCAAATTCCAAAGACAGGTTGAGTCGGAATATATAATAAAGGCTGCTATAGGTATGTATGATGGCAGAACAAAAGGCACGATTGTTTTAGTTAATGATAGCAGAGGCTCTTTCTACTTTAGCAGGTGGGATGATGTCTTGGGAGTGGATTCATAGGCTGAAGCAGAGTGCTGTGAATCTTCCAAGGCCCCTGTTTTGTGCTGGTTGTAGCTTGGCCCCTTTGAAAAATCTGGAGCAGGCACTGTGAGCAACAGTGCACTGCCAGGACACATGTTCAGGCTGAGTTTCATCCCCTCACAAATCGATGGGTTGTCTTCTAGATTATAGGTCCGTATGGTGCTCAGTGGTTAGAGAACAGTCCCAGGTAAAACTGTGGGGGGACGAGGTATCGTGGCACACAAGGAGAGCTCACGCTGTTGAGGGACCTGACAAGTAACACAAAATTAAATCTGTAACTTGGAAACTACAGCTGAGGGGTTCCTGACTCTTTGTTCAGGTGTTAAAACGCCTGTGGGGTTGGGGATCAGAAGGAGGGGTGCTGCAAGGATGGTGGTGTAAGGTCTCTCAGGGGCAGGCTGGTGTGCAAGGAAGTCATAGCTGTTGCATGGGGGGCATGGCAGAAGAGCAAGCTTAGGAAATCTGACAACAAACAGACTCTATTTGATCCCTGCAAGGCAATATGAGAAGTTTAATGCATGGCCTTCTGCAAAAGTAGAAACATCATCGCTTGTAACCTTTCAAGCAGCAGTCTCATTGAAGGGAAATAACAGATAGCAATCTGCGGTTTTTATTTATTTGACATACTTTAGAATAAAGATGAGAGCTAGTTTCTACACTTGTTCATCTTTGGAATGATGTACAGCTCTCTGAGTAAGCCACACATAAGTTTCACAGACTGTGGTGGTCTGTTTTAGTTTTTTTAAGAGCTATCAAGGAAATCCAGAGATGAGCAGATAATATACTCAGCTTGAAAATGGTAAGTATGGAGATATGAAAGACATTACTTTCTGTGCTGTTGAAATGGAAAGATTAGTGGAAATGTCATGGCTTAGAATTCATAAAGCAATGTTTCCCTAATCAAGTATCAGAATAAATTGCCAGAGTATAGTATATTTCTTTTACATGAGAAGACTCTGTCTGAAGGCATGCTGAAACAGGTGCTATAAATATATGTAGAAACCCTTATACATAATGTTCTGCATTACAAGGCTTATATCCTAATTGTGTTATGCCTGTGATTAGCTGCTATAAAACAGCTCAGCATACAATTTCATAAATACTTGCCATAACAGGCTCTGCAGGAGGGGCCTGCCCAGGCATGGTGCTGCCCATTTATCTTGGCTGGGGGTATGGCCCGTGGGTGTCTGGTGGTGCTGCATCCTTTGACTCTGGAGCAAGGAGGGCCTAAAGGCTTGCTTTTTCTTCAAAAGAGGCCTTGGCAGTGCCTGCAGGTGGTTTGATGCTTTCAAATGGTGAGTGGCCTTATCCATATTGCTTCTGCCATTCTTGGGAGATGTGGAAAATGCCAGATTTAGGAAGAATGGGAGAGAATTTGCATGAGCACGTCCTATACATAGAAATGTAAATATATATATACACACACACATGCCCTGCTGCTCCTGAGCTGGAGGTTTCTGCCCCATCAGGTCAGGACGCTAATTAGAATGAGTGACTTCTCAAAAACCTTAAAAAATTATTTAAATTAATGAGCTTGCTTCACTGAAGCAAATGAGGAAGAGATCACTCCAAGTCCTCTAGTGCTCTGCTGACAGATCTTCTAACCAGGAGCACAACTGGGGCAAATAAACTCCTACCCCATCAGAGCCGAGTACAGGAAAGGAAATGGGTGGCCCCAGCACTTCCCAGGATGGTGTGATCTTTGTGCTTCCTTGTTCTGCAGAGGGAGCAGACTGGAAAATAGCTCTGCTTTCTTCTGAAGGTGCTGTGTGAGCAGAGAGGGGAGGCTGCTCCCTGGTAAAGAGAGGTCTGGAGGTAAGTAGGAGATGAGGGACATAAAGCAGGAGAAGCACAAAACCTGACGGAACAACATAGGATAACTCCCTACTTATTGACCTTGTAATGCGAACCCCATGGGCCCAGTAAGTGTGCCAAAAAATATTGCATGCTATTTTGAGGTTATATTACCTTTTTTTATCCAGCACGGACAAAATTCATGGTCTCTGGTCTGGGCTGAGATTTATGGCAGTGGAGGATATTAGTACTTTTCCGATTACAGCGCTCTGGCGGAAGGAGACTTCCATGCATCCCTCTTGCTGCTAGAAGGCTGACAGCCTGTGCTTATGCCCGCGTGTGTATTATCAAGGGTTATTCATTTCTTTAGGATGCAAAACTAAAATTAGTGTCCCTTGGCTTCTTCCGAACTGCAAATGGCTTTTTAAATATGTAAGAATCAGAAATAATTTTTTTGGTACCTGGGTCCATTCCTGAGTCTATCATTCACATGATCATTTGTCATTAGGCACAGCGGGCAGGAGGTTAATTGTAATTGCATGGTCATCTGGACCATTGTGTGATTTGAAGCAGAGTTTCTCTGCTGTGTCAGGTCCAACAGTATATTATTTGAAAGCATTAGTGCCAGGTTGCTCTTTAAATCTGCCAGGAGGAACTGAGGAAGAAGTGATTTAAGCCTTCGATTTAGTGCTCTCCTCTTGCTGTCCGCTTCAGGCCACTTTAGTAGCGATTGCAGAATGTGAGCAGAATTAAAATACAGAATTTTTAAATAAAACCAAATCCAATGTAGCAACTGAGAAGGTGGAACCCTTCATCATGGTAACTTAATACCACGTATCTTTGTTGACAGCTCTATATGTAAATCACTAATTATTCTAAACTATTCAGTTCCCCTCCAGGAAATCTTGACTTCTACATTAAAGGCTGGCTATAAGGAATGAAAGCCTTGTGCCAATTCCCCACAGGTTTTATTAAGCTGCGGAGAAAACCCAAGGTTTTTTGCATTGTAAGTAACAGTGATAGAGAGGTCAGCAATTTACCTACATCAGTAGAGATTACTGGGTTTGCAGCCATAATTGTAAGCGCTTTATGGCTTCACTAATACATATTTTCTACCTCGGTGGAGCAGCAAGGTAAGGAGGACACAACTGGCTCTGCTCAACTGAGATCTCCTTTCATCACTTCATGCCAGAGGTGATATACAGGAGTGCTGTGAAGGTGCAAAACTGCTCAGGGATGTCTGTCATGGGTTCTTTTTGACACAACCTTATTTCAAGCCTTCCCTTTTTGGGGGATGGCAGCTCATTTGCGGACATGCCTGATATCTGGGAGCAGGTTTGGTGGCTTTGGAGGTGTCTGGCCCAGCTGTGGGTATTGTGGTTTGGTCGTGCTCCCAGGCTGAGCTGTAGGTGGATGTGTGTGTGGTGGTATGGTACGTGCCCTCCCATAGCCGTGGGATGAGCAGCTCTCCTGTCCACCAGACAGCACCCAGCTGGTCCCGTGTCAGTTCAGGAGTGTCTGGGTGCTGGACTCGTCCTGTGATCTCTCATATGTGTTGAAATTTCATGATTACTCCCATGAAAACTGTGTGTTCAGCTGCGTGGCCTTGAGAGGAGAGGGCAGGAGGAAGATGCCTCTCTGCAGCCTGGTGTAGATGTGGTGGGAGCAGCTGTCATGCATTCTGGAGGAGGAAGAGGCAAGCCCTTGCCTGGTCATGCAGCCTATAGGCAGCACTGGTGTGGCTGATGCTGTGTAGAGGCATATTTTGGAAGGTAAGGTATGGTTAAAACCCCACTAATTAATACCTTTTTTTTCTGATTTTTAACTAGAGTTGTGTATTCAGTTTTGCTTTTAAACCATGCTTGCAGAGATGCAGAAATCACCCAGACTATCAGAATCCCTTTCTTATCTTTATACACCAGCCAGTAACCATAAATCTCTAAACTCTGGTTACTGTCTTGTTTAATGCTGTATTCATTTTCTGTTGTTTCATCTTTCCAGCTATTTTGTACTCTATTTCATTGTAAATCATTTGCTTGCTTCTGGTCCAGAGTTCTTTGCAGGGAGAAACAAGCTGAAGGCTTCTAAATTCCTACATTATCCCAGGAAGAGACAGCTTCATCACCTTCTGCTTCTTTCCTCAGGCTGGAAAAGGGCAGCCTTTGAAAGCAAAACTTCCTATTTAGATTTATTCTTAAATCTAATTTCTCTCGAGCAAATGGAAGCATCCTTTTTTTATCTCTCTTCTTAAAAAATAATTAAGACTCACCAAAAATCTTTCTGTGGATGAGTGTACAGTAATCCTTTGCTTTCTCCAGCTCTCACCTTTTGTCTTCTTTCTCCTCTACCATCAATTTATGTTATTCTTGGCCACCTTTCTCGAAGGAGCTATTGATTAAAGGATGCAAACTGTCTCAGATCCTGCATATCAAGCTGCTCTTTTTTTTTTTTTTTTTGAATTGCTCAGTATGTGAAAAGCATCCATTTTTGCACTGCAGTGCAGCTTTACCCAGATACCTGGTCTCTCCATTTCTTTTTTTTTTTTTTTCCTTTGCCCTCCCATCCTGCTAAATGGACATCTTGTCAAATCCTGTTTGTACAGACTGACAGCTATAGAGGTCTTGGAGAAAAAGCCAGATCCCTGCACATACACTCTAACAAACAGAATCAAAATGTCAAGGCACAAACGAAATAGATCACTGTGCTTTCCTGTCAGATTTTACTAAATCACCTGGCTAAATTGACCAAGGAACACCTGCAGCAAGTTGACCTGGTTTTATTAGCAATTGTTTCACATATTTGTATTTGGTTATGAGTACAGGGACTGCTGGGGAGAAAGCTTTCAGTTATTTCCTCACAGGATGAAATACCCCCTGTTCTTCATGCCAAATACAGTCGGGGCAGTGAAGTCACTTTCAAATAGCACAGCAATTAATAAAGAAAGAAAAAATAATTTCACAGTCTGTTGTTAAATTAGCAATTCTTTAGAGTGTCTGGAGTTTCTGACAGAATTCATATGCACTCGGGAGCCTTGGGCAGCCTTGGTGCATATCATTTACGCAACAGCTGTAAGAGCCAAATGCAGAGACAAGGAGTGGTGCTTGATTGCAAGGGAAATACTGGAATTATCTGTCTAGTAATCATTTAGCAGCCTTGTTCACAAATAATCAAGAAACATTTGGATGGGCCTTCTATCCCTCATTCTTTCAAGACGAATGTAGGAGAAACACTGGCTGGAAAAATGATGTCTTAAGTAACACGGGTGAAAAAAAGGCAGAGAGCAACATACATTTGAGTAGGGAGAAGAAAATATACAATAAAAGTGCAATAAATTTCCCATGGATTGAAGGGGAGTATTTTTATAGCAGCTTTCTGCAAATTGAATGCATCTACATAAATAATGTAGTGACACATTTAATTGCAACTATTTATTTTTAAATTTGGCTGGATGATGAGAGAATTTCTGCACGGAATAATGAACCTTGTATTTTTACCACTTGCACAAATTTGAAAAAAATAAATTGTGAATGGTATTTGGGCTAAGTGTCAAGAGCCACATAAGCTTCTGGCTGCTCTTTAGTGCATCTGAAAGGAAACCAACATCCAAAAGTGCATCCATATGGAATGGATGCTAGATATTGGGGAGGCCAAGAGATGACAGGGAAGAAAATATTACCAGTCCATACTTGAGTCCGGGAACTCCTATTTGGTCTTTTAGTGCAAAGTGTGCCTCTTCAAATAAAAGAATTAATACTGAACGTTTTACATTTGCCTTCTGATGGCTTTGCTGGTGGTGTTCTCGTTTTCAGGCTTTCTTCTCAAAAAGCCCAGTAACCTCTTTTTCCCTCTCTATTTTTTTTTGGGCCTTCTCTTCCTCATGGGAAGACTGATGCTTCATATTCTCCTGCATTCTCTACATTTCAGGGCTGCTGAGAGGACAGGCAGCATCTTCCTGCACCGCCCTCACCTGCTGGGTATCACAGGACAGATGCCCCAGCACTTGACAAGGCTTTGAGAACAAGGTGTGGAATTGGAGCTGGCAGCGAGGAGTGGCAAGCTCTTGAGAGTGATTGTGTATGAGACATCAGACAAGCAGGTTGCAATCTTTTTTCTTGCAAGGCATAGGTATGCCAAACCAAGGGTTCAGTGCCCTTGTGCCCGTGCCAGCTGCTCCCTTTTCTCCCCTCTTGGTGTCTTCCAGTCTTGCCTTGGAGGAATCCAACATGAATGGTTTCTGTAAAGCAGAACGTTTGGTTTGGCTTTTTTTTCTGAAGCTGCCTTAGAAAGACTGTTCAAGTTGATGCAATACAATGGTGCAGAAATGCAGCAAAAATTACAAATAAAGGCAGTGCTGCATTTCCAGGGCAAACAAGCTCATAAAGGCAGTGCTTATTTATTTAGATATAGCTGGAGAGCCATGTGAGCTACATGTGAGAAACAGTATTCCTTTATAATAGTTTGAGAATTAAATCTCCATAAATCAAGCTTTGGCAGCTCACAACCTTAAATAAAAACCCTGTGAGAACGCCAGCATTTCTGCTGCAAAGTGTGCTTCAGGCTGGTGCTTTACAGTATGGGGAAATAGATTTGGCAGGAAGGATATCATGGTAAGACTTGATGTAGCAAGAGGGAAAGTGTTTGCTTTGCTTTACTTTTTGCTTCGTATGTGGATTTCTGGAACAGTTGCATATGTCAAATAGCCATTTTTTGGGCAAGAGCAAAGCCTTTGAGAAGTGGCAGTGGACAGGGTTGTTAGCTGGATGTCTCTTCCCAATGGATGCTTTTGTCTCAGAAAAGTACTGTTTACATGCAAAGTAATGTTCGTGTTATGTGGAAAGTAATGTTTATATGTCTGATAAAACATCTTCTTGGTATATAACTGCTTTTTTTTTTTTTTTTTTCCCCCTGGGCTTTTGGTTTTTTCTGACTGGGCTGGAGTATGGCAGTTCTAGCTAGTTCATGGCAAGGATGACCCAACTCCAGCATCCAAAAGCCACGAGGCTCCCTGCCCAAATAGTATTGAGATTGGCTTCAAAAGCAGGAGGTTTAAAGTGCCAAGTTACATTGTTTTATCTTGTGTTTGAGCATTTTTTATATGCAGCAAGTTTTCCTCCAGAAGCAGGAGAGATAGTACTGAAATAAATTCTCTGATGGATTGCAACCCAGAAGAAAAGCTCCTGATATTGTCAGGCTGGCATGGGAAGAGCCAGCAACGCCTCAGGTTGCCCTTTGTTGAACTTGTTCCTAAACAGGAGCTGTTTGGTGGAGTTACTTGGCAAGGCAGATGAGCTGTAAAGTGTTGCAGTGTTCATCTGACCCAAACGGGTAGTTTAATCAACTTAACAAATAATCTCAATATTTTTATGTCTGGTTAATTAAACTGAAATGATGTAGCATTCTATCTGCATGTGACAGGATAACTGCTTGATGTTTCTTGTTTGTGTGTTTAGAGCTTGCTCAGCTTTCCTGATAAATTTCTCAGGGTATTAATATTTGCCATGTCTTTCTTGCACACATTCCGTGATTTGTGCCCTTCTAACAAGCCGGAGCACCTCGTGGTATGCATATCAGGGCAGAATTTAGCTCAGGGAGACCTCCTTCTGTAACTCCAAGCAGTGTGCTGCAGTGCAAGAATCTGTGGAAGGAGGCATGACTGAAGGGAGGTGTTTCCCAAGAGGTATGTCCTTGTTTCTTTCTGTGCACCTCTCAGCTGCCTGCCCACAGCAAAATTGGCTAGCATCACCTGTACCTTAAATGTGCAATGACAACAAAATACCCCAACAAAAACCACACTCCAAGAAACATCACTTCCCCAGAGTCATTGTTCCATGCATAAACCCATTTAGCACACTTAGTTCTGTCAACTCTGGATAAATCCTTCCTATCTTTTTTTGGTCAGGACTGTAAAAGATCCATCTCCGTTGCCCTCTGATGGAATTTGAATAGATGTGTCTGGAGTGACATATGTTCAGCCATAAATTACAGAGGAACAATTTTAAAACAAATTGTCTACAGCCAATCCTGCCGAATTTACCTCCTGAGACAGATGATCATAAAGCTAGGAGCAAACAAGCCCTTAAACATTTGACGCCAGCTTTGAAAGGATCCTTTTGAGTAGGTGTTAGCATCACTGTAGATCGGTGGGATGCTGCCTGTTTTGAACCAAATAGACAGCAGAGGAAAGGCTGATTTTATACCAGCAAGAAATCTTGTTCACGCAAATGAAGTTAAGCAAGGTAGAGCCAATTGGAGGGAAAAATTTTAAGAATTTTTAATTCTCTTTACTGGCTGCATATGTACAGTTTATTAGTTCAGGCTAAAACCTTAAAATGTTGGTAGAATAAACACACATGGCATAAATCATGAAAATAAATCCTCACAATCATCATATTTCGTAACCACAATGGCTTGCAGTTGTCCAAACCACATTATAATTAAAGAATGTTTCTTTCTTTGCCGGTTGGGCTCCAGATCCCTATGGCAGACTGAACCAGAAGACTAAAACCCTTTCATTGAAGTATTGTGCCAGCAAACATGTAGCTTTGAAGAGCCCTATTTTCCAGGAGATTTTGCCCAGTGATCTTTGCATTCCTGTCTGTAATAGGTGTATACAGATGGACGCAGGGGGGTTTTGGCTGGATCATTTTCAAGTTTGATCCTGTCCCCCAGCTGCCATTAGGGACGATGCTTGTTATTGCTATTCAGTCAATGCTGCTGTCCAACTCGAGGGAGTTCTGTGCCTTGTCCATCAATCCTCCCCTCGCTTAGCACGACAATGCAGCTTGAATGTTTAAGTCGCCATTCACATAACAAAGGATAACCCGGGTGCGTGTCTTTGTGTGCAGAAACCCCCAAAATAGATTCCTGTGCCTCTTGGATTATGTGTGGAGCTGGGCATCTTAAGTTACGTTTACGAGCGTGCGGAAACAAATGTGTCTCTGCTGCCTTCTGTGTCTTAAATTGTATTTTTCCCTTAGATGCAGCATTGTAAATCATGGCTTCCTCTGTTTAAGGGAGTAAAATGATTTCAGTTTGCCTTCATTAAAAAACCAAAGACAGTAATTTAGGAGTAATTTAAGTCTTTTGTCCCACGTCTCAGAGAACAAAGTGAAGATACACAGATTTTTATAGACATAGAGATTTGTGAAGATGCATAATTTATAAATGTAATAGGCAGAAAAGCTGTAGCAACAGGATGTGGACTTCCTTTTTTTATTGTAAGCCAGGTAGTTTGGGTTCCGTGAGATCAACGTGGATCTGTCCCTTGTAGCCAGAGAGCAAGGAAGACTGCGAGTGCTGCCTGAGAGCTGAAGGAGCCCTTGTACATGCATGCAGGAGCATGCAGCTGCTGGTCACAGAAATTTTGGGTTTGCTGGGAAATGACACTTCACCTTAAGTGCTTACTCTAGAAATGTACCAGTTTCTTTCAGGGGTTTTTTGGACAGGAAAATTTGGCAAAAAGGAAGACCCCACAGAACCAAAGGACAGCCATCTAGCCCTGCAGCTGACACAGCCTGAAGGAGCAAGCCTGCGCAGTGCTAAATGCTTTTGAAAAATCTTCTGTTTCCCCTAAGAGCATTTATTTTCCATAGCTTGCTTTCCTTCTGTGAAATCAAATCCAAATGATAGCGTGGGTTTGCATATATGCCGGGATAAATCTCTTTCCATGCTCCTCCATCACACTGCTGAGAGTTTAGGCTCGACTCAGGTTTTGCCTCATTGATTGCTTTAAAATCTTCTTTAGAGCGAAGTCAGAATGTGCAGAAATATAGCCCATTAAGATACTAATGTAAGCACGAGCATTTTCAAATGTGTTGTGTTCTAGGTATTTTTATGTCTTGAAAATGTAGTTTACTTGGGAATTTGATGAATTTTTCAGAGTGATGCCATGTGATGAAGTTTTATGTCATTTAGAAGAAAGACATTAATGTCATTAGTGGCAGTTAATTCTTAGTTTTCTAGCAACTACGGTTATGCCATGAATCGTTGTGTCACAATTTAGTGAGCCATGTGATAGAAAAAAGTGGTATTTCAGAGGAAGGAACTGAAAGTACTAATTTATTTATATTCTAGTTTTTAAGGTTGCTTTTGTATTCAGAGCTAGAGCTTATTTCAATGCAGAGTGGAAATAACTCAGCCTGAGGTAGTATGGGGTTGGGCAGGACAGCATCAAAAGACAATGTTTTCTTAGAACAAAAGAAAATAGCTTAAAAGAATATTTCCCATTTGAGAGGCATGAATTGGTTTAGATCCAAGCTAGTCTCTTTTTTCAAAGTGCAGAGCCTGTAGATGCCTCACTTGTACAGCAAGCTCCAGGACATCATTTAAAAGGACCTTTAGCAGGTCTTGGACTGCAGCATTGGGTGCTGGACTTCCTGAGAGATGCTGGCAAGTCTACTGGATTGAAGCAAACCAGCAGCTTCAAATTACAGTGTTTTATTAGTGGGTATTTATTTAATTCCCTTCAAATCCCCAAGGCATGCTACAGGAAGCAACATAGCACTATTGCAGATAGGAGAGACCAAGCCTAAAGGAGATGTAATCGGGGCATTTTACACATTTTTCTGTAGCTTTGTAGCTGTGGCAGCAATTTCAGTGTCACCCTGCAGTTCAGGAAAGCTTATAGGGAGGGCTGGATTAGCTCTTGGGAGCCTGCTTGTAAATTCTGCAGAAGGATGCTCTGTGGTGGGTTGCTGTAGTTCTTGAAACACTTTTTAGGAAAGCTTGGCATTCATATGTTTATGCTTGTTGGGAGACGTGAAGACAGTCCGTTGTGGTTTTCTGTTTTGTTTTCTCTTGTAAGTAAAAGAGCGTGTCAGGAGCACAAGCTGAGCCTTGGAGCCTCTCAGCATTTTAATTGATTCCACATTGTAAAGACTGTACTTCGCTAAACCCTTTTATAGGTTTTGGACACATCTAAGAGGCAGCAGCACCTTCTTCTCAGTGCAAACAGTTCAAGGCATGGCAGCTCCAGAGAACAGGGGTTGATTTATTTGTAGCTTGTTTTTGCTCAGATCCTTCAACTCTCAAGGCATATTCCCTGCACCAGAGCAATGGGCTAATGAAAGCAGAGTTGATGAGCTACAGAGCTGAAAAAACACACACACATCCCTCCAAATCCTGCTTGTGTTTCAGCTGAGAACTGCCTCGTTGTGGACTATGGGTCTGTCCATAGGGCAGAGAGTTTTATGCTGTGATTACTTTTAAAAGCTGTGACAATTTGAGCTGTGTGTCCCTGTCTGAAGAAGCTGGCAGTCTGGAGAGGTAAATGGGACTGAGGATGGGAAAGAGAAGCAAAGGGCCTTTCCAGGCTGGGGAGGAAACCTCAGATTCAGCCAGATAACCTGTACTCCGTCTAGGGCAGGCATCCTTATCCTCATTAATTTTTGTTAGATTTAGTCCTTTAGCTTCATTTATGGGTTAGTGGCCATACCTTATGAGTTATACTTGTGGTTTCTGATTACTGTGGAGACTAATTTGGTGCTCTGCAAGGGAGACAGTGTAATTCCTGTTTTGAGTTTTATGTTCTGGGACGTATGGAAGGTCGCTTTACTGATCCTTAGCACTTAGGTACTGTCAGCTTATCCTCCCAGCATCAAGAGAGTGCGAAGAGAGTAATAAGTTGGTCCTTTTTTATATCTTCTGGGGTTTCAAGGCTTATAGGGTCATGTTTCCTAGCTTCTCTCTCTACAGGGACAAAACTGGAATTCCCACTTATACTAATTATGGGATAAAGAGACCGATAGAATATTCTACAAGCAGCTGGCTGATGTTTCACATTATCCCTGGTTCTTGTGGGACACTTTAACTTCCTGGATGTCTGCTGGAAACCCAGCACTGTGGAGAGGAGACTGTCTGCAAGGTTCCTGGGCTGTGTGGAATGGTTGTGACACACCTGGTGAGTCTACCAGGGGCAGTGCCCTGTTAGACCTGCTGGTTATGAAGAGAGTAGGGCTGGTGGGAGATGTGGTGGTTGATGGCCACCTTGGGCGTTGTGACCAAGGAATTATAAAGTTTTCGATTCTTGGTGAGGTAAGGAAAGGGGTCTACAAAACCTGCCTTGGACTTCCAGAGGGCAGACTTTGGCCTGTTCAGGACAGTGGTTCAGATACAGTCCTTAATAACAAAAGGGTGCGAGGAAGGCTGGACATACTTTAGGAAGGAAACCATCTCCCTAGCAGAAGACTGGTGGCAGGATGAGAGGAAATGGCCTCAAGCTGCACCGGGCAAGATTCAGGTTGGACGTCAGGAAGAATTTCGTCGCTGAAAGGGTTGTTAAGCATTAAAGCAGGCTTCCCAGGGAAGTGGTGGAGTCACCATCCCTAGGAGTATTCAAGAAATGACAGGATGTGGCATTTGGTGCTGTGGTTTAGTTGACATGGTGGTGTTCCATCAAAGGTTGGACTCGATGATCTTGGAGGTCTTTTCCAGCCTTAATAAATCTGTGAGTCTGAGGTAGTTGGGTGGTTTTACTGACATGGTCACATGAGTATGGAAAGCCTCGGATGTAGTCCTTGCTTCCAGCATGTGTTGCCTTGGGTCGGTGTGCAGCAAAGGCGTGGGGCAGCTGGGGAGGAGAGTAGCCCTGCCTGTTGGCTGCAGTCTTCAGCCAAAGCTCAGGGAAAGGATGGTTACAGGGATGCAGCCGCAAATCATTTGATGTTAAGGCTTGCAGAAAATGATCTGGCGAGTAGTCCCAGCTGGCTGGTGTTACTGGCTTGTCCCCCCCTCTTTTTGCTTTGTCTCGTCACTGGTACTCACTGTCTCTACCACTGGTCTAGCACATTCAGCATGTTGTTCACAGAGGCCAGTTTTCTTTGTAAGAGGACCAGTGGTTCTACCTCCATCCACCCACATTCCTTCCAGGAGCCAGTGTCTTTCAGCATGGCTCTTGTGGGCTCCCCTCTGCAAGGTACAAAGACAGTCTCTAATTGCTGTTGGTTTAAGGGATCAGCTCATGCCGTTGCAATTCCAAGATGCTCTTGCTGCCTTCCTTCACCATGGCCTTCTCTCTCTGGCCTCTTTCAAGTCTGCAGCAAGAGGCTGCCCAGATGCTAATCCTCTGTTCATGCCACATTTTGTGGTTGCTATTAAAAATAAAAAGAGTGAAATTGATTTGCTAATAATGGATGTGCTACTAACAGGAACACATCCCACTTGTACCTAACACTAGCAGGTTGTTTATGGTGTATTTGCTGTCTCTAAAAATAATAATTTTTTTCTAGCAACCAATTTAATTTAAAGACTATTTTCACACATCGCTGGCTGTTAATCAGTTAAAGAGTTTTAATATTAGGAAGAAAGAAGCAGATCTCATCAACAGCTTCAAACTTGATTTCATTTCTTTTCAGCTGTCTTGCAGCAGATTATGGGGAGCCTTAAGCTCATCTTATTTCTCCTGCTTTCCTATCCCCTTTGAAAGAGAGATAGTACCATTATCTGTATGACTGTACTGTGCTAGTTCTGTGTATCCTTTCAATAGCTGATGAATTGGAAATACTGAGATAAAAATATAAGAAGACTAAAATAAGTTTTATTTAGGAATTAAACACCAGAAACCCATGTAATTTTGAATAAAGTCATGTATACTTCATGAAGAGATTATAAGCTCAACTGTGGGAAGAGGAATGGTAAGATAAGAGACCAAAACCCAAGATACATGCAAGGCAAGTTGGTTTTGGCCCTGTTCTGCTCTGAAACAAATTTGCAAAATGTCTGAGACGTTGCCACCACTGGCAGAAAATGGACAGGGTACCAGCTCCTGCTTTTGGCTATTCAGCTCAGCCAAGTCATGCTCATCCACCTCCTGTGATACTTGCTCTGCAGTGTGGAGGCGTAGGGTGCCCCTGGGTCAGCTTTCATCTAAACAGGGTCTGTTTCATCCCAGCATCTCTGTCTGTTAAAGGATTGCTGCTTGAACCATCTCTCAGGCTGTCCTCTCCTTTGTGTTGTGTACAAAACAAACACAGGGAAGGATACAGAGGGAAGGGTTGTTATAGATACAAGTTGTGCCTGAGACACCCATGCAGCGACAACTGCTTCTGTTCATGAGCACGGTAGTGCAAGCATGGTTTCCATCAGCAGCTGCTGGTCATGAGAGCCTGGAAGACTGTGCTGGGGAAGCCCTGCAAATCCCCCTTTCCTCCCTAAAGCATCTGCTGCAGGTGTGTGGATTCAGCCAACACCGTTCACTGTGGCACTTCTTGCATTTATTTTGACTTTCCATACTTCCCTTTTTTGTATAACCCATCTCCTGTCCCTGAATTCTTCCTTTCTAACTGACACAGGGATATTTCACCTCGGTCCAACAGGATGCTGCTCTGCTCCCTGTTTGTTTTGAGGACTCATGCTGAAATCTTCAGTGTAACATAGTGCTGTTGAGTATTCCTCCTAATACTTTCTGAATAGAAGTGGGACTTACCTGGCCCATGAGAGCCTGCAGTTTATACAAAAATTAGTCTAGTTCAGTTCTATTTCTCATCTCTCATTAAAACATGGGTTATTTGCCTTGTGCATCTCTTGGCTCCATATTTATTCATGGAAAGCACACATTCCCTTTTAGCTGAGCTACGTATTGTACCACCATCAACAAGCTGCACCTCGTTTAAAATCTGTCAAGGAAAACTGACTTATTTTGCATTTGCTGCTTTGCACAAAATAGAAACACAGTAAACTCTTGTGCTGTAATGATTTTCTGTCTGTCTTGATAGAACATAATGAGATAAATTCAGGTCCTTTTTTGAGGGCTAATTACATTGAGTACACACTAGATGTGTGCTGCTGTTGTTATATGTTGCACATTTTCGTGCTTTCATTCCCCATCTCTGTGGTCTGCGTGTGCAAGGGTGTTTGATTTGGCTTTGAAATACAAATTGTGGGCTAGAGAGGAACCATTTGGTGGTCTGCTCTTCAAGACTCTCCAGAGACTGTGTAACAGTCCTTGCTGTAGGTAGGGCAGCATTTGAAGGTGATTGTAAAGTTAATAAAATAACTTAAGTATGTGCTGGAAACTGAGGGATGTGCTATAAGGCATGAGGGCAGCTTGAGGCAAGTCTGCTAAAAGCCATCAAGAACAGATTCAGCCCTAGATCTGTTTGCTGGTCCTGGTGTCAGGGCGCAAAGCAGAACAACTGCACCCTGCAGATACCATAGCCTAGGAATGGAACACTAGCTGGATGATGAGCAATTTTGGAAAATGAGTTTTTAAAACCTATAAATCCCTCAGTCCAAGCAGTTGTTCTCTGCCTGTCTTGAGGGAAGAAAGGCAAGCTGTGGAACAGTGTGGGAGGGTGCTTGGTTTGGAGAGGTCAGAAGGGAGATGATCACCTCCTGCAGCAGGGTGGAGAGGCTGCAGATCCATGAGGGTGACCTGGCAGCCTGTGCTGGGCTTGGGACCTGCTTCAGGGCTGCGTGGTGCCTGCTGTGAAAGGTTTGTAGTCTGGGCAAGGCTGTGGAGGTGGGGCCTGGGAGAGGTCTGTTGGATGCTCCTGAATCACACATTTGATGCATGAGTGATCTTCATCACCAAAGACTTCCTGTTCAACTCTGGGAGTTGGGAAGTGATGTACAGGTGTCTCACCTTTGGTGAAGAAACTACTGATGTAAAAGGGAAGATGTCAAGAGAGTTTCTCTGGTACTGCAGGTAGCGGAGCCAACTTTAGAAGCAGTTGTCCTAGTTGGTCCATCAGAGGAAAGGGATCACTAGTAAAAACCTATACTTTACTTATGGTGAAGATGAATTCTGTCATCACTTGCTGAGTTTGAGCACATGCTGTGATTGTCTGGGACATTCCTGATGGGATAATATTAGTGCTTTTGCTGTGAACTCATTTTCTTTGCAAGCTAATTAGAACTGGGAGAGTTTGAATGCAGATGGAAAGGCTCTGGGATTTCCAGGTAACTTCTTCAAGTCTGATAGCGGATCTGTGCATCATTAATATCATACTGGGCAGAAATATTTTAAAGCAGTTCAGAAGGAAGAAAGGTAACAGCACTTTAGAGCTGCTTTAAGATGTCTTCGTGCCTCTGCTTTTTGAGAAAAACAGAAAATCAACATTTCCTCTCTTTGCGAACAGTGCATTTATAGTTCTGTATATAATGGTGTGATACAGAGCCAGCTGGGTTTTTTCCTAAAAAAGCACTTGCAAACCTGTGGCTGTCACTGCTTCTGGCTGGGTGTGCACACGCAGGTGAAGTGCAGAGAGCTTTGCATAGGTGAAAAAGCACTTGTTTCAGGAGGATAGAAATAAGATATTACTGTATTCATTTCAAAGTACTTAAAAAAAAATTCCCAAGCTACCCATAGCCATGGATTTGTAAGAAAAAAAGTAGCTCTCAGATCGAGTCCTTGTGCCTTGTCATGCATATGTATTGGAGCTGGAAGAAATATCATGTATGGTGAGCATGCCTGGTTCAGACTATACCCAGAATAGCCTGTCATATGGAGCACTTTAAAATTCATCACAGGTTTGCAGGGGGAAAGACCCTAGGGAAGTAGCCTTATCACAATGTCTTAAAGATGTCCATCTAGAGATCCCCTCCACCACTGCGTTGTTATTTGTTTGCTGAGACATTGATTTCTGGGTGTGGAACGTCTTAAACAAAAAAACGTGAAATGCATTTTACCTGTTTTCCTAAGACTAAATGGGGAAAAAAAAAATCACAGTAATGTTTTCTAAAGCAGAGCCCAGATGATGTTGCCTCTAATGCATTCAACAAGGAAAATAAATACCCAGCAATGGCAGATGCTAGGGGAAAGAAATAATCAACAAATTCACATTCTCTTTTCATGCAGATATTTAAGTATGCACTATCTGTTAGTGGCATAGACTGTTTTAAAATATGCAAACTAAATAGCTCATGAGTATTTGTCTGTTTTATAGCTGAAGATATGGGATTTTTTTAAAAGGAAATGTGACGAGACTAATTTTATGATGGGAGAGCTTAGCCTGTGGTTCTTCTTTTCACAGTATGCAGACCTGGGTTCTTCAAAGCTTCACCCCACAGTCCATCCTGCAGCAAATGTCCCCCTCACAGCTACACACTTGATGAAGCATCCACATCTTGCCTGTGTGAAGAACACTATTTTAGGAAGGAATCAGACCCACCTACAATGGCCTGTACAAGTAAGCATGTGCTTATAGGGTTGTTTTTAATCCTTTGAAGCTGTTCCTGTACTGTGACTAGACATTGTGATACTAACCAATGTGCTTTTTCAGGCTCTGCACTGGAGTCTGAACTAGTCTTGACACACTTGTAACGTCACTGTCTTTGTCCACCATCCTTCCGGTTACGTGAGAGGAGCCTTTTCAGTGCTTTTTGCTTTGAAAGCTGGCATCCAAGCCAGGAAGAGCCTTTGTAACGAGCACGTGCTCCGTGCGTCCCCCGGCACTCCTGGGTGGACTCGGCCAGCAGCGTGGCGTCAGGCGCCCGTGTCGGCGTGTGCGCGGGTACCCGCGCGGGGCACGCACGCGGGACAAACAGCGCGTGGTCCTTGCCAGCAGGAGGCATGGATAGAATCTCCGTGGTCCTGCTTGGTGTCATCCCGTAGCTCATTTGCAGTAAACAAGCCAGGAGAGAGCCCTATCTTTCCAGTCTGCCTGGAGACGGTCACTCTTCTCAAAACTCTGTGATGGAAACTGCTTCTCCAAAATGTAGAACTTATCCCCCCGGGCGTAGGGGGCGGGCAGTATAGCAGGCACATGGGGGTTCTGGGAGTCCAGAGTGGAGCTGGTGTAATCAGAATCACTAATTTTACCCTTCTCCTACCATCCATGAGCTGTCCTGTCAATGGTACCTTGAAAACCCCTTGTTCAGTTTGTTTCAGACACTTAAGGCCACAATTTCCATGCCCCCAGCTAGTTCTACTGAGTATAGCATAGATCTGAGCCGGGACTGCCATGCCACAAATGTAATTTTGTGGTGTAGAAACGGTTGAAAATTACTGAAATGGAGGTGAACTACTGGTGCAGGAGCAGTTAAGCTTCCAAGAAACTTAAACAATGGACGAAAAAGTAGGTTTGTGACTCCATACATGCTCAGAGCCACTGGACCATGGTGCAGTGGTGACTTCCATACTGTAGGGAAGTACTTTGCATCATGTAGGGATGGCAGCGGCTTTTGTGCCTTTCTTGGTGAATACAGATGTCCTTCCTAGCTTCCCAAGTTTGCATTCCAAAAAGAGAAAGAAAAAGTCTGTTCATGTTGGAGACACTCTCTCAAAGAAAATCGCCCTTGGCAGCTCTCGGCTGGCCTGCAGGAGGCACTTGGAGCAGCATTGGGCCCCTTGAACTCTGCCTTTGATTTTCACTGGGCAAAGGAGCATGGCTGTTGGAAGCTGTGCTGCAGGGAAGGAGAAGGCAGCCTTAGGCAGCACTGGAGTCACTGGTGCTGTCAGATCAAAGAGGTCTGGGGGGTGAGTCATGCAAGCACTTCCCAGTTTATTAAATAGGTATGCCAGAATCTTTTGGAGCCATAGCCAGGGTGAGTTATAGCACGAAAAACCTGATACCAGCATTTCTTGATGTTCATTTTGCCCCTTGGCCTGACTTGAAAAACTCAGATAAATGTGGTCCAACACGGTATTCGGAAACACACTGAGCTCTGGGAACACTCACAAAGTAGGCTTTTCTGTGCAGACAGAACCAAAGCCAGCAACTGAGAGAGAGTTATGCCAGACTCTGGTGTCCACTGTGCCTCCTGCCCACCATCAGTGGTGTTGCTCTCTGCCCTTCTCAGAATGCAAGGGTACACATCCAGTCTGTCCTGCGGGTGCATTAGCACAGGGAAGGAGCTGCCATCCCAGAGGAAGGTGTTTATGCATGCCTGTGGCCTGAGCAGCATCAGCAGGGTTCAGAGAGGCAAGTTAGGTGAACAGTTCTTGTTAAAAAGAAATGAAGTTCAAGAGCCTGTCTCTCCCAGGTTTCTAGTGGAGTTCAAACCCTGTAGGTGAAGGCTGTAATTTCCGACTCTGCAAATGCCATGGGATTTTCTTTTGATGTTTGTTTGGGGGTTTTGTGCTTATTCATCGGTGGTGGCTGTCTGAGTTTGTTCACTTTTACTGTTTGGGTGGTTTTCTTTCAGGGTGGGTTTTAGTTTTGTTTTCAGAGCTTACTGTAAGCTAGTTTAAAGCCCAGACATGGTGCCTGGAGCTGTGTTAGGATATGGCTTGGCAGGGTACCAAGTCCTTCTGGGGCCAATGAGAAGTTTAATACCGATAAAGGTGCAGCTTCTGTTTCCCACTGCAAACCCCAGAGCCACAGTTGAGGACATTGCAGCACCTCTGCTGGCATTCATGCCTACCACCCCAGAAGCAGCATGGAGTATCTGAGCCTTCTCCGTGTGCTTCTGTCACCCTCACTTTCCCCATGCATCTTTTCTTAGGGTTTTGTCTTAATACTGCTGTATTTGTGCTGAAGGTGGTGGGGAGGGCCCCATGTGCTGTGCCAGCTCAGCAGCAGGGGTAGAAGATTTTGGCAGGGGCAGTAAAGAGTAGCTAGCAACACTGGTGTTTTAAACCAGTCCACTTATATCTGGAAGGCAACAGCTCATCATGAACTAAAACACAAGTGAGAGAGACTTGAGTCATGACTGGTAGGAAAATATTGCAAGGGGTTTTTTTAATGATTTTATTATTTATTGCCACAGAAGTTAATAATATTCATAGGATTCCTTCAACAAGAAGTGCAGTTAATTTTAGAGAATACATCAATGTCTGTTTTCAGGTCTACACCTGCAAAGTCCCCTTGCCACTCAGTATAGCTGTAAAATCACATTTTTCTAATTTAAAGCAAGTGATTTTCAGTTCCAAGCTGCATGAATCTCCCCACCACCACCACCATCACTAAAGAACACTAGCTGCTATATCACTGTCACTTGCTCAGTTAAGTACAGGGTGAGGGAGGAGTACATTTTTGTTCATTTTTTCCAGTTTCTTGAGTATGTTTTATAAGTAATGATTGGTAATTTTGAAACTGATAGTGCTGTGATGCAGTCTGAAATAATTAGTGCTCTCAGACAAAAAAAAAAAAAATTTGGTCGTGATGGACATTTGAGAATTCTCGTAATATTATTATGTATCTTCCAGGAAGTAATTGCGTTTTATTTCTTCCTAACTAGCTTCAGTTCCTTGCACAACATCTCTTTAAAACCAAAATGGTTGCACCCTTTTCCTTTCCCCTCATGTCTCTAACAAATGGTCTTATTGTTGTTCAGAGCATGTTGGGGAAATATTTGTAGTATTATGACACATGGGACAAATTTAAGACTTTATTGTATTTACTACAACAGTCTACTTGCAAAAAGTTTACCATTAACTTTGAGTGTTTATATACATATCTATTTCTATCTTGAGAGTAATTTCTCTCTTAGGTTATATTTTTAAAATATATGCATCAGTAAACAACAGGTTTGCTGTCCATCAAGAAAAATACCAACATCTTTGTTTTGAGAAAGTATTTGCCTCTTGTCAGAAAATCGTGGTGCAAAAGGGGTGAACCTTAAAGTATAAAATAGCAAATTCAAAAATTATATATATATATCTTTTTAAAAGTTAGTAGACTAATATCTGTGCCTGTGACAACAGGAGTTTGGAAATTAAACCAGACCACCTTAGCAGATCTAGGCCCCCCTGTTCTGCAGGTACAACACCTTTGTGTTCTCCCAGCTGGGGTTTAGCCAAGTTTTATTCAGGTACAGTTTCAGGATTCTTCAAGCAGGTGTTGTTAGGTATCTGTAGACTACTAAAGGCCTCTCTCTGAGGCCCTGTGAGAACACTAATTTTACAGGTTATAAAGTCCCAACCTGTTTTAAAGCATTTCCTCTGAACCTGATGTTTTTAAGCCTTCAAGAAGAGTAGCTGACTTTTCTGTACAAAGCAAGTAAAAATCTCTGGTGACTTTACCAAAGCAGTAATTTATCCACCGTTAAAGACACATTGTCCAGTAAGTGTTTCTTGTGCCTGAGTTCTTTATTTTTTCCTAGAGTACTGGCATCAGCAAAAGGGCATTCATCCAGTGGAAGGAAAAATAGGGCAATTTAACCAGTAAAAAACATATAAAAAATCCTTAAGTGCAACACATATAACCCCATACAGCTCCAGAGATGAATTCCATAGTTTCCCTTATATCAGTACAAGTATGACACTGCAGAAAATAGTCCTGACTTGGGCTGTATGTTGGTGTCATTAACTAAATAGTGCTGGAACCCTGGGGGTGCAGCTTGGGAGTGGATTGCTCCCTGTTCATAGGGATCTGAAGGGATCACAGAACAAAACAGAGATGATCAGGCATTTCCTAAGCTAACAGCTTTTTTCTTCAACTGCTTTTCCTCTGAAAAACAAAACAAACAAACAAAAAACCCCATCAGGATTATTTATTTCCTCTGACAGCAAGTTTCTCATTGAATCAGAACAGCTTGAGTCAAAATCATGACAGTGTTTCAGTTTATCAGTGTTACAAATTTTATCAACTCAGAGAGGGGAATAGAAAAAGGAAATGGAGAAGAATGCTTCTGGTTTATGAGGTGATTTCATTTTTGCAGCACTGCCTGTTTTAAATAATGAATCGAGTTTAATTATCACAACAAAACGACAAGATGACAGCCTAAGTCAGCCTGTTAGATTCATATGGATGTCTAGCTGGTGAAGCTGCTTGTTGGACACTTTTCAAGGAACTGCTCATGGATTTTGACAACTTTATTCAAACTTAAGAGAAGTTTGTTGTGTTGCCTTCCCTTGCAAAAATCCCAGCCTTTGCTGTATAGTTTCTGGTGGTGCTATGACTAAAATCCATCCTGGCTTGCTTTGATAAAACTCTTCTTTCTTCCTCATTCATTAGCATTCCCTGAGTACTTAACACGAGGATATCTTGCATGAGGCTCCTGCTTGTCCTTTCCCTTTGTCTTCAGGGTATATCTGCAGCTTGCCTTTCATCTGTAGCACAAGCTGTTAAAAACAAAAACCTTGCAGCACCTTCTGCAAGGAAGCAAGTCTTGAAGGTGCCTCCAGGTGGGCTTTGCTTGCCCAGCCGTGGCCTTTCCCACCAGGATGAAGAGAAGCAGCCCACTTTTTGCAGGTGCTCTGGTACCTCTGCAGCAGCTGTTCCTCCTTGGATAGCCTTGCCAGTGCCATGCTGGCATCCTGAGCAGGGAGGCTTGGCAAAGAAAGCAAGTGCAGCGTGGGTAACCAGCCGTGCCACACCTGGCAGGGGCCAGGAGGGCTGCCATGGAGTGGCTGGATACAGCTGTGTTTCCAGTGGCCCGTGTAGATCACCATCTGCTTTGGGCTACAGCGAGCGTCTCACTTAAGTGTGATTTGGATACCTAAGCTTTGGTTTCATTGCTGCCAAATGGTTGATGGGAAGAGGCGGGTGCATACAGAGGAAAGGTTTGGCATCTGAGTTGAGTACCTGGGTGGTGTGAAAACCCCAGTGTGTGTCTTCTTTTTAGGACCTAGGGGTAGTGATACAGGGGCAGCAGGGTGAGGAAGAGGAATCCTGCCCCTGGTGAAGCCAACAGTGACTTGGACAGGGCAGAGACCTGCTAATCCCTTCACAGGAAGAGCAAGGGGAGCACCAGAGACAATGCCCCAGGGTGCAGTGCTCCTCCTCTTGGGTTTGAGCCAGCCCTGTGTCCTGTCCTCCCACGCAGGTGACTGCATCCCAACACAGATCTCTTGAGCGAGGTGAGAGTGCTCAAAACAAATCCCTGTTTTTCCAGTTCTTCAGGTGTTGTTGCAAATGGTCCCCGTGTGCTTTCCGACACGTGAGCAACGGGCCATCTCTTTTCAGCCTAGAGAGTAGCAGCGAGCAGGATGACTGATGATACTGTTTTTACCATGTGTTTTTCTCACTTTACAAACCAGGACCCCCCTCTGCTCCTCGGAGTGCCATCTCAAATGTTAACGAGACTAGTGTCTTTCTGGAATGGATTCCCCCTGCTGATACTGGTGGAAGGAAAGATGTGTCTTATTATATTGCATGCAAGAAGTGCAGCTCACACTCGGGGCTGTGTGAGGCGTGTGGCGGTCATGTCAGGTACCTCCCCCAGCAAACCGGCCTGACAAACACCTCTGTCATGATGGTGGATCTGCTTGCTCACACAAACTATACCTTTGAAATTGAGGCAGTGAATGGAGTGTCCGACCAGAGCCCCGGAGCCCGGCAGTTTGTGTCTGTAAATGTAACCACAAACCAGGCAGGTAAGTGGATCTTCGACCTGGGCGAATGTCTGGGGTGGGAGCCTGAGCCAATCAGACCCAGTGCAGACGTCCCTTTGGAATGGGTGGAAGTCTCCAGCATGGAGGGCTGGACTATGGCCTCTTCGAATATGGGGGTGGGAGGTGGGCAGTGCTTTTCTCACAGGTTGTAATTACTGCAGTCTTCAGTATGTTTCCTTTCAGCAGGACACATTTACAGGATTTGTGACCTTTTCCTTTTACACTAAGCTATTTGGATATACCTCCACTTCTTTGCATGTTGGTGTATCTGTCCACTAGACCAGGAAAAAAGGGCTGTCTTTCCTGTTGGGAAAGGGAAATTTCTAAGGGTCCATTTTGATTAAAAATGGCTAAAATGTCTTAACTTTACAAACAGTTACCCTAAGAAAACTTTTTTTAGTGACTTCAGGAAATTTAATCCCTCTTCTACACGGTGATGCTAAAGTGACTGGGCTCAGGCTGATGAAGTATGGTACATTGTCACTGCTTCTCCAACAAGGCAGGGCTAGGATTTCACTCGTACTGTGTTATTCTTGTACAGACAGAGATCATGTAGACTGGTTTATTGCTTTGTCCAGGGCTCTGATCTGTCTGCCTTCCCTTTGCCCGGAAGTTGAAATGACCTGTCACTTTGGACACAAACATGGAGTTGCCATTGTCCCTTGTCACTTGGAGGTATGATGGGAGGCAAGAACATAATTACATCTCCTTCCATGTGCATCAACACACCAGGCACATCACACAGGTTCCCTAAAGCCCTGGAGGCTGACTTATCCTTGTCTTGTCCCTCGTGCTCTGTGTTTTAGGGTCTCTCCCTTTTCTTATCTGGCTTACTTCCTGCCATTTAATTCGGAGCTCCCCAGTGGCATTTGTCCACCTTCCGGGACAGGCATTTGAGACTGTGAGGACTGTGCTGCCAGGTGACTGGAGCCATTCCCTGCCTTCTCCAGACAAGGTTCAGCCAGGAAACCCAGTGGGCAATTCAGAGTGACAGGTGGATGTAGATTGGCAGATCCTCACTGTGGAACAGAAAAATACTAGCTGGAGCAGGGCTGCATCTCACTCCTGCTACCCAGGTGTACGTGCACAGGCTTGGCAGCCAGCAGCAAGGAAGTGCAGGTACCTCTCCTGGTAATTAAACTGGATTGTTGAAGTGTTGGACAGATCATTCATATGTTTCTCAAGGAGAGGAGATAACGGCTTGCTGGGAATGCTGCTGATAGATGTGGCATGGAATCTGCTGGAGGAATATTAGAGGACAGCAGTATGACACCTGTTGAAGGCACCTGTGTGGTGCAGATCAGTGGGTGTCACGGTCCTAATGCTGTTTACTGTTTTCCTGCTGTGAAGGCTGCTGCCAGTAACTCTGCTGTTGGAAGAAGTATATTTTCCTGTTAGTGGGTTTGCAATTTATTGCTGCCACTGGATTTTCCCTGATGTGTGGTGTTAAATCCACATAAATCTCAGTAAATGTAGCTGTGCATGAGGAGATGATACCTCGCTGATCAGTGCAGATGCTGAGGAAAAGGTCCTCGTTTGTGACTTATGTCCCAAACTCTCCACAGCTGCAGCAGAAGTTATCCACATAGCTGCCTCTCTGTGCATCAAGCCAAGAATAACCCCCTTGCACAGTTATCGCTTGCAGCTTTGTATTGGAAGGTCTCTTTAAGGAAATGGGAAACTTGTGACAAATGTATCTGGTGCTGAGGACAAGTGGGTAAGTGTAGCTTCTGGTTAAGTCTCCCTATTTATCTGAGTAGAGCCACAATCACAGGAGATACTAGTGGATCAAGCCATGGGTGTTTAATACACTGTGTGGTGTTGAAATTGCGTGTGTCTGCTCTCGTGGTTGATTCACCTGGAGGTTCCATCAAACTGCTGTGTAAAGAAAGCAGTGGTGACTGTGTTTTGTTGTCTCTCTGGCTGCGTTTGTGAGGTGAGGCAGGCCTGTCTGCTGGAGCTGGAGCATCAAATGGGCTTCCCAGTAACGTGCTCTTTCAGCACTCCCCTGGGCCAGCATCGATTTGCCCATGCCAGAAATAAAGCAGATGGAAAGAGAGGCTTTGCAAATCAGACTAACTCCTAAGCATGGAAAGTGAGTCTCTGGTTTTTTTAAGGTGCCTCCAAAAAACATCCTTTGAGGCAAGTAATGGAGTGGTCCGTGCCCAGTGATTCTGGATATAAAGACTCACTTCAACAGTCCTGTCTCAAGTAAAAGTAAGCAGGGCACATGTGGCTTCAGGGAGTCTAAGGCCATCCACCTTCCCCCTGGAATTGCCTCCAAGTGGTGCAGCTCGCGTGTCTCGTCTTTTCCCTTGCACAGGTTTTCTGATGGTGATTATATTTTCACAGAGGCTGGTTAATGAAGTTGAATCAGTGACACAAGGCCAACTGCAGCAGTAGGAGAAATCCTGCTACAAGATCTTTTGGCTGTGGGAAATTGAAAAATTGCATGCCATGGGATAGGTCTGGCTGCTGGAGTCCTGCTGGCACATACTCAGTAACCCAGCAGTGCAGAGAAGTGCCAGGGTCTGTTTTGTTGGTTTGGCTTTTGTCCATTCCAAGGAGACCATGCTCATTTCAGAACTGCAAAGAATGTAGGCAGTGATTCCTCATGTGCACCACCTCTTCTGGGCATGGCAGCTTTTGGCAGCAGAAACTACCTCTGGGTTAGACGCTCAAAGGGATTACTTCCTGAAAAAAAAGTGGTTCTCTCCAAAATAATTTGTCCCCCTTCCGCTCTCCTCTATTTAAATAATGAGTAAAAGAATCGGTGCTCGCAATCCATCTGACATTTTCAGACTGATGTAATTTTCCTCCAAACTTCTTTTGAAATCAGATTTGGAAATACAGAGAGGGAACAGTAAACTTTTGTGCACAAGAAGAGGCTGATTGCTAATCTCCATTGGTGACCACAGCATTATTCTGTTCCTGCAGTCCTTGGAGACCTGACAGTACTTGGGATGGGGCTGATCCATACAGGCCACAGTGGCCTTAGGCTCCAAATCCAGGACTAGTTTTCCTGTAACCCTCTTGCAATCTGCAAACCTCTGTTGTTTCTGTGGGATTTTTCTGATGTTCTTCTGATGGAAAACATATGTCTAGAAAGGGTGAGCAATGCCACAAGCCCTGAGAGATAGAAATTGTGCTGGCCTCCATTGTGGCTACCCCAGAGCTGCAGCAGGCAGACAGAGGATCTTCTTCCCTTTGCTGGCACAGGAGTTGATCCAAGCATGGTTTTTCCCTATGGCATTGCTGCAAAATACATGTCCAAGGGTCTTCCCAGCACAGATGGCAGGGAGCCACCTGTAATGCAGTCTCACAGTGTGTTAAAAAGTGTGCTTCGTGCACGTGGGCTGGAGCACAGTGAATAATTCATAAGTGGCAATGATAGGATTGAGTTAGCCATCCTTCCCATGCTCATGGTTTTGCTCAAGTTTTCATGTTTTTGAAATATGAAAATTACATACCTATTTAAGCGCTTTCCAGAGAGCAGTCTGTGTGTACTGCTAATATTGAAGTTTGAGTATTGAAGTTTGCTTTTCAAGTGACAACTGCATGACTTTTTTTCCTTCTCAGCGCTTTCACCAAACTGGATGATTAAGGTATGCTGTTGCTCTGGACAGAGATGTGTATCTCCCTTGAGGTCTTTCATCTTATCTGCCCTGTATACAGAGAGCACCTACCGTGACGTCTTGGTCAGAGATGTGTCTTGTAATGGGTCCGTAGGGAGCAAGCAGTTTTGATTCATGGTTGCCTATGTGCCCATTCTATCATCACAGGGGCACACTGCAAGGTTTAAAGATGCAATGTTTAAAACTTTCTAGGCTTAAAACCTGCCAGGAGTATTCACTTTAAGCCAGCCCAAAAAGCCAAGCAATTTTCTTTGCTTTTGATTTCAGGGAGCCCCATGCTGGGTATGGCTCCAGGCACGGAACTGGCCTGGAGGTGGGGGGTACGAGAGTGGGGCAGTTCTCCTGCCGGCATCCCAAATGCCACAGACTCCTTTGCCCCTAAAGACCTTCTCTGTGTGTGTTTTTTTACATAAACCCCCTGCCTGTTTTCTGTTTGAAAAGTCAGAAGCCAGTGTTCAATCCCCTTCTGTGACCCGTATGATATTTTTGAGCCTTCTGGGCGAGGAGGAGAAGAAAGATACAGATGTGCTTGCTAACAGAGGAGGAGTTAATGTGTCTAATGCCTCAAGGAGTCTTGCATGCCTAAGGCCAAACCAGAGATAGAAGTTGCATCCTGTGGAGCAGCAGTGCTTTTTAAGCAAAGGTGTTGGAGGACAGATCCTGGCAACCTCTAATGTTGTCTGAGAGGCATGGCTAGGTTCCTACTTGACCAAAAACCACTAGATGCTTGGAGCAGCTAGAAGGTCCTTGGAGCAGGGGAGTGTGCTGAAAACCATGGTCCTCACTCTAATTGTGCGGACTGGGATGCTGCAGTGGAGGGGAGCAAGGGAGAAGGTGTTTTCCTTAGCAGTCAGGACGTGTACAGTCTTTGAAAAGCAGCCAAGGACAATTTGGAAAGAGAAACCTGCAATGGAGAGCTTGCTGCAATCTTACATCAGTATCTGCATGCTCTTGAAACCAAGAGACTGCAGCCCTGCACAGTCAGGGAAGAAGACATCTGAAAGTGAGGCAAGAGATGGGAACCACATTTTCAGAGATTGCCTTTGTGAACTGGTGGGTTCAAGTCCTGTAACATTCAGGGTCTGATTCTTCCAGCTTTGTATTCTTCACAGGTTTGTTTGGCTTGACATGGGGAAGGGAGCAGTTTACTTATTTTCTTCAGGAATAACAGAAAATTTCCGAGGGGATGCTCCAGTAGAGGCAGCATGTTCCATCATCTCACACAAGAAGCAAGACAGGTCTTGCAGCTCTACTTCTCAGCCAGAACTGCTGGCCCAGGGTCTGCAAAAGCTTAAGCAGCAAGAAGTAAGATGCTTACTTCTGGAAAAGTGCCTTTCTGCAACCAGAATGCCACGCAGAGCTGGCCTTTAAGCATGCATTGTAACCATACTTGATCCACTGGGCTGCATCACCTTCCCAGCAGTGGTCACCAGTGGATACCATAGAAGGGCTAAGAGCAGGAGGCAGACACGTACCAGTGCTGCCTTAGAGCGCTCTCCAACCTCCGGGGAACACTTCTTTGTGCTTTATAGCCCTTAATGGATTTTTCTCGCATGAATTTGTCTAATCATTTTATGAACTCTGAGAAAATTCTAATGGCTGCAGGCAATCCTTTATGAATTTGGTATGTCTGGTAGTTTAAACTCTGCTTTAGATTCACACTGGCCAGAGAGGAGCTATTAGTGGCATAAATAGAGGTTCTGAGGTTTGCAGTTGCCCATCTCTGTGGAGAGCACTGCCATTTAGAGAGGCAGCACTGGTTTCCATTGTGTTAACACGGGTACTGCAGCATTTAACCTAGAACAATGTACTCTTAAAAGCAAAGAATGTCTTCCATACCAGGATGGGTGAATACAGGGGTATTTTAATATGCACAGGTAAACTGTACTGCCTCAAAGACCAGTCTCTATTTAAAGCTGACTGCACCCTGCACTGCCTCTTGCACCAGGATCTTTCTGCTGGCTGTGAATACCCTTCATGTCCAGGGAGATGAGAAAATTAGCGTTGAGCTGCCAGTGAAGTTTCAGCCAGAAAGAGAATAATTGCATTTGTGAAGTTCCATGCATATGCTGATAATCAGCTTCAAGAAGTGTTTTGGTGTATTTTTGAAGCATGGTCTCATGCAATCAGAGCATGCAATCGCAGGTTGTAAAAAGCAAATGCACTGGCAAAGTAAAACCTGAAAGGCAGCGTTGTACAAAAGGTTTATTGTTTGAATCTTTTGTTGTTGGTTTGTGGTGATGGCTGCATTTATACTGAATACAAAATCTTCATCCAGTGTCCTATTCTGGAGTCATGAGTTCACCCCAGCCCAGATGGCTGGGTGTCTGCTACCAAATGAATTATGGATCAGATTAATATTTTACTGTTTTATTTATAACTCCCCTATCGGTAATTGCTACTTTTTCATAGTTTGTTATAAGTCTTCTTGTTATACTTCACACATTAGAAATATATGCTTGAATACTGAGACAAGTCTTTGGAATATGAAAAAAAAATCCCCAAATTACAATATGACTTTTAGTTAGAGGTCATTTTTTTTCTGGAAATATGTGAGACAACCCCATGGTTGATATATAAGGACATTAAAAGATGAAATAAAAACCATTTTCCTGCATCTACAGACAGATCTTTCAATTTCGACATGAAATTAAAACATCTTATTTATAGATGAAAATAAAAATGGTAAGAAATAGTTGTCTCTATCCACCCTCGTCCTGAAAAAGGGAAAAAGAAAGATGCTGAAGATCTCATGATTCAGGTGATGACAACCATTGTGTACTGTGCAGTAGGGTGCAGGTTTTACCATCTCCCAGTGGCAGTGAGACAAACATCTTCATGGTGAAACAATTGGTCTTCCTCAATGTGAGCTGCTCGTGAGGCATGAGGTACAAAAAGCAAATGCTGGGTTATACCTGGGGAAAATGAATCCATGGACTGCACCCACGTGGTGCCATGCAGATGGGTGTGAGGGAGAAAGAGCTGCCCAAATATTTGGCTTGAGATGCTGCAACCAGCAGGATTGGCACTGCTCTGTGACATTCCCGAGCCACCAGAATCCCCACCAGCAACATTGCCTCAGGCTTGGGGTAAAGTAGCAGATATTGGGCAATCTGAGCCCAGATTTTTAGAGGTGTACGAGTAGCAAATACTGATCTTTTTCCAAAAAGCGTAGAGCAGACCATGCTGCCATCAGGTGTAGTAAGAGCTTAACGAGGTCAGAGCTTTAAGAAGCTTGTGTTTCGTCAGGGCATTACTCATGTTACATTACAAGAGTGATAGAGCTGGTTTAAAATCTTATTTCCCATTTTGTTGGCATATTTTTAAAGTATTGCCAAGTAATCTTATACTAATCTAATTCTAATCCCCTTAAAACACAGTCTTCAAGGCCAAGGAGTTCTCTTTCAATTGTGCTGAGCACAATACCTGGCAGAGAGCAAAAGTAAAGCATCTGAAATGGTTTCACTGCCCAGATGACATCAATTTATAGATTTTTTTTCCCCCATGAATGTTGCTTTTGAATTTCACTGCTGATAAAGTCCCATTCAGCTCTTTAATCTCAGTCTGCAAGCTGATAATTCCATTGCCTGATATGTTATTTCCCTGATTTTAGCATTAAAATTAGTTTTACATTTTTAACAGTCTGCATAAATGATATTTCTGAGAGTACTCTTAGGACATCAGGACTTCAAAATAGCCAAAAAAGAATGTAAAAATACTTTCAGTGCAGTTAGAGAAATAACAGTTGATTTGCAGGCATTTTATAAACAACATACTTGTTCTCTGGCTGCAGTTTCTTTACCAAACCAAGTAAGCTCTTTATAGTAATCTCCCTCAAAAGTTAAATATAACAGTGGAGGAAAGAGGAGTTGGAACATTTGTGTTTCAGTAATTGTGCATTGAGAGAGCTGTGCAATAGAAACACTGCTCAGGGTGTAGCAGCGTCACAGGGCGTTTCTCCTTTCCCATGCACCCATCACACTGACAAAATGAATTTGTAGGAGTGTGAAGGTGTGAGTACATACATGGCAGCGTGTGTGCCATGTTTAGTTGGGGTCGCCATGGTTTAGTTGAGGTGTTAGGGCAGGGGTTGGACTCGATGGTCTTGAAGGTCTGTGCCAACCTTTTGATTCTGTGTGCGTTTGTGTGTGTATGAACATGCAGGACACAGGCTGGACAGAACGCAGGGGTTACCCACCCTTGTTTCATGTGGCTATCTTTGACAGCTTGGTAAAGCTCAGTTCAGGTGCCTTTCGGTCTTCATGTCCTTATGCCAAATTGCTGCCTAACGGGGCCCACATTTGAAGAGGGTGCCTCTCTGTGCTGCAAGGCCACCCAGCACTTCTCTGGTCCCTTTTCCCTTCTGTCTGTTTTCTTTTGCCATGAGCACGACCCTTCTTCAATAAGCAATTTGTAATATTTATTTGTTCATATGGCCAGATTTCGTTCCCCTTGGTTGCTGTTGTGCCTGGTATCTGCACCCACACAGCAGGCTGGCTTCGGTATCCCAGGAAGTATTTTGCTGTATCAGAACTGAGCTCCAGCTCTCAATGTGCATGAATTACAGGTTCCCAGCTAGTATTTTACAGTATCAGGCTGAAATGTTTTTCTCCCCTGGATTGCTTCTCTTTGGAAAGGTGTTGTTTCAATGAGGCTTGGAATGTTTTTCCATATTTTCTGTTGTGGTTGCTATTACAATATATTTCAACAGCAAACCCCTTGCTCATTTCTTGAAAGATTTCCAAAATGCTACTTCTGGCACTTGTATTTCCTGCAAAGGGCTAATGTAACAGAAGTAGTAGGGCTGGCTAGTACTTTTTCCCAGCTTACTGCCCTTTCTTTCCCCACTGTGGGATGGACATGGAGACAGGGAGGGGAGAGCTTTGTCTGAGGAGCTAAGAGTAGCACTAAGGTGACAGACAACCCAGCAATAAGTGATATTTCTTCCACAGCAGCTGGGCCAAAGTTCAGCTACATGCAAATACTACAAAAAGCTCAAGAATTGGAAGGTTTTAATTAAAACACACTTCAGATGTGCTCTTTTGCCAGCGTGATGGAATGCTTACTGCATCTCCTGGTCCTGGAGGAACTGTCCTGATCAAAGCAAGTAACTAATGTGATTTCCAGCTAGATCAGTACAATAGAAATCACCAGAAGGAAAGCGTTATTATTTATTTATTTTCCTGTTTCTTCGGGCTCGACAATTTCTAAGAATACAGGCTCTGATCAAAAGGCCCCGTAGGAGGAGATGCAGAGCACCCACTGGCTGTGGTGGTGCTGGGTGAGGGCTTTTCTGCTGCAATGCAGCAAACTGGGGCGAGCCACGGCTCTTTGTGCGGCGGGGACTGGTCCTCTCAGTGCTCTGGCAAGCCTTGGAGAGAGCACTGCTCTTGGGAAATGGGTGGGAAAAACAGCAAATTCTCTTATGCATTTGACAAAACCTGGGGTGGTGGGTGTGCCAGGGGTACAAGTGGTACAAGGGGCCTTTTGCATCTGGCCCCTGGGCTCTGCAGAGAGAGAGCAGTGCTTCAAAAGCAGTTTTGGAGAATTAGGTGGAAAGTGCCAGCGGAGGGCATTAGGACTGCTTCCTGCCTTCCCAGGAATACACAGCACAATTGCCCACCTGCTTCTGCATCCTGCTGTGCAAAACTTGTGCATCTTTGCTCTCTGCCCCTACGTGAATTAAAGGGAAGCAAAGCTGAATCAGGTAAAAGCAGAAAACTGGGCTTGCCCTTCCTCCTTCGGTTTGCAAGGGTTTATGGGATGCTGCATGCCATTTCTTCATAGCTTCTTTCCAACTTTCTGCCTTAATCCAAGGAGAGAAAGTGCTGCTCAGACAAGTAGATTATTAATTATTCTATTTCCTGAGTTGCCTTCCACACAGTTCAGCATTAGTGTGGCTTATTACAGGAGGCTGATCTGCACCGCACCATTATCCTGTCATCTCCAGAGCTCTACCTTCCCCACAATGGGCTCCTGCCTTGGATCATTAAGCCATGAAGCTCCATGGTTCTGCCTTGTTCTCCTGAGGGGTGGCACCAAGAGCATGAAATTGTTTGCTGACCTTGCTGGAGACTTATGATCTGAGCCTTTAAACACCTGGCCATGCAAGGACAGTTTCCACAGAGAGGTGCTCTCACCCAGTTCAGTAAACTGGAAGACTATCACTGCAGAAATGACTGGGTTATTTAATTTATTGTACATCACTCTGTCCCAGATGCAACTCAGCCCCTGCGAGGACATGGAAAGGAGCTGGAGGATGACTGGGTAAGGATGCACATGAGGGCACAGACCCATCTCCACCTTTTCCAAAACTGCCGACAGCAGCTAGCAAAGCTGGATGTGCATGAAGGACAAAATGCCTGGTGCCTTCCACAGGGGTGTTGCACCAAACTCTCTGCTACATGTTGGCTGAAGCTTCAGTGGGGACTTCTGCAAGAGTCAAATAGTCCTGAAGGCTTTGAGTGCTGTTTGCAACCCCTGCAGAACATCTCTATAAAGCAAAGCAAATCCCCTCTAAAATAGTCAGTTGGTAATATTGTTTGTGCTCTAGTAACAATTGTGCATCTCTTGTGGCCTCACACTCTTCCTCTATCTTCTGATATTGGTCAGTGAATGAGAACTGCTATTTTAAATTCGGTTTGTACAGTGTCCCGTTCTTCATTTAGGATAAAATCAGAAAGTTAAATACATGGTCGTTATGCAAATAAATGCAAGTTGGCTCAGCTTTCTGGTATGCAGACCTGATGGATACAGCATCATTGGAAGGGATACCTAATGTCAGTAAATTGCTATTTCAATGCCTAAAACTTTATGTATTGCCTTCATCAGGGAGGTTTGTCAGGCATCAGGTTCATTGATGGGGGAGCTAGAGGTGTGGTATGACAGGCTAGAGGGCACACACCAGGACTGGCACTGTTCTTGCTGCTCCTTGTCCCTGCTGAACCCCTCCCATAGGGCTGGAAATTTTTCTTAAGCTGTTTGCCAAACTAACTTTAGAGCAGAAAAGGGAGGCTAGCCAGAGTCCACCGGAGATGGGCTGTTTGGGGTTGGTTTAGGGTCGCTTTTTCTGAATCAGTTTCAGTATTATTGTGGTTTCAGTTTCACTGCAACATTAAAGATTGAAATGTCAGTCAACAGTGTATTTATCCAAAGCATTTAGTGAGCTAAAGTGTGCTGAATAGCTTGGGGAGAAGTGTGACAGGGGGCCCATTTGCTCCCAGTCTTAATTTCTTGCAATAGTGAAAATTTCCTCCTTTCCTCTTTTGCACCTTCTGTCAGGAGAGACAATCTTTGATCCAAGTCCAGCAGAGTGCAAGGTGTTCAATACATCTGGTTGGTGAACTGTGCTTTGTCTGCTGGAAAGGGAGCTGTTAATATTGTGACCATGTCCATTCCAAGCTGTTACAAATTCCAGTGCCCAGGCAATTAAAAATCTGATCATTTTGATTTGGTATCTAGCAAGAGAGCAATTGCTACCTGTTCAGTAAATACAGTTGAGTTTTATTTGGCCTCTGACAGTAATAGTATTTAGAGTGGCTTGGCAACTGTTCACTGATGAGGGTCCAAAAAAAGCACTTAACAGAATTAAGTGATAGCAGTAATAAACTGCTAAAGACACTGGCACTGTGTTTATGCGCTTGAGCGCTTTAGCAAAGATTTCAGGGGCTCCTCCCAGTTTCTCTGCCTCTCTTAAACTTTTCAACCTGGATCACGAGCCCATCTGCCAGGGACTGGTGAGGTGGTTGCCTCCCAGCCAGGGGCATCACTGCACAGGGCTGTGTCAGGCTCTGGGGTCACAGAGCCCTCTGCTCCCTGGTCCCCATGGCTGAGCCCCAAGCAGGCACCCAAGGGGCTGTGCCAGGGGTTGGATGGGAGAATACCCAAATACCTGAAGTATGGAACTACCAGGTCTCCTGCCTCCCTGTCTCCCATCTCCAGCTACTCTGCCTCATGGAAGTAATGATTCTGGGGACAAGGCACGCACGTGGCTCGTGAACCAGTGGATCATGGAAGTTCTGTGCACTTTGCCCTGGCAGGAGGAGAACTTGGCATGCACAGCAGCCACCTTTTCCCTTTGCCATGAGGGTGCTCGAAAACTTTAGAGATGCCACAAGTCAGAGATTTTACAGCTGCCATTTGGCTGAGTCTAGGAGTGTTTTCCTCTCCAAGAGAAGCAGCAACTATTTTTCAGAGAGCAAATGAAGCCACCTGTTGGGTTAACTGGGCTTTATTCAGTCCCCAGGCTGCCTTGCACAACCTTTAGGGCCCATAGGAGTCTTTGAAGTACCATTGAATTTCATTGTTAATGTCACAGTCATTTACTGTGAATGGAAAAGGGTATTTTTTTTCACTCCCAGGCATGAATAAACTCTGTAGATTGCAGGAAGTAATCCCTCTTAACAGAGAGCTGAAAGTGCTGTCTTTTAATATAAGAAACCTGGTACTGAGCTGATGCCTAGGACTGTGCCAGGTCTTCTCGAAAGTACTGGATTTTGCTCAGTCATTAGAAACAGAATAAATTAGATGAAAGGAAAGCAGCTGATGACAAGGTAATACAAGTGTCAGAGAAGGGGAGGGATTGGTGAAGGAAAAGTACATAATGTGGATGACTTTAATTATGTGGAAGGTGGGAAGATTGACTTCCCCACCCTGAGTGTGGTATGTGAGAAGATACATTAGCCTGTATTCTATCAGAGGTTGATGAGGTCTCCTCCAAGATGTTAGTAGTTACTTGGATGAAAAAGGGTGCACTTGCTGGCAGTATTTATGAGAGCTTTAATTACATTTCACAGACTGAGTTCCAATTAGAAGGGAAAGTAGGGGTGAGAGGATGAACGGAAAGATGTACAGCATGTGTTAAGAGCACGGTGATAAATCTATGGCTAAGGATTATGGTAAACAAGATAGTCATACATCATGGCATCATTTGCACACTTTTATTTGTAAATGCTTTCTCCAAGTTCCCTTCCACCTCCCCCCATCACAAGCAAAATGCCTATAAAGGGGTCAAACACAGGCCTCTGTTACTCCTCTTCCAAGATGGAAGGCAAAGATAATTTGCAATTGCTGCAATACAGGGCTTATTTTTTTTTTTTCTAATTCTTAACTGTGTCATAAAATGGCACTCCAGAAAAGGCAGACAGAGACAGATCACAGTATTTGTCTCCATGCTGCATGAATAGTGGAAAAATATTGCTGTCATCAGCGCAGCCTTTCACCTTGCTGCGAATTCTCACGTTTACAATCCTAGAATGGTTTGGACTGGTTTGCATTATCCTTGTTATAATCTACCTAACCAGCTTCTTATGCAGATGACCGTGATGCCCACTTGTTTTATGTCAGGAGGTAACACTGGAAGAGAGATGTATCAATTGCTCAGCACTGGCTTAATTCCCTCTGCAACATAGTAAACCAGGGACTTTGTCACTGGCTTATCACTCTCTACAACTTCCTGAAGGGTGGCTGTGGTCAGCTGGGGGTTTGTCTCTTTCTCCAGCCAACAACGGACAGAACTAGAGGACACAGTCTCAAGCTGCGTCAAGGGAGATATAGGCTGGATATTACGAAAAAATTTTTCACAGTAAGAGTGATAAAGTACTGGAATGGTCTGCTCAGGGAGGTGGTGGAGTCACCATCCCTGGATGTGTTTAAAAAAAGACTGGATGTGGCACTTGGTGCCATGATCTAGTTGAGGTGTAAGAACATGGTTGGACTCGATGATCTTGAAGGTCTCTTCCAACCTAGAAATTCTGTGATTCTGTGATTCTGTGACTTCACTGCAGGGACAGTGCTTCCATGTCTGAGTGGCATTGGCGCAATTCCCGTAACATCGCTCTCACGTGCCTCAGAAAGAAGCTTCTCTGTCCTCTTTACTTGTGGTGTAAGCTGTTTGCCAGTACCTCCACAGGTGATGCAGGTAAGAGGTTTTGTCTAACAACATCGGTGTTAGACAAACAGGCAATACTTTGGAACTTGTGGTATTGGTAATTAAGCCAAAGGTAAGTCTGCAAACAGTTCATAACAAACACTGAAATTCTGGCTGGAGAATAGGAGTGATTAGCTAGTGAGATTATTTTTGTTTCAGGTAACGTTGTTCCTCGCCCTGGTTACTGAAAGGGTTAACAGTGTTTCTTAAACAGCAGTGAAATGGCTTCAGTGAAGCAGTGGCAGTACTTCAGCACATGGAACTTTTCTTCTCTTCTTTAATTCCACTTGGTAAGCTAGAACAAAGCAAAGGAGAACACTCGTCTTTCTTTGGTGATGTTGGAAACAAATCCTTGTTTATTTAAAAGTAGCTATGTCAGGAGGAAGGTATGATGGAGTATAATTACCAAATTCTTATTTGGTAATTAGTATCTTGCAGCCATCTCAATGCTATTAAGATACAGGCATAATTGCACATAGGATGCATATATTTATCATGGAAGTTGGCACTTCAGACCATTAGAAGTATCTGTAGCTTTGCTGTATGCTGCGTGTAGATTAATCTAGTTTAGGAGACTTAAGAGCCTGTCAGATGCTCCCATCATCCGAGCACTTGTAACATCAGGTGGTAGGAGAGCACTTGGAGAGGCACCAGATGGTTTCCATAGCCCTACTGCAATAATGTTGTGGGTTCCTGATATTCATGCATTTCCAGAGGTTTACCTGTTGCTGGCTGCCTGTTTTATTTACACACATTAAAAATAAAAAAATAAAGTGGTCAGGTCCAGCAGGGAGGAGCGTTCCATTTGTGCTCTGTTGTGCAGTGTATTTCTGCATGCCAGCATTGGAGGAGAGAAACCTTGACTTTTGGGGGCCTCTGAGAAAAGGCCTGTGAAGTCACCCCAGATACACATTAAGGCACGGGGCTCTGCCACCTTGAATGAAAAAAATTGTTGCTGGGAATTAAATATGTTGCCTTGTCAGCCCATCAAAGAAAGTATAGGTAGAAGCAGCACGTTGCAGAAGTAAGCAAGGCTGGAAGTCGTGTCTAGGAATAAAATAGGAACAACTTGCCAAGGAAGATGATTTTCAGTAAAAGATCATAGCTAGAAACTCATCACTTAGGGTCTTTTAATTAAATGTGTTTGGGAAGGGATGGACAAACAAGATCTCAGGGAAGAGATTGTTTCAGCCACAGGCTTAAGGCTGCCACCAAAGATGAGTGTGTACCTGCTGCATTAGAAGGTGTTAACTGTGAACCTCATAGTGCTTTGTGACCAGCGGGAGTGTCCCTCCTGCACATTTATAGGCTGCAGAAAAGAGTGAAGCGATTTTTCCCAAGGTCACCCAGCAGTTCATAAGTAGGGCCAGGAAGGGACCAAAATTCACCAGGGTCTAGAGGCACTATGCTTCGCTGAAGTCGAGGTGGAACCATAAAGGTAACATTTATTTGTGTCCTTCCTTTATTCCCCGTGTTTCTTGACTGCTTTTGAGAGCACTACACAGGAATACAGGGTTAGGGATTGAATCTTGGTGTACATCTGAGTCCTTTCTGATGAAAGACTGAAGTACAAGACCATAGATAGGATCTCTTCCAAAATGGAGGAGCAGATTTTCTCTGTGTTAACCAGCAGCTGACCGTAGGTCTAAGTGCTCTTCTGTTTCATTTATTGCTGTGGCTAATTCAGTACCTGGAGGAGTATATTATATTTTACCTTCCCATAGTGGAGCAAATTCTTGTCTTGCTTGTATGGAAGCTACTTCTGATGAAGTCAGTGAGTAGCCTCTCACGCAGACAAATGCAAGGAAGGGCCTGATGTCTCAGGTAGGTTTGATCATTACACTTTTTTCTCTGGATGTCTTCACAGCTGCTCTTCTGTTTCTCTTTGGGCTTTAGAAATTTTGACTCTAAACATAACTTTTTTCCCCAGCGTATTGAGGAAGCCAGATTATCTTGTGCATGGAAGTACCATCATTTTGATTTTTGTTATTTTATCAATACAGTGTGTTCCCCACATTCTGAAAATCCTTTTGCCCACGTCATTCAGTATAGAGTTGTAGTATATAATTGACATGCCTTACTGAGGAAAAGATGAGGCAGAGAACACCAGGTTTTTTATTGGGTCACTGACTGAGATGTTTTTTGAGTTCCCAGGGCTTTATCATAGTGGCCATCCTGGGTCTCGTTAGTAAAGAGATGATCTCAAGAATTAGATCACTGAGATCATAATACACTGCTGTGTTAGACGAGATTCATGGTTGAGAAAGGATATGGCATTTACTGGGCTTTTTAAATGTCACATTCAGACTTTAAAGGCCATAGTCTTAGAATAAACAAAAGAGAATGCAGCTAGCTCAAGCAGCTTTAAAATGAGCAGCATCCTGCTGATCCAGAGGCAACCTGTGGTCCTTATTCATGCAGCATTTACGAGACTAAGCAGCCACTGGAAACCATGCAAGGATGATAACAGTGTCTTTCTTGAGATACAAGGTAAGATGTGCCTCTGTGGTCAGCATTCCTTTCAGTTAGCAGCAGAAGGAAGAAAGTAATATGAAGTTCTTATTAGAGTGATGCACAAGAAGTTAGACCAGCATTAATGGCTTGAGTAATTTTGGTTGGAGTACAGTAAATGAAGTGACTGAATACCACACAGAGTAATACGTCTCTGCAAGCAGTTGCTTGGCAGTTGAATGACTGGATGGAACTTCTTTTTTTTTCTGTTTCCTTAGCTATGTGAAAGTTCAAGTGGATGATAACACTGGGCAAAATTTATTTCTTTCCCCAGATGCATTCTTCACTGATAGAAACAGGCCCATAGGAGGGTAATCCACAGAGCTGAATTCTGTACGCTGCTGTGCTATACAGCATAAAAATGCATGTGGGCAGTTCCCACTGATCAGATGTGATAGTTCAGTATCTGCAGGCCTTTTAAAAGCAGGTTTTTTGTAATTTTTATGAACTGATAAATGTTGCCAGTTTGCTTGGAAATTTACTGGCAGTCTTCAAGGGATATTCAGCTTTAAAAAGTACACTTGAAGCATCCTTTCTTCAGCCTCTGATTTTTTTTCTGTGTGGCTTATGGAAGTGTGAATGTGTGTGTATCTATATTTAAAAGTGTCCTTTTCTCTTTTGTTTTTCATGCTCTCAGACAGTAACTGTTGTATTGATTTTTTTTAAACTTTTTTTTTCCTTCAGTACTAATTTCTAGAACAAAGTTCAGTTATCTCTTAAAATGCTTTATTTTTTTTAACCGAGTGGCACGATGGGGCAGCAAGTCACTGCATGGTGAAGTTTGGTAATCTGCCCTCAGGAGTGAATTGTTATTGATTTAAAGGAAGATGAAAAGTCAGTTGTGTTTTGTGGGAGGGCTAAATGATCTCTTTTGGCCTTAAGATCTAGGTATATTGATTTAAAATTATCTTGCTTTACCTACTGCCTATAAATTTACAAATTCAAGTTAAATGAATATAAAACACATTCTGTTTGAGTCCACTGTATTTGTATAGGGTTTTAACGAAACCATTTTAAATGTTGTTCTTTTTATTAATTCTGTTTAGCTGTGTATAGCTCTCTTAGAGTACTTATTGCGGGGGGGGCAGTCTAGCAACATTTGTATACTTCACTGTAATTGAATCCTGATGCAAATCCAAGTCTTTGTTATTCTTGCATTCACTGCAGTGACCTTGATAATGTGAATGCTTCACCTTTGCTGCTCCTTGGAAGGCAGTCCTGTGAAACGGGATCAATTACGTGCATTGCTAGGATCCCATTTTAAATATACCACTGAATTAAAAACAGAGCTAGTTAATGGGCTTCCCCCTTGTGTGAGGGAGGGGCAGGGGGAATGAACAAAGGAGAATAGAAGCTGAATTGTTTGAGAGGAGGTAATCTCTGTTTTGTTTCTGCTAAAGATTAGGCAGTTATCAATTATCATGTCAGAAGGCAGAGAAGCTAATATGCCCCAGAATCTACACATGGTTATTTAATCATCCTGCCTGATGCATAGCATTCATCATTCCCGTTTTTAATGCCACTGACTGTTATAATCTCACATTTATGCATTTAGGGAGAGTCACGGTAATAGGCAACAACCTGGGGAACAGAATAGTGGAGAACCCATATGGTTTGATTTCTCTTCAATCTAAGCAGCCTGAGCCCTGGACCCGTGCAAACTGTTGTACATGTCTGATCTTGAGATGATACCCCTGGATGGATGACTCAAGGCATCGTCTGAAGGAAAACCTGCACGAGCTCCCATCTGTACTGGGTGGGTAGTTCTCAGTGGTGCTGTAAGCTGCTTTTTTCCAAGAGCAAGTGGGAGCTAATGTCATCACAGACCTGTGAAGGATGCAGGCAAATGGCTGTGAGCAGCTGGTATTTGTGCAGTGAGCTCTAGTAGCCACGCCATCCTGTCATCTGCTGTTTGGACTACTGTCAGATGTCTTCAGGGCACAATTTCAGCAAGCCACTCTATGCAATGAGCACTGGCAGCATGAAGGTTGGTCAAAGGAGAGTCACAAATGTGCAGGGTGATAGCAAACAGGGAAGTGTTTTATGTATTGCATCTATGAAGACATGCATATATGTGTTTTACTTCCTCAGTAAAGTTTTTGGTGGTGTAGTCCGCACACTGAATAAAGATGAAGATGAGAGAGTTGGAAGGACTAGGGCCCTTCCTTAGGTCTATCCAAGTCATCCCCTGGTCCAAGTTGGAGAAGAGAGCCAAGAAACCCCTCAGAAGGAGGAACCCACAGTGACTGATGTAGAAATGCCCTTTTCTCTTCAAACAGTCACAAAGCTGAGGGGAAGCAAGTGATCACTATAAGGAGAACTTGCCAAAACCAGATCTGTGGTCCTGTCACAGTGGTTGTGAAGCAAGAGAGGAATCTGGATGGAGTGAAACTTCTCTTCCCTCCGTCTTTCTGTAATGTCATGGGAATGCTGAATGAGACAGTATCACCAAAGCCTCAGGATACATTAGAGAGTTCAGCTGCATAAATGCTTACTCTGAAGCAGTAAAGTGCCTGATTCCTATAAGCCTCTTCCTAGCAATATCTAGGAGTAGCAAAGCTTTTGTTTCACAGCCAGGAGGTAGATGGATCTAAAATTTGAATTTGTGGCACATTCTTTTTCCCCTCATGCTTCAGAGAGTGGCACTATCAGAAATGAAAGCCAAAGAGGCAGAAAATTCCCACTCTGCTATCCTGTGTGCACATATCTTGCCTAATTTTTCATCGGTCATACCCACAAAGCAGTGAAAAATACTGTCGTGGGAAGACCAGCCACCAACCAGTGTAGATTGGGATGAGCATCATGTTGCAAAACGCAATCTGCAAAGTTTGACCACAGTTCTGATGAAGAGGAAGAGCTAAAGACGTGTCCATTTACGCATCTCAGGTGCAGCTGCCACTTGAAACAGCTGAAATCTCTGTTGGGACCATTTAGCTTCTGCATGGCAATCCCACCCTCAGATGTTCCAGCTGCTCTCCTGGCACCATTGCACTGCCCTGACCTCCAGAGCCTGTGGTGACCCATTTAAGTAGACAAGGACTTAGGACAAAACCTCTCAGCACTAAGGGGAAGAATTGGACTAGAGAGTCCCTGTACAGTCCATAAATTGGGTTTTCATGTTAGAAACGTTCTGGCATATTCTTGAGTTTGTCTCTAAATCAACACCTTCAGAAACTAACTGGACTGAAAAAGCCTGCCATATTTTGTCAGAAGAGCCTGTATTTGTTCCCTGCAGAGAAGTGATGCCTCTGCAGGGTGGGAGAGTAAAAAAGCCATGCTTTTTAAAAGCAGCTGCATTTATCCCGTTCGAAAGGTTGATGTTCATCCTAGGCTTGTGTTGCTCGGTCGTGATCTCTGCAGTTTTGCCTCAGCAAAGCAATTTTGCTCAGTGCTTGTCTTTAAGCACAGAACTAGTGCTCCTACTTGGAAACAGAAGTTGGAGAGAGTTACTAAATTATGAAAACAAGCCTTTGCCACAAATTTCCCCACAATTTTCCTCTTTGTCACTCACACAGGGGTTTTGTTCCGTGTTTGAGCTCAGTGTGATATCACCAAGTTGCTTGTGATTTAAATAGAAGAAGCCAACTATCAGGAGTAATGCTTGCAGGTATTCCTTCTTTTCTTTATTTGCCTTACAGCAGTGCCTGCAGGCCAAAGCAAAGATTGTGCTGGCAGCACCTGAATAGTTAGTTCCTGCCCCTCAAGTCTATACAGGTAGAGCAATTATTGTTATCTTCATTGCACAAATAACGGCACAGAAAGATGAAGTGACTTGCCCATGGTCACGCTAGGAGTCTCTGGCAGAGCCAGAAAGCAGAGTATTGTTTCCTCTGGTCTGATGCTTTTATCCCAGTGCCATCCTTTTGTGTGACTAGCCACTTTCAGTAATTTAGAGTTTTCTGTAACGTCTCCTGGCACAAACGAGCCAGCTGATAAATGGCACTAAATATATGTCTCTTGGATCTCTGCCTTTCAAGATCCTTTTTATTTTTATTATTTTCCTTGTGATAGCCAGGTGTCTGTGTAGAGCCTTGTGTCTGGAAGGATCTCAGGATGTGCTCATCTAAACTACTTTAAAACCTCCACACATCCACAGGTCCACTGGGTGATTTTTTCCAGTGTTCCATTATTTTTGTTCTTAGAAAGCTGCTCCTAAATTTAGTTCTGTGCTTGTCTTGCTCCAGAGACAGCAGCCTTTTACTTATTTGGAGACTCATGTTCTCTTCCAGTGTCCTTTTCCGCAGGACAGAACAGTCTCTGTTCATAGCTTTGTTAACTTGTGGGTTTTCTCCAAGTCCCTCTTGGATTCCATAAAAATGCACTGTGTTTTTCCTGACATTCAGAAGGGGGCACAGTATGAAGCTCCCTCATGTGCTTCCTCCTTCTCCCCAAGGACCCAATAAATCACTTCACCTACTGGGAAGCCACAGGTCGAGGACTTGCCAAAGCAAACAGCCCAGAGAAAGTGCATTCCATAGCAGAGCAGGGCACCAAGATGTACAGGAGGGTTTCCTGAGCCAGGGACAGCCCCGAGCATTGCCAAGACCCCCCAGAAGCCCACAGCTTGTACAGGAGCAGCTGATGAGTTAGTGCTCAGGGGCCAGGAGCAGCCACTGCCAAGAAGAGCATCCCCAGGGAGAACTGCGAGCGACCAGGAGGGGAAGCAGGGCATGGCAGGACAGGTTGTGTGGGAGGGTGCACGGGCTCTAGGTAACGTCCAGTGGAAGCACAGCATCAGGGTTGGAACGAGATGATCTTTAAGGTCTATTCCAACTCAGGCCATTTTATGATTCTGTGAAGCTCCATCTTCTTCCTTCCTTCCAAAGGAGCATTGCGTGCTCCCGTATTTCACACAGCAAAGGTTACCCTTTGAGAAGCTGAAGGTACACAAATTTCCCTTGATAGTACCAAACAGTGTTTTCCCAAGCACCTGTAGTAAAAGTTTGATTTGTGCTGACTTTGGTAGTTAGCCTCATCTCAATGTTTGGAACCTGAGATTTTAGGACTAGCAGTGTCCGTGGTCACACTTAAGTGCCAAAATACTGGGCAGGATGTCCGAGCTGGCAGCAAGGATGAGATCTGCTAGATTTTTTTATTTGTCTATCATTTCCCTTAAAAACAGTAGGAGCCTGGGCAGCATTTGCTCTGATCCAGAAAAGCCACTGTCAGTCTCAAACCAAGGGTTTTGTAAAATCACAGGTACATAAACCTTTCATTTCAGCTCTAGTAATTTTGAGGGTTTACTGATAGAGGAGTTTGATCTAGTATTACCTGTTTGACATATTTTTATTTGTTTTTAAGAATTTTATTTCAAGCCTTCCAGTCTTCATTGGGGAACTCACTTATGGAAGATGTCTGGATTGTGGTTCTGCAAAGCTGTGACCAGCTCAGGGGCCTGTGACAAGTGGTGGGCTCATGCTTTTCTCCCATTTCTGAATGAGAGGTGAGATAAGAACAGTGGTGGTATTCAGAGGGACCAAATACCACAGAAAATCCGAAACAAGCTACAATGGGAATTAAGGTCTTTGCCTATTCTTCCCTCTGACCTGATGCACTTCTTCAGTAGCTGTTCTTCAAGTGGAAACGTAAGGAATTAATTTGCCTGCCCTTGATTTCACTGGAGTGTTTAGTAATTTGGCTTTAATGTTAGAATTCATCAGCAAGACTGATTGCTGTATCATACATAGTGGCAGGCTTGGCAGAGAAGGAAATTTCCCACACAGTTTAAAAATGGTCCGAGAATTTGCCAGGTTTAGAATTTGATAGCAGCTAGAAAAAGGACACAGCAAGTCTTGTATGAAGAGAGGAGCCGATTTAGGAATTAAGAAGGTGAGATGGTAGGGAGCAGGAACCATGCACATTTTACATTTTATTCAGTAGCTGTGGTTTGCCTTTGTTTTGTTCTTAGTGGCATGTGGTTTTTAAAAGGAAGTTTTTGCTTGAATGCAAATCAGATATAAGGTTGCTAAAGATAGGGAAGGCACTCCTTGGTAAGTGTGGTGGAAGCTAGTCTGATAAATGCACTCAATGATGAGAATTCTACGGCAAAATGCTGATCTCTGTGGCTACGATCCAGCAAAATGCTGACAGCAGTGGTAGCACTCGTGAGCTTAAAATTAGGCATTTTCCAAAAATGCTTTGATGTATCAGAGCTGGAGTCCTTGTCACCTTGCTAGGAGTGAATTTATAAGAGTCTTGTTAAGTCAACAGTACTTATTCTTAGGCTTCACAACTAAACCACTAATGGAACAAAGGGAAATTACAGCTTTTCTGTGGTTTGAAGAAATCTGGCTCTGGTCTTAACCACAAACTCTTCCCCAGCTTTCACAAAAACTTACTATCTTGATTTTCAGAGGCTCTAGAAAAACAAAACAGGTATTGGAATTTCCTGTGGATCTGCACCCTATAGGAGGATGTTTCTTCATGCCTCTCTTCCCTGCTCCAACAAATATTTGTCTCAGATACACATTGGCCTTGAGTGTGAGTACCTGCTGGGGACATCAGGAATGTCTCTTTTTGCTGAGCCCAGGCAACCTGTGATGCCCTAATGCCTCCCTCTCCCTTCTGAGGATCACGATAAATTGCAGCTTAATAGGACCTGGCTGTGCAGGACACAGGGCTGATGCTGCTGTAAATACAAATGAATGTATGTTAGGCCTGGCAAGTGAAAAAAAGTTTCTCAAACGGTGAGCTATGGTCAGGGCAACAGTGAGCAACAGTCTTGCCAGGCCAATTTTTTGAATTATTTTTTCTAAGCAGCCTGTAGCTGTATGAAGGGGACTTTGCACCCTGCAAAATACAGGTGAGTGTTTGCAAGCCTTCAGGTTTCAAGAGAAAAAATTTACCGTGATTGGTGTCGCAGGTCATGGTAGCCTTCATTATACAGAATCCTTAAAATTCCATAAAACTGTTGTGTGCCGATATTCCTGATAAGGCATTGAATGTGTTTGTTGATGAACACGCTGGAGGTAGTGCTTCCCCTCCCTGGAGATGAGTATGCTCGATATTACACAATTTTCTCCTGTGCTAGCTGGCCGTGTTTTCCCCAGGCCTGGTGCAGGCAGCTTCCTTTCTTTCAGAGAACACGTCTGTCCTCCGTGATTGGCAGGAGCCGAGAGCATGTCTGTGCAACTCTGTAAACAGAAGGCAAATGCCAAGAATCCAATTTATTTTTTGAAACCACGTGCTTTCGAGAGCCTTGCCAAAGGTTATGTGTTTCTTTGAGATGGCAGTGATATACGAGAGGTGTCATTAAATATTCTGGCTCTGTTGTATAGGGGGTGGTGCGCACATGAGGAATGACAAGGCAGTCTTACCCCAAAGGCTCTATAGCTTCATGCCTAGATTTTGTGGTGTCTTTAGGCTCTGCTTGTAATCCTGTTGCAGTTTTAATATCTGACAGGCCTGATACAAAGTAACTTCCTTATGGTGAATTTTTTAGAAATTATTTGCTTGCTTTGTGGCATAAGCAGTGAATTTTGCAAACTTTCCTGCAGTCCACAAGAGGGCATAGAGAAAGGAGTGCCAGAGGTGAGATGTTGCTACGCTCTACTGAGTTGTCTCCACAAAGGTAGGCACCTCAGTGGATCATAGCAACATTTTGTTAAGGCAGAATATTTTGTGAATAGCAAAGCTTTCATTGGTGGCATCCACTCTCCTTCAAGGAATATGTGCTGTCTCACAGTTAACAACATATTTTGATTGAGGGGAAGACTGCATACAAGCATTGAAAGCTCTGCATTTGTTTCCGTAATTTATACATCAATAATCAGCACTTGGTCTTAATAACAAAGAACATTTTACAGATTCATTTTTATAACACAAATTACTGCGGGGAGGATTTCAGTAGTGATTTTTCACATGCAGCAAGGCATTTGTTGCTATTTTTTCTTTTAGTACCATTTTACAGGAGTAGCAAAATATCATTGAGTGTTCATGTAAAGATTTACCATAAGAAGCAGTAGATCCTTACAGGTGGGTCAGTTGATGTTAGCTTATTGCTGTGGTTTCCTCTATTTTCTCTCTTTGCTGATTCTCTTGCAAGCTCCTTTAGGAGATACTCAGAGAAAAGAAAGTCTTGAATTACGTGAATTTAGTGCACACACACCTCTCCTTCCCCTAAACACGCTGGAATTACTGCCAGAACAGAGAGTATTGGGGCACAGTAAATCTTGAGGTCTTAGATCACATTGGTGCATAGCCAGGCAGATCTCGTGAGCTGATACAGAGATCAGAAGTAAGAGATGAACCATCATCCCTGTACAAATGCAAATTGCATGCGGATTACTTCTGTTATTTCTCTAATGGGAATATGAATTGAAGGTGTTTTTTCTGGTTTGTCTCTACCAAGACAACAGCACTTCTCTGTAGTGGGAGTGCTGGTAATTAAAAACATCGGGTTAGTAGTGTCCACAAAACCACAGCGACCATACTGCTCTCTTTGCCTTTAGCAAAGGTACTTTTCTGGTATCTGAGGTCCAAGGATTAGAAGCCTAGAGAGAAGTTATCTGAGGAGAGCTTTGTCAGAGAAAGAACAGGCTCTTCAACACAGATAGGCACCACCTGGGGCTTCACTTTTCACGAACCCAACCTTCTGTCCTGCTGGGAGGCTGCAAGGTCTTGGGAGCACCTTGGCTGTGACCAGCTTGGGTGTCGAGTCGTGTCCTGGTGTTGAGCTTAAGGAGCTGTGTCGAATCTTACAGGAACCAGGATGGGAGCCACCTAAAGGATCACCTCTTTACAAATGAGGTAGATCTGGTTGCTTGGGTTAGTCATGGATTCGTATTACAAAAACAGGGCCCTGCTTTCTGTGGAGTGCTTCAGTTGGGTTCCTCTCTCTTGTTTGACCTGTTTTGTTTCAAGGTACACAGCAGGGCATCTCAGGTTTCAGAGGCATTCAAAATGTCCATTCAGACTGCAAAGAGATCTAAGACCTGGCACCTCAGGGGTTCATTTTGGGATGTAGAAGTTCTGAAGAAATATTATAAATTCATTGCCGAACCAATTTGAAGGTTGCGTTCTCATTTTGATATTTGATGTGTGAAAAGGACTAATATGAAGTCCCCATCTACACAAGAGATACATTGAAGAATCATTCAAAAGAAGATGATCTCCATATATGAACAACGTTTCAGGTTTTGGCTCCTCCTTGGCAAGGTGTTTGGATTTAATCTGATCCTGGGGCTAAAATTTACCTCTTTGCCTTATTTAGGGCCTGTGCAGGATTGAAATCCCACAAAGGATCTCAGATAGAATAGAAATGCTACTCAGTACAAGGACCCTTCATTCCCTGGACTCAGTTTTCAAAAACATTTGCAAGCACCTGCAGACTTGGGGCCCAGCCTGTTTGCCTAACTAGCCAGGCATGGTTTGCAACTCTTTGTTCTCAAGGGACAAAGAGTTTTGAAATCCATTATCAGACAAACTTGAGTACACTTTGGGATATGAAAATTTGCAGTACAAAAGTCAAGTTATGACTTAAATCCTAAGTTCTGACCTAGGTGTAATATTCACAGCAAAAGCACCCTTAAGAGACCCACTGAGTGTTAACCTGCCCTACAAGTTCCTATGTAGAAATGCAAAGAGATAATACAGTGAAAGCATTATTTTTCCTTCCCCATGGAGTGTTTCTGTTTTACCTAACATATCTCTGTTTTTTAAATAAACCTACTGCTTGAAGCCACCTGCAATTTTGCAATGCCTTTAGTGTGACTTGGTGAATAAGGCAAGTCTTGCTTCAAACTCTGAAGTCACCAAAGGCCTAAGAAAAAAAATTAGAAACTGAGTGAAAAGTTAAAATGTATCGGGCTTTTGAAGTGCAACCAGAGTTACTTGTCTTGTGGCTACTCTTCTAATACAAGTTTTATTTTCTTCAATTATACCTGGTTTTATTAAGTGCATTAATTATAACATAACTGTTTGGTTGTATAATAACAGGTAAAGGTTATGGCTTTGGGACTGAGTGAGATGGGGAGCCATTAGCTGTTGTTTCTGCCAGAATGAAAAATACCAAGGCAAAAGTAATTGGCCTGGAGAGAGCATTAGATAGACCATGAAAAGTAGAAACTGGATTATTTGTTTTGTCTTGGTACAGTGGTTGTTCACCTGATAACATTAGTTTCTCTTAAAATATAATTAGCATTTTATTCCACTAAGCATTATTGTATGTTAGATATTAGTGGGACACAGCACAGTATGCTGTAAATATGGCCTTTGGTGCCTAGATGGCTAATTCAGTGCTAATGTAATTATCAAAGGTTGCAGAGGAACCATGTCCTAAAATGTCTGTTCCTCGTGAAATAATTTTCTGTAGTTATTCAGATGTGACTAATGATGTGTCTTCTGCAGAAGAAGAAACTTTAATTTATTTATTTGGTATGTCCCCTTACTCTTCTTAAGATACGTTAGAAACAGAAAAAAAAAAAAGAGGAAGAATCAGTTTTCTGTGCTTTTCTTTGCCTCCTGATTAATTTTTGGTCTCAGGAGAGCAAAAATGTACATTGGCAATTTCACACCTTGTTACATCTTCTGTTTGCTTTCATCACATGCATGGCTGTTTTCATAAATGGCGAACATAAACATAAATGATGTAATATCCCTCTTTGATCTTGACTGTGTGGCTGAGAAATTAATGCATATGTGCAGAACATGAACTATTCGCAATGTACATCCACCTTTTGTTGTGTCAAGGCGGGGATTTGAACAAGACTTCTGTCTGCTTACATAAGAAACATGAGATATTACAGCTTTATGTATCTTGACTCAGACGTGAATTTGTTTTTTACATGTTGTACCCCAAATGGGAGGGCTCTGTGGTTTGACTTCTTTCTGTTAAGAGGATGCTGCCCTTGTAGAAGCAGTGACCTTTGAAAAGCAAGTCTTAAGTAATCCTTTTATTTTTCTGAGATCATATAGCACAGTATCCAGTTGCAGGCTTTTAAGATGGAATGATTGCAGACTTTGTCCACTTGCCGGGATTGGATTACATTTTGTTTGACAAAGAAAACTCTAAAATACTTATACCTTCCTTCCGTCACTTCAGAGCATTGTAGTTGCTGTGCATGGAGGATGCAGAGTAGCTGCTGTATCATGCCAGCACCGCTGGGATTTATTGAATGTACTTAATTGGCCTTTATCTCACGGTTACACTTTAACACTTCTTTTGAAGGAGATTCAGAAAGGATACAGTTACTCCTCTTCTAATTTACTTTGAGAGTTGGGTTACTCATTTTCTTATCTTCCATCCATTTCCCGGTAAAGCAGAGCATTCTGTGAACCACAATTGAACATTTTAGAGACTTGCACACCCAGAGATTTAAGTCCACAAAGCTGCTCACTAGCCAGGCTTTTTGCTTGAAGAGAATGCTCTGCTCTAGGAGTGTAGGAAGTTTGACAGGCGTGTTTGGGTGGCTGGTGGTGCATTTTGTGTTATGCTATGCAGGTGCACGTAAAGGAGAGCTAAACTGCCCTGAACCTCCTAGGGAAAGATTTTCCAGCAGAGTTTGGGAGCACTTACATTGTTTTCTTGGCTGTAAAGCACTTGTGAGTCTCAGTCCTATAAACACTTCAGGAAATCTCAATAAAGTGGATGAAAAATCTACGGTTTGATCAGGCGATTTTGATACTGGGAATTGCATGATTTTCACCTTCCTGAGAGGCATTCAGTACCAGGGAGGGCTGCGGTTTCCCCTCACTGCTCTTCTCAAGTTTACTTTTGCTAATAGGATTTTAAAATGGTTCAGTGCTCAGCACTGATGTTCTCTATCCTGCCAAACCTCTGCTGCCAGCTCTGTAAGCATGGGATAGGCATTGCAGGGATTTGGGGGCACTGGAGATCAGTCCCAGAGGGCATAGGTCTGCTTTTGAGTACTTTGGTGGCTCCTCCCTGTACATGGTAGCATCTAAGTTGCTCATGATAAGTTATCAGTATCATCTATTTAACGAGGATTGTACAATCTCCTTTTACTTGGCACCACCACCAAGTACTTGTGCTTACTGTGCACATGTAGAAATATGCACAGCGCATATTTAGGCACCTGGGCCGATTAGCAGGCATTCGTTTACCAGTTTAGCAGTTTGTATTTAGGTTGTTAGTTGCCTTCACATAGCCCAAAAAATTGTAGAGGACGTCAGTCAGGGAGGGGTAAGGTGACTTCTGCAGATGAAAAATTGTTGGTGACCACCATGCAGTGCCTGCATAAATAATATGATCATCATTCAAATCAAGGTGGTTTTTACTCGCTCAGTGGAGCAGTTGTGAGCACAGTGGTGGATGCACAGTTAAAAAGCAAACATTGTCTGTACAGCTTGATGCCAGCATTCCAGCAGATAACAGTATGGAAATAGCCGACACCTTTCAGGATCCTTCAAGAGACAAGTGGGGAAAGTAAACAGGAGTGTGAAAACTAGGGCTGAAGCAAGATTGAGATGTGGGAACTTGCTATAACAGAGAAGTCTTGCTGCTAGCCTTCAGTCCAAGAATAATTGTCTGGAGCTCTTTCCTTACTTTTTGGCTTCAAATCAGACCTGGGAAAATTAATGTATTTGTTGTGTTTATTTTACTTAATGAGCTGGGGGTTTTTATAGTGTTAAGGTAATTAGCTAGTCCTGCATATAGAAGAAATTTTTTTCTATTGTTCCAAATACATTTTGGAAGATGAAATGTGGTTGTTTGCTGCTGCTCGTGGCATTCCATTCTCCACATGGCCCCAGAAGTCTTTGCCATGGGTCTCCTCAGGCTCCCTGTCATCCTTGCAGGAGCTGGCCTGTGTGGAGGGTGAGTTAAAGTCCCTCATCCAGGCATGGCCTGTTTTTATCTCTGGAGAAGCTGCTCTTGGCCCTACAAGTGGGCAACTATGAATTTTTCCTGTCCCCTTTTCTTTTCACTCAGTGTTGTTTCCTAATCACTGGCACGAAACACCAGGGGTGTCAGGGTTGCACTGCCCATAGCAACTTCTGCGAGAGAGCTGGCAGGGGTGGCAGCAGCCACAACTTAAAAAGTCTCTGCAGACATCAGACTGAATACAAAGGATCAAGCCTGTTTCTGATGCACATGTGTGCTGCAAAGGACAGATAACCTTTCAGGGCTGCATCTTAAAATAATGAGCAGAGCGGGTATGGCTGCGCTCATGCTGTGGCTTCCCCAAGCACGCTGCGAACTTCCGAACTGTGATTGCCATTAAAATCTTCTGCCATTTGCAAGGAATTAGCATCACTATGTGAGCTGTGACACCCCAGTGATATTTATGGAGAGCAATTGAATTATAAAGGTTGTAATATTCCATGCTTCTGGAAGGAGGGGGCTGAAAGAGGCCTGGGCTTAAACTACTTAAAATCCAAAAATTGTTAAGGAGCCCATGTAATCTAAGGTCTTGTGAAAAATACAGGCCTTGAAAACAGGCAGAAGAAAGCAAAACATAATCAATATGTGATTCTGATAATGTAGACCCCTGACACTTTGAAAAGAGAAGGTGTGGGGTTGATGTGTTTGAAAATTGCTTGAAAAGAAGGGGTTGATGTGTAAGCTGAGATAGTAGTTCATGTTATTACTTTGCCTTTGTGGTCATGCTACTGCAAATCTGTGCACGTCCAGTTGTTAAAAATGGGCAAATACCACCAAAGTAAAAACAGACCTCACTGATCTGCAGGAGCTAAGGATTGTCTTGCATTTGAGGATGCACTGATGAGTTTGATTTTGGCTGAGGCAGACCGTCTTACTAACAGTGGTTTTCGTCTGTTCTGTTTTTCTCCTGTCTTGCAGCACCTTCTCCAGTCAGTACTGTGAAAAAAGGGAAGATAACTAAAAATAGCATCTCCCTTTCCTGGCAGGAGCCAGATCGACCCAATGGCATCATCCTGGAATATGAGATCAAATATTTTGAAAAGGTGTGATGGACTGATTGCGAGCTTCCCAAGTACCTGCTCTTTATTGTTTTCTTCTTTTAGTTATTATTATTTGAGTCATGGAAGGCAATGGAGAGATTTTATGCATAAATCAATGTCAGATTGATTTTGCAGTAAATGATTAGGAAGACTTGAAATGAGGGTGTTGTTTTCCATTAGTGTGCCACTTCTCTTGAACAAATACATTAAATCCGCATGCCAGATTCCTTTCCAGCCTTATCACATTAAGATTGAGCCTGCTCATTTGTTAAAAATGGAAGGGGTTGGGGACTGAGCATCTGCCTCCTCTCAGAAACATCAGGCAATCCCTTGCCTTTGGTATTTCAATTTCACCTGACTTTCCATCCACTGTGAAAGGAGAGGAGAAGAAGGTCGTGGAGAGAGATTGTATGTGCTCTGATATGAAGAAGGGCATCTTGGCTTAAAAACTTGCCTGGGTTTTCCACCTCTTTCGATTTAAGGGGAAGCAGTCTCCCCACAAAACTTGCCTCTCCTTCATATCAAATGGTGACTTGTTCTCTTCCTGCAAAATTAATATCATTTAAATAAAAATGGTTAGAAGTGCACTTTATCAAAGTAGTGTATTTTGAGTGATATGGCCTTAAATCTCTGGAAATACTGGATTTCCAAAAATCAGGTTTTCAGGATTTGACTGAATAGCAATTTTTTTGCCTTAGCTGGAATTGTAAGGTGTTCTTTTTTCCTTCGAAACATCCAGGCTTTCTACACGAAAACAAGAGGAAAATAATGAATTGAGTAACAATTCACTTTTTTAGGGGGATTGAATTTCTGTTTTAAGGAAGATATTCCATTAGTTCAATCTGTGATCCAGGCGAAATTGGTCAACATGGACCAGGACTAGGTCCTTACTCTTTCTGTCTTCTTTCTCTGACCATGGGAAGGACCTGCTCAAGCAGTCCGTGCAAACAGGGGAAGGAATTTAATAACTCTTCTCCATCAAAATAATATCAACATTATTTTTACAGATGAGGGAGCTCGTGAAATAGATATATGAGTGACTTAAATAGGGCTGAAGATTAAAGTACACAGCAAGAATCAGGTTATTTTGTTGCTGGAAATAATCCATTACTAATTATTTTATTACCTTGTTTGAATGACTGTTTGGGTACATTGAATCCTTACCATGGAATGGCTTGAAAAGAATAGCTTTTAGAAACCAAAAAAAGATAAAGCAAATAATTAAAGTGGAAAAAGTTGTGTATTTCTTCATTTTCCTTGATTTGTTTTCAAACAAATTGGCGGAAGAGGGGGCTTAAAATGTTGTATTTGTAGTCCAGAACTACTGTAAAATAGCTTCAGCAAATAGTTCTTCAAGAGTGAGACATTTGTGGAGAGGTAGCTCCAGCCAGTCCAAGTTTTTGCTGTCTTGATTTATTTTCTTCAGGCTGAGAGTGAAGCTTAGTGTTTTCCACAGAAAAGCTCAAGAGTCCAAGTGTTTGCAGAAGCCAACAGTGTATTGAAAAGTTAATTGGCTGCCATACAAGCAAAGATGTGACCTAATATTCGCTTACTGCTTTTTAACCCCTAGTTGAGATAGGTTGGGGATATTGCCCTTAATTTATTTTTTCTTTGTTGCTACTATAATTTATATTCTCTCAGTTTTCAGCCCTTCATAAGGATAAATTCACATTCATTTCCAAGGGACAAGAATGATTTATATTAAATGTTTGGGAAAACTGAGTTTTGTCAGACTGCATTCCTGTAAGAGCAAATCACTCCTTCATAAGAAAAAAAGGGCACACACACATATACATGTCTGTGTGTCTGTGCACATTCCTCCAAAACAGACTTCAACTGAGAAATTTTGTAATATTACATTTAAAAAATTCCCAGCACCTTAGCCAGGCATATTGCTGTCTATGGGAAGCTGGCCATTAAATTAAAAAGAAAAAAGAAAAATGAGCTCAGATTCTATGAGCTATCCAGAAATCTTGGTAAGGAACTAATAAAAACTCTGGTTTAACTCATAACAGTTTGGATCTGAGAGGATATGGTGAATAAAAAGCAGTTTCCAAATTTGTAGACCTTAATTTATGAGCTCTTGTCTAGATTATGTGTTACAGTAAATAATTCTAAGAGTAATTACTTAGCATTTCAACAAAATTTTAATCAAAGAACTGGAACTGTTTCACATTAGAAACTGATGTAGATGAAGATTTATTTCAGCTATTTTTCTTCAAGTTCATTGCTTCAGAAGAACAATGCAAAAATTAGGTATTTTTCGAATACCTGATAGGAGTTTTGGTTTCTTATTCCCTTCCCAAGATCTAATTGGTGGTTCTAGAAATGCAGGCATAAAGTTGTACAGTGTGTAATATATTATTCTCTTTTAGGCCTACTTATATTACTGGGGAGCCGTTTTGGTGTAAATCAAGATCCTTTTTTAAGGCGATGGGACTTGTTTTATCTTCCCTGTGCCTTGGGATTGATCTTTGTGTGATAAACCTTTCCACTGCCCCAGGCCATGTACATCCTGAGCAGTGGAAAGCTGCTTCTACTGCAGATGCCAGTTGCGTGCCTCCTAGAATCATTGATTATAAAAGAGAAAATCAGATCTCACGTTTTGTATTGCGGAAGGGACCTTCAGAGAGGGGGGTTTGAGGAAGAAATGCTCAAAAATGCATCTTTTGTAATGTTTCTCTGGGGGTTGTTAAGAGTCTGTCTTCTCTGAGAGCCACTCTTTGTGTGTTTGAACTTTGTGGTTTTTGGGGGGGTGTTGGGAAAAGGACCAGGAGACGAGCTACACCATCATCAAGTCCAAAGAGACAACGATTACGGCGGATGGCTTGAAGCCAGGCTCAGCCTACGTCTTCCAGATCCGAGCCCGGACAGCTGCCGGCTACGGGGGCTTCAGCCGAAGATTCGAGTTCGAAACCAGCCCAGTGTGTAAGTCCCTTTAATTACTGTCAGCCCCTGTCTCTGCAACGCTTACCAGAAACAAGGCAGGGGATCGATGCCTTTGCAGAGAGCACTTCCTTTTATTGGCTTCATCCCTTGGCTTTAGAAACATCAGGCACATCGTGGCTCTGCGCTTGACGTATCTGTCCTTTGCTTCCTCATGGTGAGGCAGGAGACCTTCAGGCTTCAGAAATTCGTGGCATTCCATGCTTAGAAAAATCCTGTATTTACAGGACCCCGGTGTAAGAGTCTTTCCTCTCGGGAGGGACAGAGGGAATGGGACTTGCTCCTTAAAGGCTGTCTGTAGAGGATGCTGAGATCTCTTAAATATCTACATCTAGGGGGAAAAACCCTGACATGGTGCCTCTCTGCAAGAGGAGGAGTTGAACTAGCGTTAGTGTATTTTGGGGAAGGTTCCTGTCAAGTTAAAAGATTGTTTCTGTTGGCTGCCAATGCCACAGCCTCAAGAAAAGGAGGTTGACTTGTAATCAGAAATGGAAAAAGATGTGCACTGCAGGTGCAGGACTTCTTCTTGGCCTGTTACATCTGTGGGTTTTTAAATTTTCTTTTCTTTTTTTTAATGAATCTGATTATCCAGGACTGGATTCTGGAACAGATTTTGTGGCAGAGTGAACTCCTGAAGCACGCAGAGGCTTAGCTACTCTTTCTTCTATGTTCAGGCACAGCTGTGGGGAAATTCTTTTTGTCCCAAATACAGAATTTTGCCAAGATGTCAAATACAATTTTGTCCACCAGAAAATGTCTCCTCTCTTTTAGTTTGTACAGCTGTCATTTATTAATATTTGTACTGTGTGCATGGAACAGGAATTTTATGGTGGAAATACTCTGATCATTCCTGTGGGAAAGAGACTATTTTCTGTTTTCCTGGGAAGTTTAAATTCATCAATACTTTGATTACTGTTACTCCAATTTATTTAGAATTCATCATCTTTGAGAAGAAGATGCCGTATTGTCTTTTCAGTGCATGCTATCTTTGAAGTCATAATAGATTTTCAAGGAGTCATTATACATGGGCAAATGTAGCTGTGGAGCCAGTGATTAAGCTAATACAGTGAAAATTGCATCACAGTGCAAACATTAATGCAGTAAGGACAGTCTATTTAATGTATTTCTTATTGTATTAATGATTAATTGTGCCCTATAAGTAGCAACCAAATCATGCCAAAAAATTACTCTGTAAAGTTTTTCTCAGTTGGAAAGTTTGTAGCTTAGAGTTGTTTGAGTTATAGTGTTCTGGTCTATTAATTGAGTAACACGTGAAATATATGCACATTTGATCTATTACCTATGATCTGGTCCAAAAATAGTGGCACTTTCATAAAGCCCATCATGTAAGTGTTAGTAAGGACTTTTGGAGGACATCACATGGAAGTATTTTTAAACACTAGAAGTTCTGTGGGTCATTTAGTCATACCCACATCCCAGTCTTTTTCACATTTTAAAGGCAGAGGAATAGGTACTTCTCTGATATTAAGGAGTTGCTAGCATAGTCAGAGGAATACCTACTACATGGTCCCCAGTTTGGAAACTGGGAATTGTCTGTTGGACTCAAGCTCTGGCTGAGGCCAGACTTAAACAGATACTTTAACACTTGATAGCATTGAAATACAATGTAAGCCTCAGTATTTTGCCAAATGCAGCTCTGTTTGACATTTAAAACCTTACAAAAAGCATTTTTTTCCCCAAAGCCCTATATAAAGTCAATATTAGTGTCAGGAGTGTGACCAGACTCCCACTGCTTTCCTGCACATCCTGGAGATTTTGAAAGCAAGCACAGATCGAAATCTCACTGCTACATCAGAGTACAGATCTGAACTTCTTGTTAGAGCCAAAGCAAATGATTTTTATTCAAGCACAGATGAAAACCTTTCACTGGCTGTTTTGAGAAACAAAAGCACTATCCAAGTCGTTTGGACTGAACAACAGGTTTTGTTTCCAGTCCTCAAGGTTTCTGTCGTTATCTTTAATACATTTGGAGGAATTATACAACAGCCTGAGAAATGCAATAGAGGAAAGCTATAAGCTGTTTTGGACTTCCTTCTTTTTCCAAATTTTGGGAATTTTTGCATACTTCTCCCTGCTTGTGCAATTCTGCAAAGCACCATGAAGTAGCCAGGGCTTCAATTTTCAGCGAAATTTTTTTATTTGAGTGGAAGGTGTTGCTGGGTGTATCCATTTATTGCTTCATCCTTTCCAAAGGCACCAAGCTCATCTAGCCCCAAAAACTAACCTTGCCAAGAGCTGGGGTTTGGCTAGATTGGTGAACTAATCTAGCTGGTCTGCTGGGTGGGAGTAGGAACATATCACAAGCTGAGAAGGGATAATGCAGGGGGGTGTGTGTGTGTGTCCCTCTGACTTTGAATGGCAGCAACTCCCAGCTTGGCTTCTGAATTCAGGCTTTTCATCTGCCATAGATCACAGCAGAATTTATCTCATTTCCCCGTCTTTTGAGCTGTGCAAAAAAAAAAAAAAAACCAAGAAAAAATCACTGGTTAATGTTCTCCTTTAAATGTTTTTCTTTTTAATTATTTTGTCAAGAAAGCAATAAAACACCATCTTAAGGAGCCCTCATAACTTTGTGAGGCTAATAAAATCTCTGGATGATGGCAGGGGTTTGGAGCAGTTAACATTAAATATTTAATGTGTCAGGACCAATCCTTCTGAAATCACAGTGCTGTAGCAGCTCCACCCCGCTCGCGGTTAAGCACCGGAGAGCTCCCATATGAAGAGCTACTTGAAGCCCAGTGCAGATCAATGTTTAATGCCATACCTTTCTGTCTTTCTTTTCCTTTAACAATTAATATGGGACTATATTCAGTTATTTTATAGCCTTCATAACGTTAGTCCTGTGCTAAGGACCCTTTTTTAGTTCAATCATTTAGTTAAAGGCTTCTTCAGGACGCAATCAATTCCTGCTGCTCTCTGGGGTGGATGAAGCTTCATCCTGGGCTGGCACAAGGTTAAGAGCTATAATGAGGTTTTCCCCCACAGAGCAGTGGTGCCTGTGCCAGGGAGCTGGTTTTGCAAGGAGGATGTGAGGTTTGTACCCTGGGGTGGTTATATATGTGCAGCTAAATAAGCTGGCAGCAAAGACGGCGAGGTGAGGAGACTTTGGTTTCTGCTTGGGGAACCCCACATACAAACCCCTGGGGGGAAATGGGCTCCTTCCTCTGCCATGTAGGGCAGATAAACAAGATACAAGTGATATTAGCATTTCCATTTTACACTCTACAGGACCTTGCTCACCTGCTCTTACTTGACCCGTGTCAAAACTCAGTTCTCAGTCAGCTCTCCTGACCTTTCTGTGGGCATCTTTATCACCAGCTTAGTCTCCTGCCTTTTGGCAGGAGAGCTCCTTACAAGGCACAGACTGGACGAGTTTTGCTTTCCCAAGTTTTGGCCAATAAAAAGACCAACCAGTGTTATGTGTCTTAGCAAATGCCTGTTTTACAGAGGGCGCCTTATGGCCATGTGATAGAGATGGCTCAAGGAGTTAGTTTATAATTGTTTATAGCTTCTTGAAGTGCAGGTAATTCTTTTTATCTTGTAGATCTTGCTTATGTAACATTTCATAAATGTTCTCTCTGACTGTTGGGTTTTCATCCAAATGAGAGCCTGTTGGGTTTTCATCTTTTATCTCTGATTTCTAATGTAGCTAACTCAGGGAGAAAAACTTGAGTTCACAAACTCAAAGGCTGCATTCTGCAACGCTTTGGTTTCTGAATTCAGCAATGAGATGCAATCTTGTTGGGTTTTGGTTTAGTGTAGCATGTGGTTTTGTTTCCTTTCCACCCATATCCTTTCCAAACTAGAAACAGACAGCCAAAAGGGGGAAAACACAAACCGTAAAAGAAGAAACGAACGGGTAAGACTTGAAACCTCGCTGGCAGCCTCAGTAGAAAGCCTCATGAGTGCTGACTGTCATTTTAACCCTAATCTCCATTTTCTGTTTCTCATCTCAGCAGTAGCTGCATCCAGCGACCAGAGCCAGATTCCTATAATTGTTGTGTCTGTAACAGTGGGAGTCATTCTGCTGGCTGTTGTTATCGGTTTCCTTCTCAGCGGAAGGTAAGAGAAGAAGCTGTGTATTTATACTTCTTTAACTTTTGGAATAACTTTTATCTGACCAGCCAATTGGTGTGATTTAGGCAAAAGCAGCATGTGAACAAAGCTGTCAAGTGGTAGCACTGTCAAACAGCACGAGGGTGGACTGATTGATCCGTTTGGACAAGCACGAATGACAAAGGCACTCTCACAGATGTAGTTCACTTCCCAATGATTTTCATCTGTGTATAGGCTGGCCCTGATTATTTGACTTGATTTTCACAGGAGTGTTTTCACATTCCTTTAAAAAGAAGCAGAACATGTTACTGCAGGTAAAATGTCTTCACCCCCATATGTTTGCACTCAGAGCTTGCAATGGACTTTGCTCACGGAGAAAACTTGACTTCAGGAAAACACTTGTGAAGAAAATGAGAATAAACCCACTGAAATGGCCAAATGCCCCATATTTTGGTCAGATCTGGATTTCATTTCTCATGTGTAGGATGCTAATGTGTTACCCGAGCGTTAGTAAATCATACAGAGAGCTTCCCCCACAGAGAGAGACACTCTGGTTCAAACCATCCCATTGACTTCTCATGTGCTTAAACATAGGCAAGTGATGAAAGCCTGGGCTATACCATCTTTGACAACTCTAATGAAAGTTGATGGAATTTTTTGATGAACAAGAGATTGTGGTGCTGGGGCAAAATCTAGCTTGTATCAGGCTAAGTTTGTACTGCAACATTAAACTTGTTTGGCAGCCAGCATGGAAGGCACCTTTTTTCATATTGTGCATGTATATTAGTACATTTTTTTAGTGGCAGTAGTCAAACAATGCAACATCCTTCATGCATATGTGAAGTACCCCAAGCAATGTGAAGTACTCCACAAAGCAATGTGAAGTACATCTGCTGATAAGGCTGAAATTGTTTTCATTGCAAAATAAACATTTATGCTTCTAAAGTACCCATCAGCCCACACTTGCTTTTGTCATACAGGTCTGTCTTAAGCTCAGGTCTAGCAAGGTGGCTGTAAATTACAGGATATTGTAAGCATTAAGAGATGTTACAGATGCAGAGGAACTGCACTGAGTTTGTTGGCTGAGGGTCTTATTTCCCAGAGGAGGTAAGGTATCAGTCTGCAAATGCAGAGCAGTGGAATCTTGCCAGGCTGAGCAACTCTGTCTCCAGGCATAAGGCATCCATGGAAGGACACGGACACAGTTATTTCCTGTCTTGAAAGGTAAGTGTGCTGCCAGACTCATCTCTAGTCAAGGTCAGAGACTGACAGTCTCTTCCAGCTCAGCTGTTCGAGCTCCAGTTGTCTGCTTTGAATGACTTGTTGGGCTTAAAAATGGAAAAGTAAATGTTCCTGTGTGCATGAGAAGCATGCAACAGCAGAGAGGAGTAGGTGAAGTAAGTGGCTACAGGCAATTCACACCAGGGCCTACAGGAAAGCTGTAGGCAAAAGACTTGGCTCTGAGCACTCTAGACAGGCTTCAAGTCTCTCCTTAAAGACTAGAGGTTATGATTGAAATTCCTCTTCAGCCAGAGCAGGTGTATGTGAGCCTTGGCTTCCCCCATCCTGGATGTGTGCTTGTATTGGTGCAAACAGGAGAATGCATGCGTGACTGTAGGGAAGCTATGGATGTGACCTGGCAGCTCTGCGAGGAAGAGTCTGGGGGGTGAATGACAGGTGGAGGAATATATATCCCTCTGTGGCCACAGGGAATCACAACTGAGTGGCTGCCAGTAGCTCCTGCTCTTTGCACGGTTGCTGGAAAGGGCTCAGTACCCCTCTGAGGAGGATGTACCCTTGCAGTTTTCTTTTCAGTGCTACTCTCTCTAGTCTCAGCAAGCAGTTGCAAATCCTGAGCCATTTGTCAGCAGTTCTCATCAGTTACATCTTTCTGTCCTCTTGCCTAATGTGCTTCCCAGGATGTGCTTCTTCTTAGCTCTTTATCTCTTGGCATGCTTATAGAAGCCCTTGTCTCCTTTGGCTAGAGTTTTATTGCTGCCTCTGCTGCTGCCTTAATCCTCCCACCTTGTACTTACACTTCCCTCTGTGGACCCCAGGGCAGCTGCAGGTTTCTGGGACCTCCATGGTGCCATGCTGGATGTCTGGGAAGGGCAGCCATACGGAGCTGAGTTCTTAATCCATTTTTATCTTTTCAACCCTTCCCCTAACTGAAGAGACCACAGTCCCTCATTTGGAGCTGGTGGAGAAGCCTCTTGCACCAAGGTTTGGTCCATTATTAGAAAATTGACTTCGGAACCACAGGGCTTCTCCACTGATTTGAGTTCCCATGAATTTTAAAGCCCGTCTAGTACATTGAGTGACTCGTGAGAACAGCAGAATAAACCCCAAAAATCCAGAAAGATGACAATTTGAAATTAAACAAAGCAAAACAAAAAAATTGCTCCGGAAGAAAGCAGAGATGCCAGGGAGATGTGTTACTCATGCTGCTTTGCCTTGGACATGGATTCAAGACAATTTGTGAAGTAACTCTCCTGCTGTGACAGCAGGGACAGTAGATGTGTTCCAAGTCATGGGATTGTCCCTCTCTGAATCAGTTAACCTGTTTCTGGGAGATGTTTTCCTATTAACCCTCTGGAGGGGTTATGTTGTTCCAGTGCCTGGTTCCAGGGATCTCCTTTCCTAATTCTTTCCTGTATTTGCTATTAGGAAAACAGCTATTTTGAACTCCAGCTGGAATCACTACTGCTTGCCACACAAGCAATCTGTGCAAAGCCCAGGCTCTGTCTTTTCTGTTGATGTAAGAGAGCAGGAGGAGAAAAAACATCTTGCTCTGCCACACTGAGGATGTAGCCTGGCCAGCTCTTGCAAATAGGCTACTTTGTGCTGGCTTCAGGGTGCTCCCAGGTCCCTGAGAGGCCCAGGATGCCTCAGGATATTCCTCTCTGGGATGCTGCATGGCACCTCTTTGCACCTATCCTCCCAAGTGCCAGGCTGCAGCGAGCAGAGGCTTGAGAGCAGTTCTGCAGTGCAAAGTGAATGTCGTCCTGCTCTTGGCAATTCTGAAAGGAGTCTCCAGTCATAGGGCTAGGGAGTTTGCTGGAGCCTGCAGGCTTTTTATTTTTTGTTAGGTTCCCAAAGGCAGGACCACACCTTTTCCCTTTTTTTCGCTTTCAAGTCTCTGCAGTTTTCTCGCTTCTTTTGAATGAATGTAAGTAACAGCTTGGCATTTCCCCTTGGCAGCTGGCCCTAAACCAAAGGTCAGCCGAGCAGTCGTGGTGGCATTTCCACATGTCAGCGTCCATCTGTGGAAATGCGCTTTGCCTCTGAAGCTGGAGATTCCTGGGAATTTGAAACTAAATGTGCTTTGCCCTAAACAATTAAGCTGCATTTCAGAGCTGATTTACTTGCAGATGCTCCAGAAAACTTCCTGTAAATAACACGTCCTCTGACCAAGGTCATAAATGCCAAGCCAAATAGCTGATCACTTTTTTAAGTTATCCTGCTCCTTGCATCAAGGGCATATTAATAATATAACAATCGGGATTACAAATCAAAGAGATTCACTAAATCAGACTGTAGTTGTCTCAGGATAAAAAAAAGGAAGTGGATTGAAAATCTATTATTAAACCAGCTACAAGTATTGAATTAAAGAACACAGAGTTATTTTCTTTGTTTTGTTAGGATTATGTGTTCTCAAAAGCACAGTGCGTTTTACAGATAAAGCAAAGCTATAAATTTTGTGTTCCTAGCCATGCATGAATTAGATGTCTGTCACCATTACTGTTCCTGACTGAAGTATGTATTAATCTAAAATCATTACTGACTTTTGCTTTAAAGTCTGTGTCGGACAGTCCAGTGACAAAGATCTTTGCGCTCCATCTCACAGGGTGCAGTAAAATGCCTCAGTTGTTGTGTGGCATCAGTCTCTTTCTCCCTACAAACTGAGGCAAGGAGCCAGATTTTCAGCAGTCTGGGGAGGAGACCAACTGCTCCAGAGCAGTACCCCTCTTTTGTCCTTCAAACCCAGCCCTCTTAGCAAAACAGACAAGGTCCTAGGGTGAGTGTTAAGAGACTGCTGGTCCCTCCAGTCCCCCAAGCTTTCAAACTTTGTAGCACTAAACAAAAGCATGAGCTTTTACAGAGTAAAGTGGGCAAGATATTAGGTCAATGCTGTGCATGTTTGCAAAAGCTGTTCAAAACAGCCAAGTCAACTGTGCATCTGCATTTATAGCCAACTACCCATTATGGATGACCTTTCCATCTCAAGTAATCTTTCAAAGAACCAGAGGGAGCTTTTCATAGAACTTAGGGGAAAAAAAAAATTTGAAGCAACAAAAAGCTGCCCCTTGCCCTGTGTCATACATATATGGAAAGTCTCCTTCTGGCAAGGAGCTAGCCTCTGAAAGACAAAGCAAAGACAACTCTTGCCACCTGGGTATTGGCAATTAGAGGCTCTTACACCAACATATCCATCCTTGACCTTAGCTGATTTAGACTTTTAAATATCCACGCCTGTGGTGGCAGAGGGTACTTTCCAGACACAAATATGTGCATCTTGTTAAAAAGTGACTGTATGGTGTGAATCCTAGGTCCTGAGACAGTGTTTACAGCCTTCTGTGATGTGGAAGGTAAAAATGGATGAATTTTTCCACAGCCTCCCCCATCCTATTTTGCAAGTTGTGTCAGGGTTTAAAATAGTTAGCTTTTTCAGTATTTCCATAGGAAATGGGAGACAGTCTGTAGATAATGGTTTTCATAGAGAATTTTTCCAGCATGAGTCACAATTTTTGTTAGCTGGGACTTTTTAAAGGATTTTTATCTCTACATTCTTGCCTGCTCTTCCTTCTTCCTGCAGGACATTGTCTCCCGTGATTTATAGCCACTTTATTATGCTGCCTACTGCCAAATATTCCCCACGATGCACCTGACAAGAGGAAGGATTTTGTTGAGGAAGCTACTGCACTGCCAAGTCAAAATTCCCATCCACCAAGAGCGGGCAGGGTCTGGTCCTGCTTCTGTTGGGGTCAAGGTTTTTACTGCTTCCATCCTATTAACAGCCTCTTTGCTGCTGCATTTTTCCAAAGAGGAGCAGCACTGGCGCACAGTACTGCTGTCTGAAGGGAGAGTGCTCCAGTGCACCCTTCGGCACGGGGTCATGCCTTCCTGGGGCCCATGTGGAAATCTGCTGCCCATAGCACCCCTCTCCAACATCCTGTCAAGATCCTTGTCAAATTTGGCTGCTCCAACACCTCATTCCTCTTCTAAACAATTTCTGGCTTAGTGCAAACTCGCCGGGCTCCGCAAGGCAGTCTGTGCTTTGCACTTTTGAGACAGGTTTAAGGACCCAGGCTAATCTGCCTTCAGATGACTTTGGCCCAGACAGAAGGTGAGAGTTGACCAAATCTGTAATTAAGCTCCAAGTTATTTCTGAGTTCCTCTGGCAGTGGCCAAGGGAATGGGCTGGAAGGACTGTGATGAACAGATAAGCAGCCAGCATAAGCTTTGTCTGAGCAGGGAAATTGGGGGGTAGTGCAGCAGTAAGTGAGGAAACCTCCTCGCCTTCTTGCAGGTGATTTCTTTGGTGGCATTGTGCAAGTCCTGTTTCCACCTGGAGAAGGGAACTGGGCTGCCCTTCAAGCTTGAATTTGTAGCAGCTTGAGGCTCCTGCTGAGCACTCCTCGTGTATGTAGTCTTTGAAAGCGGGATTTTACAGTGTTTCCTCTTGACTGTGGAGTGGGTAGAGAATGAAGGAGGAAGTCAGACTCCTGTCCTTCTGCACTTCTGAATATGTGGATGTTTCACCTTGCTTTGAAATCAGAAGCGTGACCTCTCCTGGGGCTTTGCCATGTAGCGGCGCTTGGCCTCTTATCTAGAAAAAAGGTTATCTCTGCTTTCTTTTGTCTTAGACATAGAAAAGTATAATGCCAGAGGTCTTTCCAAGTGCAGTTCCTTTCCCTGAAGACGTTGCTTTCCTTCCCCATAGTGACTGCATAGCTGTCGTCTGCTTGGCCTTCTGCATTCTCAGTTTTTCTCAAACAGTGCAGAGACGCACTTTAACACATGAACTGGGATAGCTCAGCAGGAAGAGCAGGTGACTCCTTAAACATTTTTGTATTTTGGGACAAAGTGGGAACATATTCCTAGCACCTCACAGTGTGTAGCGCTACTTCTCTGATGTTTAGAGCAAGCATGTTGACTCAGGAGTTGCTAGGTGTAGCATTGGCCTCCTGACCTGGAGATGCAGGAAGCAATCATTACCATCACTCAAGGCTGTATGAAGGATTAGAAAAATCTTCCCAGGCACCCTCAAGTATTTCAGTCTCTAATTGCAAGCCTCTGAAGAACATCCCATTAGAACAGCTTATTAAAAGCAACAAATGAGACTTTAATTTATCATGATTCCAAGACTTCAACTTATAACTCTTAAAAGCCACATCTATATATGGCAGAGCCTCTCTGAATTCTATCTAGACATTAAAAATGTAGCTTAATTCCAAATGCTCTCTGGGTCATCTGCAGACTTGTGGTAAATTAATTACATTAATTGCAGGCACAGTTGCTGGGGCCCATGATATATATACATTTCATTAACCAAGCCTAGGGTTTGAAACAATGCCAAGGGTGTTGATAAGTGCTCCTCGCACAAGTTTATTAAAGTTTGCTCTCTGGACAGTTGGGTTTGCAAACCACATAAGCTTTGTGGGGGTCACCTTAGCTAGAACTGGAGGAGTGTTGTCTCTGTGTGCCTGAGATAACTGAAAGCATCAGAGTTGGGCTGGCCAAGGAGCAGGGCAGTGCCAGCAGGTCACAGAGGTCCTGGAGGTGTTGCTGCAGCTGCAGGCTCCTCTACGTTTCTTTTTGCCCACCTGCAGCCCTTTCCTTGAAGCCAGGGCTAGAAGCAGGTCTCACACCTTGTTTCAAGCAAGCTTGGCTTCAGGAGATGGTGTCACCTCAGAGCCTGTTCTTTCCCAGCAAAGGGGATTTAATGCCGCAGGTATTTTCTCAATAACTTTTGCTGTTACGTGGACATGTCATCTGTTACCCTGCAGCAGATCAGAGGGGCTCCTGACCACTAGCAGGCCCCACTAGCTCTCCTCATAGTTTGCTTGTTGATTCAGGGAGGTGGGAGGAGAGTTTGCAGATAAAATTGATGTATGCAGTGCTTGGTTCAACTCTGCTCTCCGATATAGGTCAGCTCACTGGCTAAAGTTCTTAGAGCCCTGGAGAGGACTGACTGTATTTCATTAGACAGCATTTTCATCTTATCCATAGGATTTGATCTTGTCTGGAAGGCTTTTGCTTTCAGCTCCTTAGTTTCTAGATTAAGAAAGCCCTGAAGGAAATGAGGAGGTGGGAACTGGGCTCCTCCTAGAAGCCATCAGGCACCCAAATCTGATGGCCACAAGATGCATGATGGCTTTGTTTGAGTTTAACACTGGTTTTATTTGCCTCAGGATTTTTATATTTTGTTTATCTGCCAAATCAAGCCATCCTTTTAACACAAGTAGTAATAAATCTTCCTTTGTCCTGACTGTTCAGACCAATTAGTAAGTTCACTTACCTATCCAAGTGCTCCTTGGACCAGAAAGTGAATTTTATTGTCTGCTGATCCAGTTTAGTTTGTTTCTAAGCACTTTAGATTTCCCCTAATGCTAAACCTCAGAGTATTTTAACCATAAATGCACAGCTGATGGGTTTGTAGGAGCAAGGCTACACTGAAGTACATTTCTCTTGCACCTGAACTTTTTATTCTTTTACTCTGTATAAGGAGAGTGGGACCTGAAGTGCTCTGGATTCAGTGCAGGGTACTGATTTTGTCTCAGAGCAGCCCTGTTGCTGCTGTGGTCTCAAAGAGTTTTCTATGTTCAGGGAAACATTGAGCTCTTTTCATTTTAAGGAAGTGGTTGCTTTTAAGGTTAATTGAACAGTTGTTTGGAAAACTTTGACTTTGCATGCTGAGTGGTGTGGAGGTGTGGGAAGGTCTGGTGGCAGCAGCCATTAGAAAATGCCTGGGGGAAAAGGGCCTCCTAGCTGAAACATAAGCTGTAGGGTCACAGCCAAACTGATCTTCTGGAGATGCACCAGTTCCCTGCACTCAAATCCTGCAAGGTTAAAAGCAGCAAATGGCAAAATTAACTCAGGATGTAGTGCTTGGGTTCCCTTTGTTTGCCTTTGAGTTTTGGATCTCTGGTGTTAACTTGGATCTGCTCCCATATTAGTATGACTGAACAAGCTGGGGCATTATGAAAATAGAAAATATTGTTAATTTTAATTAGAGATATTGGCATTGCTGTTTAGAAAATGTTAGCAAGTTGTTTTGCTGATGCAAAAGGAGCTTAGAAGACATTCTTCACCAGTTTTAATTTAAGTAAGCACATAATCCAGTGTATAATTCTGTAAATCATTGCATGCCTGAAGTTATTTTGCATCATAATTTAAGGCAATGCAGTTGCAGAATGTTAATTTTGTCTAAAGAAACTATTTTAATGTATTTAGGCATTGTAAGTCATACTGTATAAAAATCTGACGTGCACAGGATTTTTTTCAAGAATGACTTGTTGTGATGACTGAGGAAAAATGAAGAGATCTTCAGCTGACAGTAACTGGAGTATACCTGCACCACTGGGCTCCTGCTTGTACTGAAGTCCTTCCTATTGTTTCTTCTGCACCATGTTCTTTTCCAGGAGGAGATATCTTAATAGATTTGATAACAGAAGAATTGTCTGTGCGAGTTCTCTGACAAGGATAAAGGGCAATTACTGAGGTGCAGCCAGCATTGGGTTGAGAACTGATGCCAGGCAAACCCATAGTCTGATTAAAGTAATGGCTGAGCAGCCTTCAAAGGCAAGCTGTGGGTGCATGGAGTGCCTTTCAGCTCACCGTGTTTTGAGTTTATTGAGGCTGAATGCTCTCACAGGGTCCTGCTTCTGCAGATACCTGACGTGTGTAAAGCTTTGCTGATACAAGGAGATGCAGAAAGGGCTCTGTGAGTACAAGCATAAGGATCTGCAAAAGCAGGGCTTGTATTCATCCAGTGCTTCTCCTTTTTGAAAGGCAATTGTAATTGTACCACATGCATGCTTGTGGAAAAAAAGTCACTTTGCCTGCTTCAAGGCAGGTGCTTAAGTTTAAGCACATGGGTGGCCCCGCTAATCCTGATGGTGGTACTCCAGTACAGGAAGCACGTGGTTAATTGCTTTACAGCACCAGGATCTAGACACTCTCCCCAAGGCATGCTTCACCAACAATAGCATATGCCATTAAATTTTTTGCAGCCCAGGGTGTTCAGGTCCAAATAGTAATTGCAATAAGAAGGAAGAAGTACATATAAAACTGTTGTTAATGTATTTGCACCTTGCCAGGGCGGTGGGATTATTCCTTATCCTGGGCCTTTTTGTTTGCTTTTCAGTTGCTGCGATCATGGCTGTGGGTGGGCTTCTTCTCTGCGTGCTGTTGCCTATCCGAGCCTAACATGGTCAGTGTTCCCACCCGTGCTGGCTCCTACTTCGTGTCCTCCGTCCATGTTTTCTGTGCACAGTCTGCCTCTCCCTTCCTTTCTTGTATTGGCCTGGAAATCACTTTCTCATCTGGTCTCTGTACCCAGCTTGTCTATCTCAACAACTGGAAATAGCGTGACCTGAAGCAGAGTGTGTCTTCAGCAAGAGCAGGGATCTCAGGGGCAAAAACCCGCTGTGTTATGCCATGATCAGTCCAGACACTGCAGCAGGTGTCTAATAAAACACCACATGTGCTGGACACCCATCAAGTCCTGCTTCTTGTCATCCAGAGGGCCTGGGGGGAGGTAATGTGCCCCCAGAGGAGGCAGGGGGTAGGCGGGAGCGGAAGGATATTTAGTGGCACGTGACATGCATGTCAGTGGAATGAAGTGTATGCCGTGGACATACGTGTCAGTGTGTGACATACACAGCAATGACATGTCGCTGCTTGCCCACGATATGCTCCAGCAGCATTGGACATATCTCTGAGGTGCGTGTCCATGCTGCATGCTGTCCTGTTCTGCCACCACCCGGGCTGCCTCACCACTCTCTGCTCTCTTGTACTCACCCCTCTTTTCTAACTAGGGGTGATTTTAATTTCTGTTGGTTTGACTGAATGCAAAGAAGAATCAACTGTAAAGTTGTGTGGGCAGAGATCTTCCTAAGCCTCCTGAGAGACGCATGCAATCACCATCCTCATCAGATAGCTGCTTGAGACCACAGAACTTCTGAGACACCCCACAGGCGTTGTTAAGCTGGGAAGCTTTCTCAGCGTAGCTGGTGGGAGGTGTGGCACTCTTTTGCTGTCTTTCCTAGGGGATGCTGAGGCTTTGCATGATGGTAGCTGGGTCATGGTGCAGCCCCTTGCTGTGGGGCACAGCAGACAGTAAGGTGGACCATTTTTGGGTCCTCTGGTGCTGTATTTTTATTTTGATGGAGGCAGAGTTTTGGTTTTGGTTTTTCTTCCTGGTGGAGCATTTTTTACTTGGTTTTTTGTGCTTAAGAGCAGATTTAGCAAGCAAGGATGCTCAGCTCAAAGTGTGTGCCTGTGAAAAGTTGTTCTGGTGTGTGGACCGCTGTTTTGGCAATGATTGCTCTGAGAGAAAACCTTACAGTACTTCTGTTGTCTGTCATGCCGGTGGCACCAGTGCACGAGCAGTCCCTCGCTGCAAGTCATGCTTCAAATGTCCTCAGCAAGGCCCCCAACTGGAGCATGACAGCAATGGAAAACAGTTCTCAGAGAAGACCAGGATTGGCTTCTGTGGCTTCATTGGATGGCTGTGAAGAAGAGAGACGCACAAGGAAAGCTTGGCTGACCTGGAAAACACCCTCTGCAGGCTTCCTCCTAAGGTGCAGGGAGACTAATGTGGCAGCAGGCTGGGAGGGGGAAATGGGAAAAGTTATTTCAAGGCACAGGTGCCATTGGCTCTGCTATGGGAAGGCACGACAGCCTCTTTAGAGAGATTTATGGAAATCACTTCAGAGGGAGCTTCCTGCAAGAGGGGAAAACGGTATCTTGTTTAAATTATTTTTAATTGTTCTAGCGGTGATTTAGGAAAGCAGGGAGTCATTCGGCGCAAAGGCAGGGAAAGACTAAAGGCTAAAAATACCACTGCTGTATTTGTGAAGCTTCCTTTGTAAGGCATCCAAGTTAATCAGAGGTCAAAGACAGGGTCATACAGTGTAGAGGGGGACAACAGTGCTGGGAAAGCAGCTGAGAAGATTGTGAACCTGCAGCCCTTTGGAAGGGAATCTGCCCCGTTCCTCTCAGGCCAGCCATCTCCTCTGTCTCCTGAACTGAGCTAAAGGTCTTTGCTTGTCATCACCAGACCTTCTACTGCTCTTTTGATCTTGTGCAAGAGGAAAGTAAACAGAAGGCAACTTCCAGTATAGAAGCTGTTCATTTTACACCAGGCCCTTGAGTATTCCCTGGTTTTTTGATACTGAATTTATCCTAGGATTGCAAGCAGCAGAGGCAAATGCTGAACACAGACTAACATCACTAGTGGTAAGCTTTTGCCTCTGGCTCTCCGTATCGGTGCTGTTTACCAAGGAAAAAGCTATTTACTGAACAAGTTATTGTCTCCACACATGAGCTGAGGCGACAGGATCTTGGCCAGATGGAGAGATCCATGTTTGTTTGTTCCTCTGCATGGAACACGATCCTGCCCTGCAACACGTATGCAGCTTTATTGCTTTAACATCTTGGAACAAATAGTCTGAAATAAGCACTAACCCCTTGTAAACAACAACCTTGCAGTCCTTGCAAACCTCCTGTAAAGTGACAGCTTGAGATGGGTTGGAAGCATTCCTCTAAGTTGATTTATTGTAAAAGACAGGCTTCTGAGTGAAGGTCTCACCCCTGAAAAAAAAAAAGTGCTTTGTCTCTCTTTCAGAGAAGTGCATATGCTTTGTTTATCTCATATTTGAGAGATTAAATACATGTATAAGTCCCTGCAAGACTGGGATGGGAGATTGCATGCTGCTTCAGGGCACAACCTGTTCGATGGTGCTGACTGCACCTGGCAAGGTGAAGTCCCTTTCCTCATCAGGGATGTCTCAATGTTGTCCCCACCTGCATTTCCAGTAATGCCTTGGCTGTGTGCTGAAATGCTTTGGCCTATGCCTGTAAAAAAAGTATGTGAAAATTTTTCCATATCAGCATCTAAGACTTGACATCCAAGGTGCAGATTCACAGTCCCCTGGCTGTGTCTTGCCTGGGTTCTGACCAGACCGATGCCCCTAGCTAGGGAGATGAAAACTCTTTCCCTTGGGCGTTCTGTGGTTTTCAAGGGAATGCCTTGAGTGGCCAAAGGGCCACACACAACCCAGCAAGGGTGTCCAGAAGCACAGGGCAGAAACAAAAGAAGCTCCATCAGTCCAGGGAGAGCAAGCATCTTTCTGCCTCACTTTGTGAAGGATTTTTCTCTGTGAATTGGCTTCTGTCATGCAAGGTAGTGGGCATTGGTTTCCCAGCTGGATTCTTCATCTTCCTACCTGTCCGTTTTATATTTTATAAACCTATATAGGGATCATTTTACAACTTCACTTTTATAATCTGCTCCATAAATATTTTACGAGCTGCCTGCCAATCTGCAAGTAGTTTTTAAATAAGACATGATGCCTTAAGAATATTTAAAGTCTCACTTTTCTTCTTACCTCTGATACTTTTATTGAAAAACACAGAGCTGTGCAAGGAAGTCATCTGCTTTCCACATAGAGAAACTGGGACAATCCCACAACAGGAGTAAATGAATTGAGATTCAGGTGTGCTGCTGAATTACGTTAACTCTTTGGCTGAGTGTCTCCAGCTCAGTGGGAGGTGAAGCGAGCGTCAGGATCTTCATGCTTTTGCTGTGCATGGTACAGAAAAGATACAGGAAATCTATGGTTTGTACAGTGATAAGAAACTAGAGAATGAGTCTTCCATCAGAGCTTTTGACTCACAGCTTAGCCAGTAAATATTAAGAGCAAATGCACGTGCAGAAATGGGTTATTTCAGAAACAATTGAGAGCTTTTTTTTTCCTCCCAAAATATATTGCAAAGCCACAATATTTAGATACTTTGATCTGCCAGTAAGATTCACAAAGTGACTCTGGATTGTTAACCTGAAATTGCAGATTTCTGTGGGATTTAATTGGGGAAGAAAGGAGAAAAAATGCTTGTGTGCGTCACTTAAAGCATCTGAAGGTCAAGAATGGAAGAAGCACAGTTTGGCCCCAGTCAGCATGGACTCTGGGTAGTTTGAGAAAGGACTTGTGCGAAGGGCACAAGTGATGGCAGGTTTTGCAGCACGCTTTGTTAGTGACACCCAACTGTTGCTTGACAGTCACAGTCCACCAGCTGCCATTTCACTTTGATGTGTCTTGTCAAGGCTTGTTTTAACGATGCTTCAGGCGTCCCAGAGCCTGATTTCGTATGCTAATGTGATGTGCTGCTGTATGTGTTACCCAGCTCGAGAGAAAGGGGCAGCTGCAGCCAACTGGTTTGCATTGGCCCTTGGAGTGCGTCCGTGGGCAGTAAAACAGGGAATGTTGTGCATCAAGGTGTGCTTGGATCACTGTATGCAGGGGATGGCATCTTTCTGTCCCCTCCATACTTATGGTCAAGCAATCAGGAGATGCAGGTCATAGGAAGGATGATGTTAGAAAAGCATTTTTACAGGCAAAGTGCTCCAAACCTGAAGAAGAGATAAGGGCATTTGCTCCAAAAGGCAAAACAGAAGTAGTATCAGATACGTGCATTTGATAGAAGGATGAATTGACATATTTGTGTATTTTTAAAAGGCAAATTGAGTCATATGCCTCCATCCAGAAAAATTAGAAAACTGATGTAACTTTGGAAACTTGCAGCAGAAAAAATTGAGGTTGCCAGAAGTGAGACTTGATACTGAGACTTTTCTCTCTATTTAGTTAAAGGGGAGGTCATATGATGGAGAAGAATCCATTCACACCAAGGGCTTGTGAACACCAGAATGTGCTTTGAAATGACCCTTACTCCCAGGGTCTCCACGTACACCTAGTGCTCAGGCTTTGAGTTAATTATGCAGGACTCCATCTGAGGAAATGGCGCTGCTGCTTAAAGAGCAAGGCAATGAGCACCACCATGCAGACAACTGAGCCACTCAGTGCTGTTCTTGTGGGGTTTGCATTCAAAGTGTTATGGACTCAGCTTGATTGCTGCTGCTGAAATCATGCCCTGCATGTATAGTCTGGCTGTTTATTAAGTGCAACCTGTTTATCTCCCTGCCTGCCTGCCAGCCTCCCCTTGTCTTCTTGATCTGCTCCCCTGCGCTTGCACAACCTTTGCAATCTCTTTTTCCTTCCTCTCCCTGTGGCACAGGTCTCCCTTTGTCCCCAAGGTAAGCTTCCTCTTCCCCAGAACGGCCCCAGAAGCTCATCTTGCCTTTCCCCACCTCAACTGTCGAGCATCCAGCTCTGCTGAATCCAGCTCAGTGGTGGGGTCTCATTGTGTCCAGGCTTTTGTTTGTGATGGTGATCATTTCACAAACCCAGTGCCAGAATCCTATAGCCAAAAGGCTGCTTGGCCCCTTGCATCCAGGCAGACAGCAGTTCCCTGTAATAGGACTTCATGCTGAGGGCATGTTTCATGCAGATGCCTGTTACTGCCTCCTCCTAATTGCAGTTTTGTTCCTGCTAATCATATGCTCCTCCTTGCTGTGAGTGATGCTGGAGTGCTCACATGCCCCTAGCTCAAAAATCATGGAAGCAATGGAAAAGAGGTTTCTGAGCATTAAGTGGCTTCTTAGTGGCCTGAGGCTTTCTTTGAGGTGTGCCAGCTAGGGATTCCACTGCATGCTGGCTGGCTTGCAGATGTCTGTTCCAGGTTTTTCATTCTACCAAGCAGTGTCCTTCAGTCTCATGTTCATGTAGTTTGCTGTAAGGATGATTCAGTTCCCATATCCAGTTATGTTATCAGGTCCTTGGAAAGACAGGCATATATTTGTGCATCCTACATACCTCATCCCATATTTTTAAATGTGTGTGTGTGTGTGTACAGCAATTTTTCTTGCCTATGCAGTTTTCCTGGGGCTTCCATGTGGTTTTCTAGGTGAAGCAGGTCTCAGAAATGCCACCAAAGCAGACAGTTAATGCTAATGCAAATCTATCACCTAGAAAACCAAAGAGAAGAATAAAGAGTCAGGGAAGAGCAGCCAAAAACTAATAGGAGATGCCCTGGGGGAGATTGAACTTCCATACGACTGTGGTTGCAACTCCATGGTAGTATTCAGCCCTATCCTTGCACTGTCTGGCACTAAGGTGGGAGCAGGATATGTCAGGCAGCTTGCCTTCTTCCATCTTTTTTTGGGATTCCATGAACAGCAGCTCCCCTGTGGAACGAGAGATGTGCATGAAATGCTGTGCAGAGCCAACAATATGTAGTAGACATCTGAAGGCAGTGAGGCAACAAGTTTGGTTTTGTTTTAAGCCATTATTTTGCATGTGTATAAGATGTTAATGTTTATACATGGCCATTTTCTAAAATACTATAATTTAAAGTTCTGTGCAAATGCACAGTGGATGAAGGGAAGCATGCTAGACATACAACACAGTGCCTGCAAAAGCTCTGCAGTCCAGGAGATTTTGTTTATGCAATTCTAGTGTTTCATCGCATTCCCCTTTCATTGTCCTTCCCGTTCCTGCTTTCTTTTCTTCTTAATAATAGCTGTATTAAGTGTCAGGTAGAGTGGAGTTGTTCAGAAGCATCTGTGGGATTTGGAAAAACAAGTCCAATTGAAAAATCCATGGGCCTTGAGCCTGGAATCCCGTTAGGGAAATTGCAACTAGTTTGATGAGCTAAAACTGGGACAGCAGCAGTAGTGCCACTGGAGAGGTTGGGTTCATCACTGCTCTGGGTTTTTTTTGCATTGTATGATTCAAAGTGAAGAATGGAGTTCTGCCATACCAGAGACAAAAATACTCTTCTGTTGTGTTGTTTTGTTGTTTTGTTCTTTTTTTCCCAGGCGATGTGGCTATAGCAAGGCTAAGCAAGATCCAGAAGAAGAAAAGATGCATTTTCATAATGGCCACAGTGAGTAAAGAGCAAACATATATATGTGGTTTTGGCTTTCTGTGGTAATGAGAAATTCAACTGAGAGATGGTTTTCTGGGGAAAAATAAAAAAAAATCTGGTTTTGCTGGTAATTCACAAAATAATTGTTTGTACAGTGGGTCCCCACCTGCCCCTGCTGCAAGCCCCACAGAGAACTGAAGATTTGAACAGTCCTTATGTGTGCTGAGCTATTCACACCTGTATGTTTGCACCAGATCTTTCTAGTGAGCCATTTTGGTTTGTTCCTCTGCCTTTGCTGTGTGAACCAGGATGTTATTAATTTTTTCTGCTCAGCACATAACAACTCAATATTTTTGTGGTCTGGATGCAGCAGTCCAAAATACCTGTTTGAAACCTTTGCTTCACCCCAGCCAGCTGTGAGGACCAAGCCCACTGCTACTCTTCAGCTTGGATGCCTCTGCAGAGGTGTGAGGAATAACACCTATCTCCTGCACCTAGGAAGCTTTCAGAAGTGCTGTGTTAATGCCTTTGTATAGAAAACCCCTCTGCAGTGGTGCTAGAAAGTAAATCTCTTGGTTGCTATCAGTCCTTCCTTCATCAAGAGCCGTGGGATCCGGGGATGGGTAACAGTGAGGTGCCTTTTGGGGTGGAGAAGGCAAACACATTGTGAGTGAAAGTCAAATTTCCATTAGTGCTATGTAATGAAGGCAGCAGGAAGCAAATCAATTAAGAGCCACGGTGTAATGTAGCTGTCTCATTAGACTGATGAGCAATTCTTCATGTGAGTAGCCTTAATGATTGTCAAAACAAACTTATAATATGGATAATGAAAATACTTTTTCGCCTCTCAAGTCCTGGAGAAAAAGCCTGCTATTGATTATATTTATACTGATACAACCCACAGGCTTTGTGCTGCAAATATGCAGTTCTTTCAAATCTCAGTAACTCTGTCTGAAATAATGTGGGCGATTGATTAGCTGATGTGTGACTGGTAGGGCATAATTTATTTCAGCTCTCCATCAACCCCCATCCATCTAGCTTGCTTTGCAAGTTACTCCTGTGACATTTTGCTATTTGTACTTTTCCTCCTGGTGTTCCTCTCCGGTTCCAGAAAGGGATTATTTTCTACCAGACACCGGACTAACACATTACACAGCACCAAAAAGGATTTTTAGCTGCACATCATTCCAGCTGAGCACTGTTGCGCTTTTCTAAATATGCTGAAGTTGCACATGTGTCACATCCAAACTAAATGTCATTTTTCAGGAATGATACTCATTTTCACCATAGAAATAAATTTCCAGGGGAGCAGAGTGCAAGGGACAGGAGTGTAATGCCCATTTTCCGTGACGTCATGTGCCATTAAATGTGCTTAATTTGTGTTTGCAGTTAAGCTGCCTGGAGTGAGGACCTATGTTGACCCCCACACCTACGAGGACCCTAATCAAGCTGTCCACGAGTTTGCTAAGGAGATTGAAGCTTCGTGCATAACCATTGAAAGAGTTATCGGAGCTGGTATGGAAATGCATTCCATGACCCTTAGCAAGGTGAAGGGTTGGCTTCCTTACCGTGAGAGATCTGGGAAGGGCTGTGAACTATTTGAACCGTTAGGTACCCTGCAAGTGAAGCTGAGCATGTTCCAGCTGAAGTTTGGGACAGACCTGTCAATGTCTGCAGTTTTGCAATTCAGGAGCTGAACTGAAAATGTCAGAAAATGGTCACAAATGGTCAGCTGAGCTATTTCAATGCATGCTAAGGGAAAGGGGTCACTTAAGTTTCACATTCCTTTTGCCATTTGAACCTTTTTATCCTCCAACATTAGGTTCGGTCTTGAAGCAAAAATTAGAAATAAGAGGTCACCTGGGACATTAAAAAAGCACAAGCCAAAGTCCAGAGCTTTAAACTTCCTTGGTTAAAAGAAGAAACTCGCATTTTTGTTTCCAGTAAAGCTGTTTTTTTAGACTTGCATCCAACCTTTGGAGTATTTTCTATCCTCTGAAATTGTGGGTTTGGACATAATTTAGTGTTCACCAGAAAAAAATCCATTTAGGTTACTTTTTGGGAAAGGTAGTAATAAAATTGTGAAGAGTTTATACTCTATAAAAATATATGTTACTGTGAAAGGCTGACAGCTTTCCATCTATGTAACTTACCAAAGGAGGGTTAAGAAGCAAGTGGTTTGAGTTTTACAGCTATCCACACAGGACAGGGGTATAGGATATGACAGGACTCTTTCATATGCTAGACAAAAATATGAAATGAGAAAAAAGCCCAGTGGAACATAAAGCAAAGCTCTCTAAATATAGGGGAATTACATTTTTACTCAATGTTTTATTGTGCTTATGAATTACTTGGCTTGAGTACAGTACAATACAGTAGCTGCTTGAGATAGTCATCACTGTAATGTTCAGCAGTCCATATCCATGGATGCAGGGCAGCCTTTTGTGCTTTTCGTCAGCCAAGGCTGTGCTGCATCCTGTAGACAGAGGCACATCACGTGTTCCCTTGATGTGGTGTGATCCCGTTCTTCCTCATTTTCTTCTGAAGGTGAATTTGGGGAAGTCTGCAGTGGGAGGCTGAAGCTGCAGGGAAAGCGTGAGTTTCCAGTGGCCATCAAGACCCTGAAGGTGGGCTACACAGAGAAACAGAGGAGAGATTTCTTGGGAGAAGCAAGCATCATGGGGCAGTTTGACCACCCCAACATCATCCACCTGGAAGGAGTTGTCACAAAAAGTAGGTACAACTTGCTGTGGACTGCTCTCTGTGAACTCTGGCTGTTGGGAGAGTTGGTTAGGGGAGAAGGACCTAGGTGATGCCTGTTCTGAATGCATTTTTCATAACTGCTCCAAAAAAAGCTTTGCTTTCCAGAAGCAGGGAAGAACGGGGCTGGAGGTGAAGATGACAGGAATGTATAAAACCACAATTAAAGCAAGCTCGCTCTGGGATCCGCTAGAGATGCACCTGATAATGGTTGCCCATGGTGCTGGCATATGGGAGGGATTGAGGACATCCCAGCCCGAGAGTTACTGAGGTCTGCTCAGTTAGCAAAACAGCCCTCTGTAACTTTCCCAGCCCAGTTCTTCCCCAAATTACTGTATGCACTCAAGATAAGGGCAGGGAAAGGGACAGCACATCCAAATGTGCCCGGGGCAAGACTGTTGATGCTGTGCTGAGGTTGTGGAAAACGTGTAGAGCTGTTGTTATTAATCCATTTTAGAGCCTGGGAGGATCTACTTTATATCAAGGACTATTTTGTTGAAAATAAGCTACTTCTTTGTTTTAGGATGTGTTTTAAGTGAAGAGGCACCAGCCTCACAGATGTGAATGCCTGTCTTCCCTCTTGCCTTCACATCTGGCAATGTCAGAGTTTGCTTAGCTGCTGCTGTTCAGGTGGTGGCATTCAGGGCCGTGTGGCTGCTCTCAGTACCATTTGTCATTCCTCAGAGGAAGCATCTCCAACATTAGTTCTTTTTCAGAGCTGCAGTAGACAACCTACAGAGGCTCTAGCTGTGCATCCTTGTAACTTCCACAAAATCAGTGGTGTTTTGTTATCAACGGCCTTTTCCTGCATTTTTCCTTGAAATTGCACTTCCTGAAACTTTTAAGGAAAAAATAACCAAAAATGGATTTCTCCCAAAATTTTAGTAAATACCAAAATCTCTTGGGGACACCCTGTGTAAGAGCGCCAATTTCTAGCCCTGCAGGGATGTGGAATATTGGGCAGGGAGTAAGTGATTATTATACATCCATGAAAGCTGCTACTGGCATGGGCCTGAGTCTTTCTGGCTGCTGGGGCCTCAGGGGTTGGTTGGAAATCCCACTTTTAGTGAGAATGTGCCTCCCTAACAAGCTGCCTTTTATATGAAGTGGCTGTCTGCTCAAAAGGCTGTGGAAACACAGGGAGCTCTGCTTCTAAATTGGACTTGGAGCAACTGGAGTTTGGATTCAGGGGGATGCATGCACCCAGAGCTTCTCATTAGCTCAGTAAATGTTTGTTTACTGCACTCAAAATTTTTTTCCAGCAGACATCTGTAGCATCTTCATAGGTTTTTCCTTTTCTTTTACATGAACCAAAGCAACCTTTATGAATCACTAAGTATTCTACTCTCTCAAAGTATTTATGCTCTCTCTTTTACTCTTCAATATCTCAGTCATTGGCCTTTTGTAGAATCAGATCTTTAGGGTAAAATGTCTTCGCTGCATCATGATTTACTTTGGAAGTAAATTAAGTTAAATTGAACCAGACCATTTTTAATTCTGAATGAGAATATCGTTGCATTTAACTACTGTAGTTCAAATGCACACCTTAGTTAATTTGGACTGTCCCTTTGCAGACAAACCCTCAGCTATTTCTACTTTACAAAGGTAGTGACAGTTTTCATTTGCATCCCATTTGGTTGCACTGATGGTGTGCACATTGCATAAATGTGCACACCACTGACATGAGTGTCATCCACATATATTTTATGACCATGTAATGCCAGCAGGAGTAAGCCCTGGTGACACAGAGAATCAGCCCAGCACTTTGGAAGGAGTGATGTTTACTTTTAATTTACTTTGTTGAAAGTTACCTATTTGTGTCCTTATTTCCGTGCTCTTGGATATGGGGTTAATTTATTCCATGATTGCTGCCGACCTGCAGCAGTCAGATAATGAAACAGAAGTGCCAGAAATCTTGCTTTTTTTTTTTTTTCTCTGGTGGCATCCAAAGGCAGGAGCCTGGAGGAGGTCCCCCAGGGCGATGGCATAACAAGACACCATTCTCACTGCAACGCTGCCTTGAAGTGTCAGAGATAAGGGACCCCCTGCTACAGTTGGGTGTTTAGCTTTTAAAAACAAACCAAAAAATTGGAACATTTGAGATATCCCTGGAGTTTTCCTCCCTGCAAAGCCACTGACATGTTTGCCGTCCAATAGCAATGGCCCCCGAGATCTCCCCTCCCTCCTGCTCCCTCCTCATCCTGTTCAGCGTAGGACAGGTGGCCATCATCCTTAAAGATGGGCCCTATCATTTCCTTTGGGATCCAGCAATATTTTTCATGGTCCCAAGGTGCATTTCTCATATAAAAAGTAATATTTAGGGCAAGTTTCAAGCTTGGGCAACAGCTGGGAGAGTAACTTAAAAGAATTGAAGCAGCACAAGTCCTTCATGCTGCAAAGGTAGTGGTTGCACGGCAATGAGTGTTTTGATTGACAAGTTCACAATTACCTTTGTTTTGTACATAATTAAGCAGTAAATTAGGCAAAATAGTTAAGGTAATCGAAAATGGGAAAATTAAGATCTACCTAAATGGTAGGACATGTGCTGTTTTTTTAGTATTCACCTTCATGTGCATGTTATGACACACGGCAGCTCTTGTTGATCATTTCTATAAAAGACATTTATAATGCACTTTACAAATAACTGACAGCTCCTCTTTTGTCTGTGCTTTGTGCTAGCTAATGGAAATTGATTTAAATAAAAAATAATTTACATGTTCGTAGAAGATTTCATTGAATTTACAAGGGCTGGAGCACACCACATTAATTATTGGAACGCCATTGTGGCAAGCTAGCGAGAAATTAGATATAAAAACTGAGCAAAAACTATATATAATTACCATTAAAATGACTCAGGCATGAAAATTAATCAAACAGACTTGGAAAAACATTATTATTCCTGTCAACAATAGGAGACCAGGTCTTTTGTTAAGAACTTTTACCTTGATTTCTGTTTGCACTCCTTCCACACTTAAGGAGCTTTTGTTCTGTAGTGTAAATATTGCTTTCCTTACTTCCAGATGTGTTTACAAGGGTAGTCACATGGAACTACTTGAATTACAAGGAATACAATCCCATCCTTTCCTGGTCTTGGTTTTGGTGGCTACCAAGATCAAGCTTCAGATCATCCTTGTTGCTCTTGTTGGGCTCCCGTTGTTACTTCAGGGTGTTGAAGCTCGCAGGAAGGGTCCAAAGAGGTTGCTGTGTGCAGTTTGGCCTCTGCAAGCTTTCAGCTTGTTGGTGGAGACAAGAAAAAGGCTGCCTCGGTTTCAGCTTGCAACGTCCTCCTCAGTCATCGTCTAAACGCTCTAGGGCTTGGTACTCCACCCATAATATGGTATTACTTCTTCATCCCTCCTCGATTTCCCTACTTCTGTATAGCTTCTGGGAACAACTCTTGTCCTCCTGCTGAGACAGCAGTGTCTTGGTGTAGATTTACTGTTGCATGGCTGTATATCCAGATGCAGACACACTATTAAAAGACTTTCTTATTGCTCATGTTTTTTTGATAAATTCCTAACAAACTCATGCACTTCTTTTCCCAGGCAAACCAGTAATGATAGTGACTGAATACATGGAGAATGGCTCTCTGGATACATTTTTAAAGGTATCACTTAGATCCTTTTTCCAAGGGGTCTGGGGAGTTGGTTAAGGTTTGGGTTCTTCCTAGATGGTTAATGTAAGTGAAAATGTTTTCTGGGTATTGATGCTGTCTGGAGGCAGGAGCAGCTCAGTTGTCTCTTTGATCTGCTTTTACACAGCATTATGAAGGACCTGGTGCATGCAATGATAGAAACAGCTAAGAATAAATTGGAGGGTATTACTTCATTTTAGACGGCAGTTGACTGCGTGGAAGATATTAACCTACCCTGCAAAATGTCATGTGGTTCAAGAGCAGATCCATACTGCAGCATAGCAAACCTCAGACTTGTCAGAATTTTTCCATGAAATGTAAGAGCTAGAGAAGGGAGAGTGGGGGAAGTGGTCAGAAATGCAAGGTGGCAACATAGAGAAGAGCCCCTACCCCTTCAAGCATTCATGAACCCCTACAGGTAGGATTTCCATGCAACTTGGTGCCATTTGGTTGCCTGACTCAGAAACAGCCCAGCCTGGTGCCCTTATACACATGTTCCCTCCCAGTCACAGTCTCTTTATCAGTCACCAGTAGAAGCAGCTCACTCCTTGATCTCAAGTTAAAAGAACTACATTTCCTTAGCTTTGTCTCTAGAGATCCTAGTCTAAACAGTGAAACTTAGAAAAGCTTCATGGTCAGAGCATGAGAGTAATGAATTATTAATTTTCCTGGTTTCCTTCCTTGGAGACTTGCCTTTGCATTTTTATTCATGCACATACAATGCTGAGGGTGCAGAGCCTCTCAACTCATCAGATGTCTCCTTCCTTTTGCAGAAGAATGATGGGCAGTTCACAGTCATCCAGCTGGTCGGGATGCTACGAGGCATCGCGTCAGGAATGAAGTACCTGTCTGACATGGGTTACGTGCACAGAGATCTGGCTGCCAGGAATATCCTGATCAATAGCAACCTGGTCTGCAAAGTGTCTGACTTTGGCCTCTCCAGAGTCCTAGAGGATGACCCTGAAGCAGCGTACACAACCAGGGTGAGTTGTGGGGATACCACACTGGTTGAACTCAAGAGAAGTGTATTTCTTGCCACATTTTGGTGTTCAGGCTCTCTAGCAAAGAGATTTCTATGAACCCAGAGCCTCTAAAGTGTGCAAGAGGGTTTGATCAGGTGAGCACAGTTAATTGTCACCAGATTAATTTTGCAAATGCCTTTAGTTTATAGTGGGAATGGCCAAATAACACAGAGCTTAACTAAGAACTCCTAAGTTTAAGTTGGGTACACAAGTCAAACAGCAAACTTTGCAAAGTTGCCATGCTTCCCAGCTCTGCTCTGTCCTCTTTGGTGAATAACAAAGGGAAGAAAGAGCAATTGCTTTGCTCAGGCACCCATCCCATGATGTAAACCATGGTTTTCTGAACAATTTGACCCTTTTAAAACATTGGTAAGTGTGTACTGAATGCCCATTGCAAATAATGCACATTGCCCTCAGCATTACCCAGTTGAGAGCAACTTCTCCCAACCCAAGAAAGAGCTTCTCCAACCTCAGTGCTCTGCTACTGCTCTGCCCACATGGCACTGGCACTGGAGAGAGGGGGTGGGCAGGACTCAGCCTCAGCAGCACAGACTTGGAGAGAGCCCCCACCATTAATGGCAGTGACTGGCACACCTTGGACATGTCTTATTACTGTTTTTCCAAGGGTATTGTTTGGTGGGTGGTGGGAGCTGTCTGGAGTCACGTTCCCAGTTCCTGTGGATGTCTTGGAAAGGCTTTTCAGCTTTTGTCAGTCATGGCCCCATGGTGGGACTCAGTGCACAGCTGGACTGGCACTTCCCGGCAGGCTGAAGGGCTCTTGGCCAGCCCTGCTGTGGCTCCCATGCGTTGCCATGTGCTAATTGGCTCTGCTGAGAATCTGGCCCTTCACTTAAGGCATGCGCTGCTGAGCTTGTGAATAAGTAATTATGGGAAGAAGAGACTTTTTAAAAGTTGCTTTGAAAGTGTGTTCCAAATCCTGTCTTTTTCCAATAACAAGCACTGTTAGGGGGCATGCAGGGAGACCTTCCAATATTTAGCTCAACACGGAGAGGAAGGGACTTCAGAGTATAGCATTTTGTTATATAAATCAAGGGAGGCAGCTCTTTAAACCCAATGGGAAAAGTATTCCTTAATCCAGATTCTCTTTTCCTTCCCCTTTCCCTTCTCAGAGCTGATCTGAAGTTTGATTTCTAAAATGATAGAAAGGGGAAAAGGAAACAGCAAAGCACATTTGACAGCTGTGCCATCATTTTCAGTCCCACAGCAGAGGCCAAGCAGGCTGGTCTTTGCACACACAGATTTCTGTGCCTGCTACACAGATCTCTCTGCAGGACCAGGACTGCATTAAAAGAAGAAAAAAAAAAAAAAAGAAAAAAAGAAAAAAGGGAATTACTTCTGCAGCAATTTGCATGAAGCCCTCGTTAGATCAAAGTCTTCCTCAGCTTCAGAACTGTCTGTTCCTCCCCAACTCACTCTCAGAAATGGAGGAACTGTATTCCCTTACCAACCCGTGCAACATAATTGAGATGTTGATCCTATACATGTCCCAGCATTCAAACAACAAACCTTCAGGACAGCCAATTAGTAGGCAGCCTACAAATGCTTATGGGCTGAGATAATGTGGAAAGGGGCCCCATGCTGTCAAACAGATTTACTTTAAAATTCGATGTCTCTTTCCAGAGAGAAAATAACATCCCTTGGTGCTCTGAGAAGAGCTGTTTCGACTTTTTTTGCATGTTCTCTGCCCTCCTCTGCAATCTGTTTTTTGGGGTTTTTCTCCATTTCTTTTCCATTTAGGGAGGGAAGATCCCCATTCGATGGACAGCCCCTGAAGCGATTGCCTTCCGCAAATTCACATCTGCCAGCGACGTCTGGAGCTACGGCATCGTAATGTGGGAGGTGATGTCCTACGGCGAGAGGCCTTACTGGGAAATGACAAACCAAGATGTAAGCACGGGCCAGAGCTGCTGTGTGATGGGGCTTTGAGGGCTCAGCACCCATTCTGCAATCAGAGAGGCAGAATGGGGACAAGAGGAGGAGAGCTGCTGCAAAAGTGGCTTTGCTCCCCCATGCCAGACAGAAATGATCTCCCCGTTTGATGCTCTTTTTTTCGCAGCAACCCAGAACAGGCTGAGCGCAGAGGGAAATGTGTCTGCACGGAGGCAAGCCTGCTTCCCCCAGCAGACCACCGGGGCTTCACTAATGCTGTTAGAGCTGGAGCCTGTCCCTCCTCTGCTTAATGACAAAGGCCTGCCAGGGGATAGATGCTGATAAACTGGCAGCATTTCAGTTGTGTGTTGAAACCCCTGCTGCCACGTAAAGCAGAAACTCAAGAGAGTCATGGTAAGGGCTTTGTTTCCCGGCAGAAAAGCTGGGTGATTTGATCTAGTGACAGCAGCCCACACAGCTACGTCTTGGTTGTTCCTGCATTGCTGATCTCAAGAGAATAGTTTTGCTCCGGTTGTGAACATCTTGTAAGTCTGTGCTTGCACAAGCTCTCATTCATTTGTACAGCACCCTTCGAGCTGTGTCCCCTTGCTCCTGGGTTCCAGTGCCCCCTTGAGCCTCTGACCTCGAGTCCACCTTCTGAAGCATCTCCAATCAGTGAGATGCCTGGGAATGTTCTCTCCCACGTGACTGCATCTCCAATCCCAGCCTGGGTAAGGATCTCTTGATCCTACCGCAGGGCTGCATTCTACCCTGATCTCGCCATCAACACCTGTCCTTGTCTAAGGCTAAAAAAATTTAAGCCCGGGGTAGCCAGATTTTCTAGGTCACTCCTTCCTCTTCACAACTCTGAGAACTCTATGATTTGCAAAGGTCTCTGAGAATGCCAGCTAGTCGTGAGGTCAGATTCACCATGGGGCACATGGGGCAGCCCTGCTACCTATGGAAATCCTGCTGCTGAATTGGTTTCCTCTGGTCACGATACCTGGTGTTTCATCCTTTCTGCTTTTTTGAGCAGCGTTCCTATTCCAATGACTTTCCTGCCATTTCACTGGCAGCAAGAGCTCTGGCTGAGCATTTTGCTGTTCCTGAGTTTTGTTAGCAAGCCTTTGCCATCAGTGGATGTTACTACCTGTCATGCTGAGCTCCTGTCTCATCTCACTTTGAGTCCAGGCGTGGAAACGAGCGGTACCTTTGAGATGGTCACGCCGTGCTTCTTGCCAGAGACCTGAGCACAGTGTTTGGCATGAATGCCCCACTGCTCCTGTATTGCTGAGGCTGTCACATTCACAGGAAGTTCAGTAAAGCAGCATGTACCTACACAGGGATTTATCTTAATCAAATACAGGGACTTGCTTCCATAGTCTGCAGAGAATGCAGCAGTTGAGAGCCAAGCTTTTTTGTTCACACTGAGCACTGTAACTATCTTTAATGCTGATGCACTGGCATAGCACAGATGTTGTTCGGTAAATGCCAGGCTAAGACTGAGGCTGGTGCCAGTGAAGTAATGTTCTGTGGCCAGGGGAGTCCCTTGTCTGAATCATAACACTATGAGCGTCCACACTTTACAGAACTGTTCCAAAAAGCCCAAATGCCTCCATGCTCCGTGGGGCACGGATTACCTAGAGTGAAAGCAGAAAACAAAGGAGTAGTGAGATGTTTATGAGTATCAGTTCCTGCTTAGGCTTTGCTTGTGTAACCTCTGTGTTACTTGCCTCTGCCCTTTGTGCAGATGGTATGTGCCTGGATGGTGGTGTCATAGGAACTTAATTCAGTGCTGTGGCATATTTCTCAGGCAATTCTTCCTCCTTCAGCTCTTGAAGGCCTCCTCTTCTTTCCTCCCTCTGCTTGTGTTGACAGAAGAGTCAGTGGTGTTAGATACAGCCTTGGTTTTTGTGCACAGGAAAAAGGGGTCACATAAATTTTGGACTCGGTTGCACAAGAGTTTCTTGTTGCATGGCTTGTAATTAAAGCACATCATTTTCAAGCACAGCTGATGATGAGCAAAATTATTCTTACCGTGTTACAAATGGTTTGCTTTAAAGGAGATGAAGTGCAATAGGGAAGGAAATGTTTTAGGCCTACAAATCACATTTTAAAGTCATGCTGATTTCTGGATGGCCCTCTAAAAATATGCTTTGGCTTGACCACAAGATAAGGCTTTGATGCAGGAATTATTGAGAGGAATATTGTGGCCTGTGTTGCATAGGTTGATAAGGTAGGTAAACACAGTGGCTGATTTTTAGTGTTCAGACCGGTGAATCTGTGAAAACACCACTGACTGTTGCTTTGGTTTACTGGAATAGACTATCCCAAATTGTCCCTTCCTAAACATCCAGTTCAGTGACCCCAATCCATAGCTGAATAGTGCTTGTCCAGAGGAGAAACAAAAGTGCCTCCTTAGGTGCAAATTCTAAATCTTCAAGTACCCATCAATGAATGGAGCGGCAAATGTCCCATTTTCTTATTTTCTAATCACTGTGGTGGCTGCAAGTGACTCAGTCTTTGTTATTTCGGAGTTTTTTTGCTCCTCTTACCACTAGGCTCCTGAAGGCACCTTCAGATGCAGGAGTGTACGTCAGCACCCTAGCTTCTTGCAGGATTTTGATACCATTTACATTGTATCACCAGGACGAATGACATCCTGTAAATTGAGTTAACGCTATTGATTGGGATGTTACTGCCAGGAATATCCAGCACGCATAACCCCACTGCAGATATAGCTCAGATATTCTGATCTGGTGCCAGATGGTCTGCTCTCTGTCTTGCTACTATTTTCTTTCTGCTATAGCTGGAGGATGACCCGTTATTGTTATAAATACAGACGTGGACACAGCAAATAACATTCTCATGGCTGTGCCACACTGAAGCTTTTTCTTTATAGGGCAGCTGCAAATTTGGGATCAGGGACTAGCTGACAAGCATGGTGTGAAGAACAGAGAGTATAAATAGCACAGTGTGGTGGAGCTGGGAGCAACAGCCAGGCCATAGAAGAGATTGCCTTGCAAGTGCAGGTTGAGTGGAGAGTGGTGCAACTGCTCCACCAACATGAAATCTCAGATGGGCACAAAAGGACGGCACATGCTGAGGCCCAGATCTTCTGATGTGCTTTTTACCCTTGGAGGAGATCGTAAAACCTCATCTAACTGCTTCTCTGCTGTGTACACCCTCAGAGAGTTTGAGGTTCCCACTACTGCTGCTCAGTCGGCCTGGCTCATTCCTGCGACTCTTACACTTAACAAAAAGCTCTGTGATGGAGGACAATTTAAAAACAATCCGCACAGTCCTGAATTTTGAAGCCTTCTGAAATGCAGTGCTAGCCTGACACAGCTCATCCTGTACTACTCATCTAGCAACTAAAAACCCAGACCACAACTTCCATGCTAACCACAGAACCTCCCTTTTCAACACGGGGTGTTTTCAAATTGTGGGGCAGTGCCTATAATGAATGGCATTTGAGGTAGCCTTTGGAGTGGGCAGTGAAGCACATGTGGTTTTCATGTGGACGTAGCAAATACCTGCCTCCAGCTCCTTTTCATCAAGGAATCTTGGGAGTGGAGGGTGTGAAGATGGGCTGCCATGACTCCCTTGGCACAGACACAGAACCTTGTGGCTTGAAACATGAGCTACATTCTCCTGAAAATTGTAATGGTTCAAAATGGGAACTGCTGGGCTTAAAGCCCTGCCACAAATCTGCCCCAAACTGGGGAAAACAAGTTGCCTTCTTCAATTCTGGCCTCATTTATTCATTTCTGCCTTTCGAGAGGGCAGGCAAAACATATGCATACCACTTGTTTTAGATATAAAACCATAGATGGTTTGTATTTGAAATCAGTGCAACAACTCCCCTGGCTTTAATTTACATACTCTCGGGCTGACATTTTAAATTCCTGGCAGAAATGTGGCCACACTAAGAAACTACTAGACCCAGACAGTATTGAATGATATATGAGATGGTTGTTCTGCCTCTGCCTTGAATCCATCCATCAATTAGCATTCAAAGTCTCTTTTGAAATACAGTCAGACTTTTATTACTGTAATACAAATTTGTGGTCTAGCACATGCCTGTTCATTTAAAAAGAGGCCAGCATCTGAATAAACAAAAGCACTGCACTCCAAGAAGATGCCAGAAAGCCCTGTAGGCTCTTTTTCATGGATTTAGCAAAGGCTCACAGGAGTTTCCCGGTATATAACGTAGAGATCACAACTGAGCTTTGAACAAGTGCAACCAGGCAGTCTGGCCCCCTGGTTGCAGCACTGCCTTGGCTTTCTAGATTCATTTTGCAAGGACTAAAAATGAAGTTATTCAACCCATCCTGTAGAAAATATGAAAGATAGAGAGGCTTACTGAGTCTGCCTCTCGTGTGCAGAGTTGCGGGGGGGTGGCAGGATTTTTTGTGAGCATATTGCTGATCCCAAAAATCAAATTGGCTATGTTCAAGTCAATTTGCATTTGGGAAAAAGATGAGGGGAAGACAAGCCTTGTGTTCTGTGTCCTGTAGGTGATTAAAGCCGTGGAGGAAGGCTATCGCCTGCCAAGTCCCATGGACTGCCCTGCTGCTCTCTACCAACTAATGCTCGACTGCTGGCAGAAGGACCGCAACAGCAGGCCCAAGTTTGACGAAATTGTCAGCATGTTGGACAAGCTCATCCGTAACCCCAGCAGCTTGAAGACGTTGGTTAATGCATCAAGCAGGTACAGACTCAGCCCAGAACCATTTCTCAGAGCAAGCTCCTTGTCTGAATGCCCACCCGTAGGGTTGGATTCCCTCTGATCATTTTAGCCTGCGTGTGTTCTTGGGTGAATGCTCCTTCAGCTTTTTTATGTCCAGGGAGGTTGACTCACATCAACTTTTTCTCTTGCAGTCGGCAGCCAAGTGAGCAATGCACTCAGTCTAAATGCAGTGCTGCTACCACAAAGAAAATTACCATGGTCTGTCTTTCAGAAACAAGAGTTTCGGCAGTACTTTGTCTGTGACAAAACTACACGGGCTCTACTGCAAGGTTAGAGAAGGCAAGACTTGAGTGCATGAGGTAGACAGTAAATACTGCTCCAATTATCTGCCTGTTGACTTTATCTTGGTAATACAAACGAAGAGTGTCTCTTGGGGAAACTCCTAGGATGTGCAAAGCTCATGGATGTCCAGGTACATCTTTCCACAACTATTCCCAGGCGTGCTAGCCACCACTACAAGCCATGACAGTCTTGGTAATTGCAAGAGGAGGTCTCTGGTTCCGAAAGTGCTGTACACAAACCCTTTGCTAAAACCACATTAGGTGATTAGAACAGCCAGTTTGTATTTAAACATGAATCTGAATAGCTACACGGCTACAAGTAAGGTAAACACAATCAAGAAATAAAGCTGCACTTGGGGAGAAAGAGCTAAATAGTCTTGGAGAGGCTTTTTCTATTTTCACTGTAAGCACACGTTTACCTCTGAGCCATCAGTGTTGCTAGTCACACAGGCCCTTGCAAGGTCATAAAGAAGTTTTATATATATGTGTATGTATGCATATATATATGTGTATTATTGGTGCTTCACTGATGGCAGTGGAGTTCCCCAGATTAACAATGGAAAAGGCCCTTCAGAAAAGTTTATCCTCAGAGGAGAGACAAAAAAAAGAGATGTTGTTTTCTTAAAACAGCAATGAGGGAGATAAGATTAGGTTAGACTGGTGTTATGGGCCAAAACAGATATGCTGCTGTGAGCTTATAGTCATTTGTCCCCACACCTTCCAAGTGAACCTTACACAGCTGCATGTGGCACATCTCACCTGCTGCAACTGGACATCCCTATGGTGGCATGTCCCTGCGCGTGGCATTTCCTGCACTGAAAGAGAACCTGAAACTTCTCTTAATTTTTAAATATGAGATAGATCTGGTTCCTTGGGCGATTTTATATGTACCATTTACCATCTGAAGAAGAAATTATTCTTGTTAGCAATTAGATGTAACATCAGTGCCAGCAAACATGCAGGAAAAGGTTTATGGCAGCATAAAATATGTGCGGTTTCTCTTTTGTTTTCAACTCAGAACAGTTATTTTCCAGGCCTGTTACGTGGTGTTTCCTGCACTCTTTTATACCAAACTGTTATGCCAGATGAGGAAAATAGGCAGGAAACCATTTCCTTGAGCTGCTAAGCACTTTGCTGATGTTTTATTCCATGAATGGGTCCATGCAATTCCAAACCTCTCCTTTTCAGAGCTGCTGTAGATATTTTTGATATGGATGGAGCACCTGAACAGTCAGGCTTTGGGGCTGTGTTTCTATTCTCATGGATTGCTGTGCCCAGACCATAGTAATTCCAAATGAATCATAATTTCAATATAGAGCAGCTGTAAAGGATTTTTTTTATATATGTAATGTGTTCTCTATGGAAATTCTCATTAATGCAAATAAGGGAGGAAGTCACTCTCTGCATTACAGTGTGTGCTATGGTATCACCAGGTACCTCCTGACATTAGTGATGAAAATCCACTTCTCATTATGATTACTTAGGAGTTTTGAATTTCTCATGTGTATAAAATGTTATGGGAAGCCATTATGTTCTTGGTACTGCAAGTATTCACATTTTATTAGACCCTTCAGCATTGCTATTAAATAAACAAATAATACTAATGTGCTCATAAAATATATTAAGATTCCTGAAGTGCTATAATAATATAATATCCCAGCTCTCCTTCCAGTTGAATGTCTTTTAAGTGTAATAGCCCCCGTCAGAGGCTGACCCAGAAAATGTTTTGTTGTTTGTTTTTTTTTACCTGTGGGTAATGATCTTTACGCGGGGCTTGTGTTAGCTGCGTGTCCCGTTTTACAAAGCAGGGAACAGATCTGGTTTCTTTCCTGGCTGACCTTGGACAAGCCCTCTTTGCTCTCTGCACGTCATTAGTGGGCTGGTGGACCCTGCTTGTGCCAGGTGCTGTATCGGTGCTCCAGCCACGGGGAAGGGTTATTATTTGCCCGAATCGCTTCTTCCGTGCGTGGCACAGCTGAGCAGGGAGCAATTGCCGTGGCAGGGTCTGGAGTGAGGGTGTGGGAGCAGGAGTGTACCTCTGTTCGCAGGGCTGGAGCGTGGCTGGAGCATTGCTGCTCTCTGCAGGCTCGTTGGATGCTGCCGGCATCCGAAAGCCCCCGTGACTCTGCAGGAGCAGCCCCTGGACTGTTAATGCTCCCTGGGCTGTTAACAGCTGCCTGCATTGATGGCCGCTGCTGGGAAATGTAATTTGGGCTGCAGCTTCCAGGCTCTGCGCCGTCTTAAGTTGATTATGAGCTCTAAAGGTGGAGGAAGAGAGCAAAGCAGGAGTCATCAAAGCGACGACTTTGAAGTAGGAGTGACTGGGGGAGCCGGCTTGTGGCCAAGAGGTAACTGGGATGGATGCCACTCCTCTCCTCCTCTTTCTGCTTGTGGTGAGGACCGGAAAGGGCAGCCGCTAACTCAAGAATGGGTGAGGTTGCAGGTGAAGTGCTGTGTTTGATACGCTGCATATCAAGCCTGCAAGGAAGATTTTGGCTGCAGCAATCACTGAAAATGGAACAAAAGAATCATCTTTACGGTCAAAAAAATGCGAGCAACTTGAGTCATGTTGTGTATAGCTCAGTACTGATTCTGCTTGCTTCTTTGTTTTTGCTTATCTTTAGAGTGTCAAATCTGTTGGTAGAGCACAGTCCAGTCGGGAGTGGTGCCTACAGGTCCGTGGGTGAGTGGCTGGAAGCCATCAAAATGGGCCGATACACAGAGATCTTCATGGAGAATGGATACAGTTCAATGGATGCAGTGGCTCAGGTGACCCTAGAGTGAGTAGTATCCAGATCATTTTCACCTCATCTCTTGGAATTGCAATGGGAGGAGGGAGGAGAAAGACAAACCATTCAAAAATGTGCAAGGATGAGGCTGCAGAAAGGGAAAGCGTTATCCTGTGTTTGCAGTTTCCCTTATAGCACCTCTAGTGATAACAAGTGCGGGCAAGACGAAAATTTACAATCTCTACATTGGCAGCCAGTACTTTGTCTCCTTTACTCACAGAAATTAATGCATGAGTTTCTGTAATTGCCAGGCCATCCTCTTGACACAATACCAGTTGATTATTTGGGGTTCCCAAGAAAATAAACCTCTACCCTGCTAGTAAATGTCTAGATGCTAGAGTCCCTTCTGAGACATCCTGGCTTCACAGCAGATGAGCAGATGTGCTTTCATGGCTTATCTGGATATAACCTAGTGAACAGTGAAGCCCAGCAAGGTGTGGAAATGGTATTCAGCATTAACAGAAACAGATAAGAGCTGATGCCAATGCAAGAGCATCGGCAACCCACAGCTCTAGAGGACAGGCTTCCTGAACGAGACCCTTTCTTCTGAATGTGCCCGTGGTTTTTGCATGTTGGTGTGACTGCAGTTGGGGCAACAGCCTTCAAATTACTTGGTGACAGCCTCAGGGCTGCTAATTTGCTATGCTCCGCCTTTAGTTGCCTGCCTTGCTTGTGTAATTGTATCACCACTTTCCTGCTGCTGCCTGCGCTATCTCAAACTCGCCTCAAAGCCTGCCTTTCTAGCTGGGTTAATTCGAGCTTAGTTTACTGCAGGCATTAAGGCAGAATGGGAAGAATTGTACTCTGCTGTTTGGAGAAGGTTGTGTCTCCTCTGACCACATGCAGATTGCCACTGCACATACAGAATTGCTTCTGAGGATTAAGAATAAACCAAGAAAAATCCCCCCACCCCACAGAACTGCAGCATTTCCTCCTGTCTGCCACAGACCTTGCTGTGGAGTTCACTGTACAGCACAGGAGTGTGATGCAGGTCGGTGACATCTCCATGGAATTCAATTTTCCATTACATTCATGGAGGGAGTGCAGGAGCGTATCTGCTCTCACTCTGATTTTATTTGCTCCACTTACACCAGCAGTATTTGCCCCTTACACCTGGACTCATCCAGTCTTTTCTCAGCCATTCACATGAAAACCCTGAGCTAGGGATGAAGTCCTCTCCAGCAACTGTCTGGGAAATTAGGTTGCATGGATTCTTACCTAGATCCTCTTTTCAGCTCCTGAGACCCTTGCATGTTGTTTCCCAGCCTTGTCCTGCAATTATGTGTCATGTTACTTGGGCTTTTGAGGACTCCACAGTTTAGACTGATAATCTACAAACCTTGACCAAGGAAGAGGGCATCCTTCCCCAGGCTGGTCAGAGTCCACGTAGCAGAAATAGCTAGTCAGAGGCTGAGTGGGAAGAAGGGTGATAGGATGGAACAGTAATTTATGAGAAAAGGAAAACATTGGAGCATTCCCCTCCACAGTACCACCCCAATCTGATAACCAGAGCAACTTCTGGTAGAAAATGCAGGTTGTCTAAAATCCATCACAGATTTATTGCTGTTTGGCTTAATTAGTCATATCAAAGAAGAAAATTAGGCTTCTGGCATGTTCCTCTTTAAAACTTGCTGCAGGTTCAAGAGCTCTACAGGAAATGCTCAGAAGTAAAATGCTTTTGTTTGGGTCACAGAAAATGTTGAATTGAAACCCAAATTAGTGGGTGTTTTCCCCCAAAATCAGAAGTTTACTTACTTGTGTAACTTTAAACAATCTTGCTATCCCTCCTACACCGTCTTAGCATCCCATGCTGCTGACAAAAGTATTCCTAACCTCCAAATTCTTAAAGTGCAACACTTCAGATTATGAAATAAGATCCTTAATTTGACCTCTTTGATATTCCAGAAATTTCAAAAATGTCCCCCAAAATCTTTTCATGCAGTGCAAAAAGTGCTTTAAAATGGTTTTTCTGATTGGCAATGAACTGAGAAACCCATTACCTGCACAGTTCTGGCCAGAAAGGCAAGTTGGTTTGAAAGTCTTTAAATAAGATTATAGCTGCCAGAGATGCTCTGACTCTGACCAGCTGCAAACCTCCTTAAAGGCCCCCTCAAGAGGTCCCAGGATGTCTTCTATGGCACAAATTTCATCCCCCTGGTCCCAGTGGAGAAAACATGTCTGAGCTGTTCAGCTTTCTTCTGGGCTTTTAGAAGAGCAGAGCAGTGCAAAGGAGCTGATGCCTGGCAGGCTGGGGGAGCTTTTGGGTTGGTTTTTTTAAACTGGAAGGAGGCATTTCATGGATCCATCTTCCATTTCAGTTGAAGCTGGGCAAAAGGTTGAAACCTATTCCAGCTGGTTATCCATGTCAGCAAGTAAATTCCCCCTGCCCACCCCAGCTGCCTGTGGACAGAGATTCTTGCAGAGATGCCTGCTTGGTTCTTCTCTGTCAGCCCACACACCTTTGCATTGCAGAGGTGGCTTGGCAAGAAGCCACTTGACCCCACTCAGGTCTATTTTTGGAAAACCTATGGAATATTAATCAAGAGGCCAAGTACCCATTCAAATCAAAACTTCTCTCTCAGAAACAGTAAAAAAAAAAAAGAAAAAACAGCAGATTCTCAGCTGTTGAAAAAAGAGAAACCATCATAGCAGCTTAAGAGAAAAAGTGTCATGTATTGCAGTCCTGAACTCAGGCTGATGTAAACTGGCAGATTGCCCTTAGAAAATAAAGTAAGGGAGAAAAATGGCTCCTGGTAGGCTCAGCTGAGACTCTCATGGGTTCTCCAGAAAATAAACACCAGAACAAGCAAAGTTCTTTAAAGGTTGATATACTGAGAGGGATTGGTTTTGTGGAGGTTTTCATTTTTTTATGTCCCTGTAAAAGGGATCAACAAAGCATTTTGTACTCTACAAATGAGAATTCAGGTTAAATGTTCCTTGTCATTTTTAATAGAGGCAACTATTCTGTATATTCCAGAGCTGGGACTTGGGGGGATCGGGTGAAAAGATGATCTGAACATCTGAAAGTAGCTTGCTTTCCCCAATTGACATCAGTAAAACAGTCTTTACAATTTAAGAGGTTGCCTTCAAATACCATCCAAAATGATCTTCACCAAATTCAAACCATGTAGGAGATAGATGTAGAAATTAGGTGGATAACTGCTGCCAGAAAAAGCAGGAAAAAATATGTGATAAATGTAAAGAATTTCTAAAAGCTACTGAAAAACCCCTACTAGTGGTGTAGGAGGAGTTGGCCATAACACTGACAGGACTGGTAATTGTGGGTGCCCAGCTTGTGGCTTCTTTACAGGACCTGGTTGAGATAGTTGATGTTCAGCTTTTTTTTTTAAACCTCCTTCTGCTGGCATGAAAAGCAAAATCCTGATTACCATTCTGATTCTTTCAAACTGATGGCTTGATGCATTTATTCCAGAAAAGAGTACTATTAAGGACAAATTTCTGAATGGAAAAGATTAAAAACCTAAGATCGATGAATATCACCCCAAGTCCTAAGCTCTGCCTACTTAAGCAAAGACCTGAAAATGTATGTGTTCAAACAAAGAGTGATTTCTACATTTAGCTCTAATTCTTGCAAAGGGATGAATCACCTTGTGAAAAGTGGAGCCTCACCCTCCACCCTCTCTTTCCAACTGGATATCAGACTTGAAGGGAACCTTTCCAGTGGACCAGACCTGCTCTTTAAACTTGTGGACCACCTAGTGACTTTGAGTGTGTCTGGAGCTCTTTCAATCCACTGCAAGAATAATTTACCAGGACAATACTCAAGAATAGATAGATCCATGACATGAGTTTCAGTCTGACCCTTGACTGGACCAATTACTAACCATGTGGACTACATATTTTCACCTTTTGAAAGATCTGTACTCACTGAATCTCAGGACACCCTGTTGTTTGTTATTAGATGAAGAGCTCTGAATATTTGTAATAATATGTGCTGTGTTGCTTTGCATTGTATATATTTTTCTTCTAAAGTAAAATAAATTATTTATTAAAAGTTATACTGAATGAAGAACATTTAAGAGTTCACCTGCTCTGGATGCTTATTCTTAACCTGAAATCTCAGTCCTGGGATTGTGATGCCATGTCTGCTTCTGAACAAATTCTCATCTTGTAATCAAGTAGAATGGGAATTGTGAGTAAGAGCAGATGAACTCTTAAAACAAAAATTTTTAAGTCCTCATTTCACGCAAATGTCCCTAGCAAGTGGATTCCTCTCTCTTTAGCATCGTCTGAAGGTCTTTGAGGTTCTTCTTGTTTCCCCTCATTCAAAGTGACAACTAACTAACTCCATGAGTAGTCCCAGCCTGCATGGGCAGCTGTAGCTACACCACGTGCAGAAGAGTGGTGAGATCTGCCCTGGATGGGAGATGAAATACAAATTATCTGTGGTAGGCTGACGGCTGCTGACCACGGAGATCTTTCAGGACTGTGGCCCTTTTGCTTGCATGACTAAAGCGGCTGGTGAGGGGGTTGTATTTTATGTGGCAATCCAGTCCTAGTCTACACTGTGTTTGGCAAACTGGTCCGTGGTGTATACGTAGTTCTATCTGTAAATAAAATGTTTTAAATCTATTTCTTACAACATGGAGACTGTGAATTCAACCCTTGCAAATGGAGGCTGTTGCAGGGAAGGGGATACCGTGTTGCCACTGGCATGTTGCAGCTGGGCTTCCTTGCAAGGCAGTGGTAAGAGAGCAGCTTGCATGCAGCTGTGTACAGGCTGCTTGGGGTGAGCTGACACCAATTTTCCCCTTTGTTTCCTTGCCTTTTTGGTCAGCTTAGGTGAGCCTTTTAATACCTTGTTGACAAGCGATTCAAATTCCTGCCTGCTTTCATGTCCAGCCCTACATGAATGAAAGAAGTGAACAGTTAAACTTCCTCCCTAAAATAAGAATAAAAGTTGTCTCAAGGCTGGGGAGGCCAAACATATTGAAGCAAGGGGACCACCCAGCACAAGGGTGCACGGATCTCCACGGCAGAGGCACACACAAAACCCAACACCACGCGTCAGGTCACTTCCACAGCAAGGAGCAGCCTGGATCCTGGTCGCAGGTGTTGTTTGCCCACTGGTCTCAGTTGTGCCTTTTCCTGCAGGGAATGCACATTTTTATTGTAAAGCCCCAGTGGATGTGTGCACACATCTCCTCTGCAGAGCTGAGTCCAGTGAAATTTCCACTTGGCTGCAGTAACGTGAGCCAGGCAGCTCTGGACTGGAGCTTAAAGGCAGTTGTTTTTGCAGCCCTTCAGCACACAAGTTCTTGGGGGTTTTTTGCCCCCAAACCAGCTTGTTCGTGCACCCAATTCTGTTCAAAACTGTCTTCTGCCTTACACTGCTTTAAGTCCTTCAGCACTGGATGCGTGGGAGCATGCAACGTGCTGTAAGTCATGCCTGACACTTCGGAATTAAAGCTCCTACATTCTCTAGGCAGGTTTTAGAAAGTTTTGTTGTTGTCTTTGCTATGTGCAGTGTGGCTTTTGAATCAAGCTGCTGATTTTTATACTTGGCAAGCATCTGGTTCAGGAGCTGTGTCTTCTGGTTCATCTTTGCTGAGGTGAAAGACCCCACAGTAGTGTTTTTCCCCTCTGTGAGGAGTCCCCCATGCTTTTGGCTGGTGGCTTCACATTTGAGAGGATTTGATATTCAAAAAAAAAAAAAAAAAACAACAAAAACACTGGATCCCCTGGTTAGCAGTTGATGTATTGAATCCAGAAACCCTTTTTTTCTTCTTTCTGTCTTGTAAATCAATGAGACACTCCTCAAGGATATTGAGTTAAGGGGTTACTATGAGGGCGAAAAAGGCTGAGTAGGGAGCTGGGTGGGGGGTTTCTTGGACTGATGGGGCTGTGTGTAAAAGGCCAAGACATGCATGCTTTTCCTTGAGTTTCAGGCTGCTTTTTTCCAGCATAACATGTGGGAGTGTCAGAAATTATACATCTGTGAAATACGTGGTACTGGATTTTCAAAAGAGCTCAGCTTGCACTTTAGATACCTGGGAAAAAAAAGCTGATTTTTCAAAAAGTGCCAGCAGAGCAGGACTCAGCAGGGGGAAGATGGATGTTGTCTCTTTTAAGAATCAGGTCCTGTACTGTGTTGGTTTGGGGGGTTGGTTTGGGGTTTTTTTGGTTGGTTTTTTTTTTTTTTTTTGATCTCTGGTGTGAACTTCCAACTGTGCTATGTACATAAAATAAATTGCATGTAACAATAGCATTACTTCATTTTCCGTCATTATTAAGATGGCTTGCTGAACTAGTTTCACAATTCAGTGGCGGCAGAAATGAAAGCATGTCCCCCTGAGAAGGTAGACACCTTTTGCAGGTGCTGCAGCCTTTTCTCTGCCAGGTAAGGAGGACTGCCAATGTGTCTCATTGACCTCCTTTGCTCTGTGCCCCTGATGTTATGAATACCCTTTGCATCATCAAGAAACATTTCTGAAAAAGGGTACAATAATGAAATTATGTGTTTAGCCCAAAGCAAAAAATCTGGTATTTTCCAAATCAAAAAGCAGAAAACATGACAGTCCTTGGAGAAGTACAGATCTAGCTTTTGGCTTCAACTAGTTTATGTGTTAATGTATTAGCCTTCACTCAAAACTGCTTTTTATTCAAAGCAGCCTTCATCTGTGTGATTGGTGGACATGGATGGTTGGTTGTACTTGCACAGGAGTTTCTGTCCAGAATGTGAAGCTGCTGAGAGAGGCACACCCCCATGGGTAGCTCATGTGACAATGTTCTGGTGTTCCTTGCATGTGCTCGCCTGCAGTCCAGCACGCAGCCCTGCTGTGAAGTGTAGGCCAGGTTTGCAATTATGTCCCGGGTGATGGTTGGGCTCCCAGGTGTTGCTGGAGATTCTCAGCCCTTGCATGAATGCAGCAGCATGGTTTCCAGAAAGCAGCTGCGTGTTCAAGGTCACATCTCAGTGGCTTTTGGTGGAGAGCTTTCTCATAAAAGACTTGCACACAGGGTGTCAGCAGCTTGGGGATTCACAAGTGTATCGGCAGGACCATGAGGCACAACTTTAAAACATCCTTAATTCAAATATTCCAGTCTGGAGATAGAAAGTGAGGGACTGATACTTTTCTAGTGGAAATCTTCAGAGAAAACACCACATCTCTTATAGTCAACCTGCTTCTCTAACAGCTTCTGTGTCTTGTTCTGGAAACATATGCAACCATCTTGATGTTTCTGCTGAGCTTTTATCCCTACAGTTTCTTTGTTAGCACTCTTCTGCCCAGTAAGAAATCTCTACTATTACACTCTGCCGTAACTGATGGCCTTACCTGGCTTTAGAGGTGTCATTGAATCTGATAACCCAAGGTCCTGCTGTGGTATCTCCAGGAGATGATTTGTCCCACTCCTGTCTTTAGATGGGATAAATTGTACTCTGGAGGTGCCTCTTTTATGCCATTCATATGAATCACATGAAAGTGATTGCCTTCATCTATACACCTGAATCTTGGAGGGTGGAGTTGATGACAAACAATCTTTCCTCCTGATCCTGTATTTTACATTAGCTGTCTTAGTTTACAGCTTTCCCGTAATGGTAGCCCAGTAGGCAGAATCAACATAAATGCCCTTGGCTTCTAGAATTCACCTCCCCAAAGCAAAACCAAATGTGCGTTTATGGGAAGATTTGCAAAGACCCAAAGTGGAGCTGCTTTGCTAATTCTTGTTGACTTTAAGGAGTCATCAGGGTGGTGGCCATGCTCGAGGCTTTTGCCATTTGTGTTTCTTTGGCTTTCCCTCATCCGAAGAGGAAGAAAGCACGGATTGACCTCACTCCTCACGGCTGATATCCAAGATCAAATATCAGCCTCTCCCATGAGAAGAGGAAACAGCAACATGGGCTTCCTTACATGGCTTTTCTCTTGGAAATAGGACTTTTCATGCCTAGCAGAATCCTTGGCCAAAGATGATGCTGACACTTTGCTGTCTGGCCTTTCCCGTTGGCCAGCGGGGTGATCTCATTCAAATCACATCACCTCTCTGAGATGCTGTCAGACACAAAAAAAAGAAAATATTTACAAATGGGGAAAATAAAACCTGCCAACTAAACTAGCTCTGGGAGCTGCCAGTGATAACAGGTAGGCACTGGCAGCGGCAGCAGCAGCGCATGCGGCGCGTGGCGTGCGCGGCGACGTGTGCCTAAGAGGTCCATGGAACCAACGTCTGCTTTCTCCCACAGGGATTTGAGACGTCTGGGAGTGACACTTGTTGGTCACCAGAAGAAGATAATGAACAGCCTTCAAGAGATGAAGGTCCAGTTGGTGAATGGGATGGTGCCGTTGTAACACGGTTTTTAAAGTTGCTTCCTCAAGTGGGTCGGTCCTGCACTTTGTACTCTAGCCCTGAGATTTATTTTGACTAAAAAAAACCAAGAAAAGATAAAAAGGGAAATCCGGTAGTTTCTGTAACTGAAGGACGTTGGCCTCTGCTGCAGCATTTCTAACACAGTGTTTGACTAAAGCTTTGCTTTTCTTCCTATTTGTGTCCTCATTTTCATGAAGTCAGTGTAAGATGCATGGAACATGGAAACGAATCTGCTGTACATGAGGTTAACCGGTCTCTTAAGCTTCAGCAGTGATGACAAGCCTTCCACCACGTGTTGTCTGTACATGGGAGGCACATACGTGTATAGCACCTTTATATACTGAATTACAGCAGCACATGGTAAAGGACTGACTTGAATGGAGGATTTTTGTGGCCATTCATGGACTCCCAATAGCTGCGGTTCGCTGAAGTATAACTTCGAGTCTTACTTGTCTACAGAAGTGTATTGAAGAGCAATATGATTAGATTATTTCTCGATAGATATTTTGTTTTGTAAATTTAAAGAAAAGAAAAAAAAATGCTGTTACACAGCATTAAGTTATAGAGACTAGCATATAAACATGTTGCTTGCTCCATGGCAAATACAATACAGGGTGTATATTTTGTTTTCCTCCTTCTGTGTTATCAAGTTCTTTTCTTTTGCTCTTTGGGGAGGATAATACATGATGAAGATGTATATACTGTACAGTTTGCTACACATCAGGTACAAGATTGGGGCTCTTTCCTTGGTTTGTTCCTTCTTTCCTCCCTCTTTTACTCAGTCTCCCTTTTGTGTTACCCCTATGCTTTGTGTTTTTGCTGCGGTTTGGTTTGATCAACACATAAAGCCTTCAGGAGTTTTGATTATGTATATGAGGTAGAAGGAGTTTGCGTAAATACAAGATGTTGCCCCCCCCCTTCCTTTACACCGTGGGTTGAGGACATCCAGAAGAAGAGAAGTAAAACATCTGGTTCCTGATGGCCTCCAGCAACAACATGGCATCGGTTTTTCTGTGTGCTGGCCAAAGATAGCATGGGATTGCCTCTGCACAGGTGCTTTAGCCTGGTAGCCATCACTCAGTGCAGCCGTCGCCTCTGTTCCCAGAGCCCAGGAGAGAAAGCACCAGGTGATTTTAGCTGGAAGGAAGGAATTTTGTTGTTCTTTTTCTGATGATGTGGGTTAAGTCCTCGGGGACTGTGTAAATGAGCCTGTGGCCATCAAGTGTGGAGATTTTGTAGTATTTCTCCCAGAGTGGTGGGAGAAAGATTATTTTTGGAACTCTACTGTCCCAAGCTGTCTCTCAGCATTCTAGGTTTGCTGTAGACCTGGCCGGTTTGTGACAGAGCACAGGGGAGGGAAGAGCAGAGTAGCCCAACATGAAGATGCCATTTGTCTGGGGCTAGCACAGCTCAGATCAGGCCTTGGCTGTAGCTGGGGTTCAGTGTATCCATTAAAGCCCATGGCTGGTATTTTCAGAGGGACGCGGGCAACCCAGTCCCCTGGGAATCACACCAAAAAATATTTTGGGGTTGTCCTCCTCTTTTTATTGTAGATAGGATTAAACAGCACAGTTAATTTGCTGTTCATAGGTTGGGCTTTTATTTTGTGAAGACTTTGATAAGGATTTTAAAACAGCTCAGTGGATTGCAAGAGCTTGTTGTTTCTGTAAATGTATTGCTTCCTTAGAGTTTGGATAGCATCTTGTGGCATCCTTCCTTAGCAATAACATCAATATTCGGAGTTGATATAGCTCCCTTCATCCCCAGTGCTGCAGAGCCAAGCCCAAAGAGCTCAGACAGCCAAAAGGACGCCTGTGTCCTTCATGTCTTGCAGAAACAGGTATTGCAAGGCACCTGAAGCTGTTTCAAAGTCTTTCTTTCGTTTTCCCCAGCCTTTGGATGAGATTTGATACACAGAATGGTTTTTTTTAAGAAGGGAAGCATATAGGAGAAGAGGCTGAGTGGTTTTTTCCTTAGCAGCAGGGCTTTGCTTACAGCAGGGCTTCTTCAGGCAGTATTTCCCTGTTCTGAAATGGCCCCCTCCACCTCTGCAAGTTACTGCTGAGTTCCTCAGGAATCAGGAGAAACAGCAGGGAAAGGAGCCACAGCAAGGTCCAACAAATCTTGATAGTGCCATTTCTTATCCCGTTGTTTCATTTTGGCAGCCACCAGACCACAAAAGAGGAAGAGGGTATCAAGACATGACAATTTCGGCACGGAAAGAGATTTCTCATGTAATAAATAAGCTTATTAGAGCTGCCAGCAGAACAGTCTTCGGATTATTTGTGCCTCCCTGTCTACAATGCTTGGGAAAATAACATGTAGGAAGACAGAAACAGCTCATTTCATCGGGAGGAATCGTTCGTTTGCCTGCTCTCAGTGGCAGCACTGAGATGCCATTAGCAAATATGTAGCACTTTCTGCCCATCATCTCCACTCATTCCCTTCCTGTTGGCTCTGTGGGAGGAGTTGAACTCGGTCTTTTTTTCCTGGGCTCTTAAAAGCAAAATCCCCTATTCATCATTTGTATTGCCGGGATGCCTACCAGGTGCTTGAGTAACCTTCAAAATGATGTGAAAACCAGTGGAAAACAAAACTGTTCTTAAGTCAGAGTGCATTTGTAAATAGGGCACCTCTTCTCGCTTCCTCCAATAAATAAATAAATAACCTTTTCTATTTATTTCAAGAGCTGTTCTTGCTACAGATCTCTGTATTAACAGACTTTGTCTCAGGGCTAAAAATCAAATGTTGTTTTAATGTGTAGGGCCCAAAGGTTACAGCTTCTACGTCCATGAGCAATTTCCAGAGACAAAGGAGGTTTTCAGTTCCCATCTAAGAACTGCACATACTTCGTGTGTTGGGCATGATTATATGTGTTGGAGTGCAGCAGAACAAGAGGACAGCAACTTTTTTGGCAGGTTATGTTCTTGGAAAGGGCTGTAGGTGAATTTCCTGCCCATGGTAAGTCCAAGCACTTTGCCTTTCCAGCTCGCTACTGCTGCAGCTGAGCCAACAGATTCTGGTTTTTCCAGTGTATTTTGCTGATAATTGAGAGGGAGGTATTTCAAAGGATCCAAAAGGTGGAAAGGCTTTTTTAATACAGTTTTTCATTTGGGGAGAAGGAAGTGTCCCCAAGAATGGCTTGTGTAGACTGATGCCCTTTCATTGTGTAGCTACCACTTGGAAAAACTACTTGAGCATTAAAAAGGAAGACTGATATAAAAGGGAAAAGAATCAGTTTAAAAATTTATTTATTCCTCCTATATGTTAATGGTGAGAAGAATAAAAAATGAAGGTCAATTTTTTTTTTTGTCTATTCAGTGTTGAATATAATGTAGAAAGTCCCAGTGCTCAAGAAATTGTGACTCCTTGGACTGCTGTGGACTTGAAATTAGATGTTAAGGCAAATGTAAAATACATCAGTAGCAGTCTTAAGATTAACACTTAGTTGCCAATCCTTTATTGTAATTCCTTAGAGCAGGTAGAGCAGGAGCTGGTGCATCCAGAGCTGCAGCATGTGTCTCAGCTCCTTGCATCAGTGTTTTAACTCATAGGAGACTGTAGCATTGCTGTATTTATTCCTCCCCTTTCCCCCTCTTTGGATGCTCTGTGTGCATTTTGTTTGTGTACATGGGTTTTTTTGTAGTGTAAGATACAAAATTTTCTATTTTTTCATAAAAATAAAAACCTTTGAGTAACAGCGACATCCAGTTGTGGATCACACATATGCTTGACCCCTTGACTTTCCACAAAGCATCAGGATTTCCCCCCTTGGAAAGGAGATAGATTCTCTGTATTTTTTCTCTCCTAAATGCAGATTTGGTGCTACTCTTGTGGTCCCTAAGGGAAAGAGAGGCCTTTGGGATGAGTGAGACATGTAGACCCACATGAATGCATCTGGCCTTGTTACAGGATGTTCCCACTTTTCTCTGTTTTGGGGGAAAAATATGCTTTTTTAGTCTAGCTTCTGGGGCAAAGCGCCTGCCAAACCAACCAAGTCCCAGATCAGTCCCTCAGCACATATCCCTCAGAAATACCCTTTTTTTGTGATAATTTTTTTTTCCTCCCAAGATGGGATTTTCTCTGAATTTTTTTGGGAGGGACACCAGCAAACCCATGACCAGCTGGAGCAGCCACCACCACATCCCCTGCTCCATGGATTTGGGGGCAACCACATGCGTCCAAGGGACATGGGCCAGCCTTAGAGAGGTGAGAAAAGCCATAGGTGGGAAAGGCTGAGGGCCAAGGGGGAAAAGACTGACCTGGGAAAGGTCTTAATGCAGGTGGTGATGGGCAGCCACCCTCTTCTTGTCCACTGCTAGAGGACAAAGGGAAGAGGTGCAGATAGGGATACTGGCTCTCCTGACATGACAGGAAGCTGTAGCAGATGATGGGTAGTGGTCACTCACACCGTGGCCAGGAAAGGCATGATAGGCTGGGGCAGCAGGGGAATGCTGCCTTATGTATTAAAGGGAGAGATATTAAAGGGAGATATATTAAAGGGAGCACAAGGTCAATTGGGTTAGCAAATTGAGGTTGTCAGCAGCTTGGATAAAATCTCTCTGGGTTGACGTGCCAGTCTCCACGCAGTGTGTTCTTGTTCAGCTTGAGGTTGTCCACTGCTGGACCACGATGGCAGCAGATGCAGTAAGGAATCAGAGGGGCTCTGAGGACAGAGGGAAGAACTGTTAATTTGCCCATAGAGACAGCATCCTTGATAGCTTCATGGAGGCAGAGAGCCTGCTAAGTGGAAAATACAAAAATGGGGAAACTTCCATTAAAAATCAGAGCTGGTTGCAAACTCCTTCCACAATGTTCCATCTTAAGTGAGAACTAAGGGATTAGGCAATTTCCATGAGCCTATGTGCTCAGATTGGCTTGGGACCAGCTCTTAAACAAATCTCAAATCAGTGTTTGCTTATTATTTTCCTCTGCTGGGCTCAGAGTGAGAAAAGGCACTTGCACTTCGTGGGCACCAGCTAGTAAATGTACCTGCACAGAAAGGTAAGGTGCCTTTGCCTTCAAAGTGGGTCCTTAAGCACAGGCCTGACTTGTTTTTTGGGTGGTTCATCTGCACAGCCTCTGTCTGGTCCCTGAATAAATGCGCAGCTGCATCTCAAGTTGCAAACACGAGCTCTTGTGAATGCTTAACAAGCTGTGCTCAGGGTAATATTCTCTGCATTGCTCTTGTTTTCAGTAAAGCTGAAACGAACTGCAAGGCAAGATGATGGCTGTGCTGGAGACATTGCAGGGCAGCTAAACAGTAACTTGGGCTTATTTTCCTATCCAATAATATAAAAACAGGGCTGATGGGGCTCTGAACCTCTCCCCTCCTCTGCCAACCTGGAAGGGTTCAAGCCTGTAATGCCAGAATCCCCAGAGGATGCTGTGGCCCCAGGGCAGGAGCAGCGGGGAGGCTGCTCCCCATCACCCCATGAAGCTGAGCTGCCATGCAGAAAGCAATGCAAGATTTATGAAGCTGTGGGGAAAAAGAGCCAGGGACTCTTCATGTATTTTTCATGGGCTGAACTGCATAAATAGCATGCAATGCATAAACTGTGACTGGATAGTTCCACCAAAAAAAAAAAAAAAAAAAAAAAAAAAAAAAAAAAAAAAAAAGGCGGGGGACCAGCAAGCAGAAGAAGAGATGAAAGAATAGATTTATTCAAGTCAACAGGGCCTGCTCAAAGTCACCCTCAGGTGCATTAAGAAGCAGCCAAAACAGCACCACCTCATCCGAGGACAATTCATCTTTGCGGACACGTGGAGGGACATGGACCTCGAGGACTGGAGAAGGGCACATGTCGTTCTGCTTGGTAAAAGGGGTGGGTGGCAGGAGAGAAACCACCTAATCTGCGATGCCTGGGATGTGGTGTGGGACCTATGGAGATGCTAGGACAAACTCCTGCACCAGCAGACAGGTCAGTGTAGGAGGTGAATGGCACTGGGACACAGAGAAACAGCTCAGAGAGAGGTAACACTGGAAAAAGAGGATGCCACTGGAAAACTCGGTGCAGGGGAGAGTGCTGAAAATGTAGTGTTCCCTGTTGCAGTTCCCGCAGCAGGTGCATGTGTGCTTCCAAGTGTGCAATTTTAATAATGCATCTGCTGACAGAGCTTAAATGTCATGTACATCAAGACAGGTATCAAAACAATCCCAGGCTGAGATTGGGGAGGAAATGGGAGCCAGAGCAGCGTGGTGGCCAGCAAAAAGCTTCGCTCATTTTGCAGCCATGATACCAGACCAAGGTGTGTTTGCAGTTATTGCATACCATACAGTTTCCAGGGGAAAAAAATCCTTGAAGAAACAGGTGTGAAGTGTGTGATGCTCACTGAACACATCTATTGTCACTATAATATGATTGCCAGTGGGAGAATCTGGTAAAATTCCTTTGGGAGCTGCTGGATATTGGTGGCTACAGGCCCCAACAGTGACCTCTGACAACTCATTAACATATGGCTCGTTATTTTCCTCCCAGAAAGCCCAATGAGCCAGCCATGGAGGAGAATGAGGCACCCATGTAGGTGATTTTCTTACCCCTTCATTTCCTCACCTCTAGCTGGGGTCAGCTCAGTTACTCATAGCATCAGCTAGAGTAATATTCAGCAAATGGAGTGTAAGAAAAGGAGATGCTTTCTTACACTGATGTGCTGCTTTCATAACCCATTAACAGCTCTAACCAGTTTTTTTTTGACCCCAGGACTCTGCAAGCTCCCCTTTAAATGGCCAGCAGATGCATTTGTGCTGGTGAAGACGACTTATTTCTCTTGAAGCTTATTTTTTTAACTAAAAAAAAAAAAGAAAAAAAAAAAGAAGAAAAAAGAAAAATCTTCCAAGCTGAAAAAAAAGGCAGAAAAACTGTGAGATAGGCTGCCTGCAGTTTTCTTGGTTTGCTCCCAGTAAAGACCATATTTATTACAAGAAAATAGAAATCCTATGGATTTCTCTTCTGAGGTCTGTGTTTCAAGCTTGACATTTAAACATGAAACTCCAGGCTCTAAAATTTAATCATTTGCTCCTCAAGAAATATGGTATGTGGAGCCACTGAGAAAAAGGGCATGCAAGGTAAAAATATTTCTTTGGGAGAAAAAAAGGAAGGCAGGGAAATTATATGTTCATTAAAAAAAAAAAAACCACCAAAAAACAAGGGCTTCCTCAGGGCTTGCTATTATCTTTCAAATGACATAAGATTCATGGTTGGACCCAGCTATTGGAGGAGGAGGGAGAAGGAGGCATATATGTGTGTATGGAGATAAATATATAGAGATGCATGGCTATATGTACCCACACATGCAGAAGCACTGGGTGATCATCCCTTAATTAAAACAAGAATTAGGGCATGGCTAATAAATGGTGAATGGCAGCAAATAGTCCAGGAGTGAGACTGGATTGGGCTGAAAAGAATGTTTTCAGCCAGGCAGGGGGGATAGATGGAGATCATCCAGGTGTGGCACTGGGAAGGGTTTGGCCTTCATTAGTGTTCCTGTCCCAGGATGAATTAATGACCCGGCCAGGAGAGGAGGGAGGCAGTGCTAGGGTGCCTGCAAAAGGGATGGGTGTTCTCACTAGTGCTAAAATCCCCCAAGTTCCATCCCACTGGGCAGTCACCAGCCATCAAAGCAGGGAAGGGCAGATTGAATGGACTGAATAAAGTGGCTAGGAACATGCATTTGGCAAGAAATGAGGAGAAATTAGATGGAGGGAAGCCACAGGCTTGGCTTTCATCCTGGCTTGGCCATTGCTTTTGGGCTTGAAAGTCACTCACAGACCTAAAGGTCAATCGATGGTGCCCAGATGGGAAAAGAATATGTTTATTTGGCTTGGAAACAATGGCTCTTTGGGAGGGTTTAACATTTTGGAGTGGAAAACCAGGGTTTCACAGTCAGAGTTTCTGAGCAGCTGAGTTCACACTGAGCCCTACACAGGGACTGGCTTGCTCAGCAGCTGCTAAAACCTGGGTTTGAGTGACTTTAGGTCTTGAACATGCCCATGTGAGTCCTTCCCTTGGCCCAGCAACGGGAAAGGGAAGCACGAGTGGTCCCTTGATCCCTTTGAAACCCAGGGTTTGGAGAACAGGGCTGTACAGCCAAAATCTTTTTGTAGCAACAACTACACATATCCCAGAGAAAACAATCAAATAAAATGAACAAATAAAATAATTGCAAATATTCTGTGTAGGGAAAGGTTGTTGGCTCTGGCAGAGGCAAAGTTGGGCTGTCCCTCGGGAGGAGAGTGCTAGAGGTGCAGTGTCCCCAACACGAATAGTTACTTCAGGGCACGGAAATCTGTCCTGCAAAACCTTCACCCCTCCCATCCCTGCGAGCTGTGCTTCATTGCCTCCCATTTTATGCAGCAGCCAAAGGGACTCTGAATCCTTGGCCCCTGCATTTGCATCCCCTGCAGCCAGGGTCAATGCCCTCGTGTACTGTCCATCCCTCCCTAGAACCCCGAATTTGTGCGATTGCTTCGTCAGGGAAGGCAATTAGCATTCAAGTGCTGCTGTTAGCATAATCAGAAAGACAAAAGGCTGACAGCAATAGCTGCAAAGCCAGGGCCCTGGTCAGAAATTTAATGGAGAAATAAATTACGGCAAGAGAGCGCATTCAGATCCAGGCTTGGGCTGCAGAGGGTAGGAGGGCAGAAAAGAGCCCTGCCTCCTGCTAGTTTATCATCCACGCTCCAGAGATCCTCATGGCTGTAGCGGATAAGCAGCTGATAAACAGCTCAGCGTCTTCGGGAAGAGAAGCATTCCTGTAATGGGTGGCTGAGACCCCCAGGTACCAGCCAGGGATACTGTGGGTCCTCTTGGCACCGCATCCTAGTTCTTTAAAGCCAGACCTTTCCCTTGAAAAACTCAGCTTTACTTCAAAGTGCTCTTATTTATCTCTTTGTGATAGAGGGGATTTAAGCGCCCCAGGGTTTCGCAAGCCGCGGTCTGGGGACAGTCACATCCCAATACTGCTGAAAAGGGCGGGGGGGGGGGGGGAACCCAAAACAGATGAAACCTGATCAGTGGAAGCAGGCTTGGGTGTAAAAATAAGACTTTAAAAAGCCAGATAACTATCCCGGTGATCCCCGTGAATTTGGAAAGCCTGAGTACAGCTTGGGAAGGGAAGTACCCGGTTGTGGCTCTTTCTATGCAGCCACATCGGGCTCCCCATTAGGTAAAAGGAAAAGAAGAAAGCAAGCAGACAAACAAAAACAGGCAAAAAAGGGAAGAGGCAGCAAGGTGAAATGCCTCCATCAGTGATGGTTTTGTATGGGCATCTGGTCCCCGAAGATGGCACTGTTATCTCAGTGTAAGCCCTTTTTTTCAATATTATTCACCTGTTCAAGGAGAGGAGAGATCTTATTGTCTGAAAGAGAGATGAAAACAAAGGTCACTGTGCTCCAGGTTATTTTTTACACCGCGGAAACATCCCACTGATGAAGCGGTGACTTTGTAGGAGCTGATAAATCAGGAATCGAATGAAAGAATGGGGTTTTTTGTTTCCTGTGATTTGATTTGATTGGAATTACCTGCATTAGAATCTGACCCATAGCAAAACACTTTTACATTCACCAGAGGGTTTACCACAGGGCAGTGCAAATTTCCCAGCTTTGAGATGTGACAGCATAAAAGGAGGTTATAAAATATATGAGAATATTTTTTAAAAATATATAGAATATGTGTAATAAAAACTAAAAAACATAAAAGCCTTTATCAAACCAAATTTAATGCTCTAGAAATATGATCTTGTGCTTCCCCCAGACAAGACAAAGCTACAGAATCGCTCCAGATGGGCCACACCGAGGACTTGTATTTGTGTGTGTGTCTGAGGGATGCAGAAAGGAAACCAAACTTGTGCTAATAAGCAGCTACTCAATATGCCTTGATGAGTGAATGTATTCAGAGTCTATAGAGAGTAAAGTGTGCCGCAGTGAGAATGGGAGATGATTCCCCTCATATGAATTTGCCTAAGTACAGAATAAACATTTTTTTCTGCTTTCCCCCTTTTTCTAAAGCCCAGCTGTCTGTTAATGCATATAATGATGGTCCCTCCAGGGACCAAGCCTGAATTCCCATTCATATGCAAAAATCGTAAGTGAGAAACTTTAGGTTTGGCCCAAACATCAGCGTGCACTTCTCCCAGTGAAGGAAATTCCAGCTTGCCATATTTTTCCTGCTCAGTGCATGCCAGATGTCTAACAGAAAAAGGGGGATGGTTATTCCTGTGTATGGAGCCAGAGCTGGCAACAAGGAAAGGATGTTTTTGGCACAACAGTAACACGTCGCCCCCACACGGGAGCGTGGAGCAAGGGAAAGCCGCGGGGAAATTGTCTTGCTCATACGGCCGCGTTTGTGTCGAACACCAAACCTCTGCTGAGGGCGTTGTGCTGATCCTGTGAAAGGCAATGCCTGTGTCTCAACAGGATGCATTTAAGGAGAGAGAGGGGGAGAACAAAGGTCTGAATGTGACAGCAAAGGTGCTGAGGCAACTGGGAAAAACAGGCATTTATGCAAAACCAGCTCCTGAGCAGTCTTTTTCAAGGGGACAGCTCAGTGCTTGCACGCTGGTCAGCACTGCCTCCCTGAAGCTCTGCCTTAAGCTGCCCTCCAAGAGCCTGACAGATGTTCACATTATGGAAAGCAGAGGCTTAGAAAGCTGCTTTTAGGCTTCACCAAAGCGTTTTGCTTTTAAAGGAGGCCTCTGGCATGGCAATAGAGACCACGCTGAGCAGGAAGAGCAGAGCAATGCTTTGCAGTGAAGTTTTGGTGGAGGCAAAGCAATAGAGCAAGTGCTGAGACTCATCCCTGGGTGATGGGGATGGGGAATGATCTCATTTTGGGGAGAAACAGCTGGATTGTTACTGGAAAACAAAAACCTCAGAATATTCCCCCTTTGGGAGACTCATGCATCACTGTGAGGTTATTCTGGGGGGCTGTGTGGGTCACGTGTGACAGGCAAGTCATTTTTCATGCTGTCCTGGGATCATGTGCTTTAGAGAGAGGAAGTGATCCAGGAGGAAGGTAGTCAAATTCATGGGGTTTTTCTCTTTACCCAATAAAAAGAAAGGGTCAGGAGAATATTCCTTTCCCACTGTCCCAAGATGAATTGTGGCTTCCTGGTGGTGAGGCAGTGGTGGTCTGTTAAGAGCCTGGAGGGTTAGGGCTGGCAGGGGGGCTGTGCTGAGCCTCACAGCTGGTGCAGGTGCATTTCCAGCCATAAGAAGTAGTAACAGTCCCGGTGGAAACATTCAGCTGCGGTAAGAGTAGACAGAAATCTATTATCCTTGTGAATTCAATGTCAATATTTACAGAGAGAGGTCAAAGAAGAGAGCTCTGCTCAGGAAATGTCAGCTCTGGAGAAGGAGGAGGCATTAGCAGCATTGCATTTGTGCTGGAGCAATTCCTGCAAAACTGAGGAATATGCAGGAGGTTTTTGACTTCCAGCCCTATTCACCCCATCTTTTTGTACCATTGCATTGTCTGCTGCAGCAGTTTAGGGCACCTCTGCAATGCCTGGAAGCAATGCTGGATGCTTCCTCCTCCTTGGGGCTTACCAGCAAGAATGTGAGTGGTGATCCAGTCACGATGGCTGCAGACAGCTTTCCTCAGCTGCCGTCAGAAGGCTCCTTTAGAGAGGCAAAGACAAGAGGAGCAGAAAGATGGCACACAGCAAAGAACACAGGGCCCAAAAAATCATTCTGACTGATCAAGGTTGGTACCTGCAGCTAAGAACCCACCAGGTAAGACAGGATTATGGATTTAGATAAAGGATCTCAGAATATTTTTCTGCAAGCTTTTTGCTTATGGTGGAAAATGCTCAAAATGGATTTAATACTCTTGTTCAGCGTTACCAGCACAAGGGTGCTACTGGTGTTGCTGGTAACACAGAAGTTCCCGGAGCCTCTTAAATGAAGACAAAAGAGGCTTTGTGTGAGCATTAATGGGGCAGGCAGAAGAAGCACAGGCAAGAGCACAGCCTCAAAAATAGCTTTTTGCCAGCATATGCAGTTGCTGCCCACAGATGTTGCCCATGGGAATGACAGGACCCCCAGGTGATGCATCCAGGTGTGGGAGGACAGGGGAGCATTACCTCCTCACAGAGCAGGTATTCAGCCTTGTGGCTGCTGGGGGAGCTGGGTGTTTCCCCGTAAAAGCTTTTTCTTTTCCGCTAGGGGAGGATGCTTGAGACATCCCAGAAAAGCTGTAAACTTTCATGCATTTCCCAAGTGGCAAAATGTCTCTTGCCAAAGACTTAAATTCCTTCCTCTATCTTTGGGCTGAGATTTTGCCTGTAACTATTTATGTTCAATGAAAACTTCAGGGCCTGGTGGCCTGTGAGGATGTGGGATGTGCCAAGTTCTGGTTTTCACTGGCATTAACGTGTACATGGCCAAACAGATGGGAAACCACCCAGTGAGACAGAGCCAGTGATGTAAATAAGCATCAGAAACCTCTCACTGCTTGCTTAGGCAATGGTTGCTTTGCCCACATTGGACTGGGCCCAGAGGAAGAAGATCTGGGGAGCTGAGGAGGTTGAAAGTGGGAATTTCCCTGCCACAGCATTGACTTCAGAAAACAGAGCAGCCTTGTGGGCTGCAGAGCATCCCGTATCTCTGTCCCATGTGCTTGGGATGGCAAAGGACAACCCTGTAGCATGGAGAAAGCAATTTGGGCCTTTCCAGCTCCCTTCAGATTAAATGGTGTTGAGTTTGGGTGGGATATTTTGGAGCTGTTTCTCTGCTGGCCATTTCACTCCAAACAGTTTAATTAAAAAATCCAAAAGTCTTGGCAGGTTTATGCTATTTGGTATTTAAAGCCAGATGATAAGGATTTATTCTGCGTAGGATCTTGTGATTTGCTCTGTCTGCAGTGTCAGACAGCTGTAATTGAGTTGATATTAATACTGATTGGGAAAAATAACGCTATGTTCCTACCACCTGAGCATGGAGAAGGATATCACCTTGGGCACGCACGTGTGTGTGCCCCAGGAGTTCCCTGCAGCCAACAAAATATCCAGAGCGGTCCCTGTGAAAATGAAGCCCCACTAGCAGAGCCCCTCGTTCCCAGACAGTCCGCAGACGCCTGGGCTGTCTCCCAGCTTGCCTCAGCGCCCTGGAAAAGCGAAGTTTCTTTCGGTGTGGTAATTCCCATCGCCCGCTGGAGATTCCCTGCCCGCCCCGCTCCCGGCTGTCCCACTGCCGCGCTGCGCGGGGCCGCTCCCGGGCGGCGCCGGCCCCGGCAAACCGGGACAAAACGGAGCAAAACGGAGCAAAACGGGGCAAAACGGGGCAAAACGGGGCCGTGTCCTCCCTTCTCCCCTCACTGTGCCCGCCGGGATTCTCAGGACTGCCGGCCATCGGTCGGCGCTGCCTCTGCTGGCACGGCGTGGCGCCGTGGGTGGATGTTCAGTCACACCCGGGCTCCCGCCCGTTCTCCTGCGGAGAAATGGCACTTTTTTGGTGTCTCGTCCCCGCTTTCCCGCGCCCCTCCTGGGTGTGGATGCACGGCACGAGGGAGGTGCTGCCAGGAGCACTGGTGAGGGGTGAGGGAGAGCTGTCCATGCTCGGGAAGCAGCAGGGTTTGGAGGGGTGCAGCCCCGGGGGCTCTTTGGACTGTGCCGTGCCTCAGGAGCTCTGGCAAGTAAATACAGAGAATAAAGTAGACAATGACGGTTCATATTAGTCCATTAATCACTAGAGGTCCTTGTCCGTGGCTACTGATAGCCAAGGTCTCCCATCCTTTTCTTCCAGTTGAGAAGTCCAAATCTCCGGGGCTTTAGAGACTTTGACCCGAGTGTGATGGGTCCACCTGTGTTCAGCTGTTGTGACTGCTGTCTCTGCTGTCCTGGCTGGATGTTATCAACAGCAAGGTCCAAAGGCAGCGTCTGTGCTAACTGGTCTTCCTGTTCAAGCCCAAATTACCCCAAGTGACCCCTACCAGGGTCTCAGTGACCTCAAGTAACGCCTACAAGGGACTCAAATTACATCAAGTAACCCCTACAAGGGGCTCAATAACCTCATGTAACCCCTCTCAGGCACTCAATGACCTCAAGTAAACCCACATGACCTCAAGCAACCTCTACCAGGGGTTCAATGACTTCAAGTAACCCCTACAAGGGACTCAAATGACATCAAGTAACCTCATATGACCTCAAGTAACCCCTACAAGGGACTCAAGTGACCTCCAGTAACTCCACATGACCTCAAATAAGCCATACCAAGGGCTCAGTGACCTCAAGTAACCCCTACAAGGGACTCAAATGTCCTCAAGTAACCCCACATGACCTCAAGTAACCCCTACCAGGGACTCCAATTGTTGGAACCCTGGAGGCTGAAAACTTCAAATTTTCTGAGCTGAGGGGTGCTGACCCTCAAGCAAGCAGAACATTTGGCTTGAGGCCTTGGAAAAGGCTCCCGAGATTGAGTGATAGCACAGAGGCTGTGGGTGTGTAGTTTGAATAGTATTGTGTGGTCTCACAGGGTGAAAAACTTCGATTTAAGATTTTAGTATATAGTAATATATGGGAGTCAAGATGGAGGACTTTGGGCATTGTCTGAGTCCTTGTTCTTCACCTTCTTCTTCCTTCTTCTTGTTGGGTTTGGGTGGTTTTCTGTGATTGGGTGAAAAAGTCCACATTTGCGGGCCATGGGTGGTCATTATTGGGTTAGAAATATAAATAGTATAGGTGTCATCTTGTTATTGGGTATTTAGCACTTAAATAACCTTGGATAGAGTCAGAGGTACCTTCATTTTACTTCATTTCTCTAACTTGCTAGTTAAAGCTCACACCTTGTGAGTCTGTAAATAGATAAGAGATAATAAACATCCAATTAAGAACTCAAAAACCACGTTTCCCTTGTACTATTCATCCTGACCTTGAAGAAGAACTAAGCAGCCAGGACTGTAACATCCACTGACCTCAAATCAGCCCTAACTGCCTCAGGTAACCCCTGTGACCTCAAGCACTCCCTGGTGTTCTGCACCCTCATCTCTCAGGGAGGAGCAGCCTGCAGCACCCCACATCAGCTCATCATAACCAGGCTGGCAGGGGCAGGGATGCGAAGCAGATTCTCCCACAGCTTCCCTCCATTCATCTTCTTCTCAAGGAGCTGGCTCCTCAGCAGCAGGATCTGAGCAGGCCAGAGAACTCACCTGGCTCATGGTAGCCCTTCAGTTTTGCTCCACACAGTCAGTACAGAGGTTAAATTGGGTTTAAAAACCCCAAAATTATGACTATTTTTACACGGAGAAAAATTATAAAACAACTCAGTGGCCACAAGCCAGCTTACCATTCATGTCTCGTTCTTCCTGGCCTCTCCCAACCCTGTACAATGTGTGTGAAGGGAATGGGCAGAGGCAGCTATGAAGATAACACACACAGTGATAATTCATACACACACACACACACACACATTTACCAATAGTGGTTGAATAAAATGCACCTGCTCATCTTTCCCACTTACCAAAAGAACATTTGAACAGTTGTGCCCCCTTTGGCATAAAATCCAAATCAGACAGAGAAGTTCTGGTGTCTACTAGAAAACACGCTAGTTCAGCAAGGGCTCCAGTGGGGTGAGCCCTCGGTACAACAGGAGATCCTGACACCCTTAACAGTTTCTAAAGTTCCTTTTTACAAATGTCACATTAATTCCTTCCCAGTGGCTGTCCTGGTGGTCACCCCCTTCCCTTTGGTCCTGGGGCTCCCTGCACTTTTTCCCATCAGGGGTTGTAAAAATTGTGCCATTATCCCTGCCTGCACCTTTAACTTTTCTTCATCCCTTCTTTCATATCTTTTACATACCTCTCCTGGAAGCTGGGAACACAAAAGAGTTGCACTCACTCCCTTTCAACCAATCCTTTCCCAAACTAACACTGTATTGCCCGCTCTGGGCGTGGGTTGCTGAGACCCTTTCTCGGTGCCTCTTATTGCCCCCTCTGGGCATCCATGTCCTTAGCTACCTCTGGGAGAATGTGCCAACCATCTCAACATTCTCCAAAAGGACCCTTCTGAACTATTTTGGGATCATCATCCCTAGTGTCGAGACCCTTACTTTCCTTTGTTGCCCACCCTGCCCATCGTGCCATGTTCTACTCCTCAAAGTCATACTCACTAGCGAAATTTGCCAAGACCCTTTTCAACTTTCCCTTACCACCACCTCTGGGTGTCCATACCCTGTGGACTCTTCACAGGCCCCCCTAGTCCACCTCTCGTCCGTCTCCTGGACAGTCTCGGGAACCCAGTCAATCGCCCAGTACTGGCCAGCGCCAAAGGGAGCTGGTCACCCAAACTGGGTGAGGCGTACCTCCAGCTCTCTTGCCATGTGCTGGACCTGGATGGTGGAAGGATGCTGGACAAGGCCCCACTTGTCAGGAAAATCCACAAATGCCAGAGGTCTGTGTCCATAAAGGAGACAGAGGAGTCCTGCAACTTTATTCAAATAAAGGGAGAGAGTCTACCAGGGCACAAGCCTGCAGGGTTTTCTCTCTCAAGTTTTCGGAGGGCACAGCCTCCTTTTGTCCTAGATTCCTGGCCTCATGTTGCCTCTTCCCTTCTCCATTGGCTGAGGTAATAGGAAGGTACAGCCTGCCCAAACTGCCTACCACGTGTTCCCGCCTTGCATCTACTATTTTACCCCAAAGTTCAGAAGTTCAGGCTTGTGCAGAGCCAGTTGTTTGTTTCAGGAGCCAAGCTGTCAGGTATCTGCAACAAACTTGCCCAAAGTTAGTACAGACATTAAGACCCATTTCAAAGATATTAACCCCATACCTTCACCCATCAAATTGTTTGTAAAGACATTAGCTTTCCTCTCATTCTCATTGCTACAGCGTGAAAAACTGAAATGTCCTTGATTTGGGTTAAGCACTACTGAGCAACAACTAAAGCATTAGGGTGTTATCTACATTATTCTCATATTGAATCCAGAACACAGCACTTCACCAGCTACTAGGAAGCTGAAACCAGGACAGATATGTCTCAGAAGACAGAGTGAAAGCTGCAGACACAAAAAGCTCCTTTAATGCATAACTAGTTTCACTACGAATTAAGATAGAAATAAGACACATTATTCTGCACAATATTGAAGAATTGTTTCCCAGAAACAGGCAAAGGAATTGACTAAACCTGATGGCTGACTCCTCTGCTTAGGAACCAAGATGAACATTCCTGTGGCCACCAGCTTGGATTTGGATTTAGGATCTCCCTTCATCTGGCTCTATCTCTCCACTGTGACAGACCTTCAGAGCTAGGAGAGCTTTTGTTTTTATCAACCTGCACTGGCTTTGGGAAGGCCATATAGAATAGAATAGAATCAAAGAATCATAGAATCATAGAAGGTTGGAAGGGACCTTGAAGATCACCAGCCTCCCTACCAGGGGCAGGGAGACCTTCCACTTGACCCCATCCAGCCTGGCCTTTAACACTTCCAGGGACGGAACATTCAGTCTTAGATTGGGATATGAGTCTTAGAAAACCAAAGAGAGGATTTCTCTGCAATTTTTTTCTCTGGGTAAATAAAGCATATTTCTCAAGGTTCTCTATAGATCATGACCATCTCTCACACAGCAGTGCAGGTTATATAGGTCAGCCACCTTTAAATAAGCCCTAATTGACACTTACTTCCCAAAATGAGGGTTATCAAAGCTTAAGGTACAGTTCCCAAGGCAGCCAGTGACCTAATTCTAAACATCATTAAACTGTTATCACTCTGAAAAGCAGCACTGGCATTTCAAGAATCCCCCTACCTTATAGGTTATTGCTCCTGCTCGTCTGGAGGTTGCTCCTATTGGATTCCTTTGCCAGGAGCTCCTGTCACTTCCCACAACCACTCCTCAGATGATGTTGATGTTCAGCATTTGGCTTGTTCCACCACTTGTTCTGACCCACTGTGTGCTGTGGCAGGGAGCACAACTCCTCTTCTTCTCACTTTGCTGCAGGTCAGCTAAATCTTATCCAGTTCCCTTTTGCATTGCTCCACTCGTTCTCAAATGGTTGGCAATTTCTCACTCAGGGTGTGGGTTTGAGAAGCTCCTGCTCTGCTCTGGCATGTGCAGGGAATGTTTAGGCTCAGGTAAGGTTTATGGGCAATGACTCACTTGACCATAGGCTCCACGAAGGACACTTATTCACAAGCCCTTTCTCTGGCACTTGGCTCCTCTCTTCTCTCATCCACTCCATTATCCTGGGATGGTGCAGGACAGTGGCTTTGGGCTCATGTCTGAGTCAGCCTCTGAGTCCATGTCTGAGCAGACCTGCCCAGTGTGCTGCCTGAGCATAAAAGCTGTAGTGACCCTCCTGCCCCAGCCCTGCATAACTCTCCTCTGCAAGCTGATACAGCAAAAACTCAGACCCTAGCATAGTCAGTAAGTGACATTCTAGCTGGTGGGAGACATCCCCTCAGTTCAGTCTGCCTAGAGATTGTCATCCCAGATGTTACTGTACAGCCATCCTTGACTAGATCAATTTAGCAAACATCAACTGTCTAAAACACCTTAATAGAAAAGGAAAATAACAAATAAAGTAATATTTTCAGATAGGAGAAAGTTAGTTAAAGTATTTTCTACCATCTCAAAATAAGTTTTTATAACATGGCTGACATCTCCTCTGTGGTACAACACTGGTTCTGTTCAAGCTGAAACCATGGGGATGGGAGGAGAAGGTGCTGTCTTTCTGAGCCAGTGTCTCACCTGCTCTGTCACTGCCCCTAGGAAACCTGCTTGAGCAGTGTCTGGAAAGAAAAAAATCCTTCTACTGGTAAGGGCGCCTGTGCCCTCAGGATCTGTGGGATCTTGGGAGGGACCAAGAGCTTGTGAATGGCTCAGAAAAAACTCAGATTGCTGAGGAAAAACATTTTTCTTATTCAATTCATTTGATTTGAGCTAAAAGGGAGGTTTTCGGAACATGGTTGGGTACTGGTATGGCAGCTCCCAAATTTCCTGCTGACCCAGGCATCACTTCCCCTGTCTCAAGGCAGAAGCTGGAGCAAGGCAGGGCCAGCAACACACCATCTGAGAACATGGAAAGGTAACAGCATTGCCTCTGCATTCCCCGGCAGGAAATACGTTTATGGGAAAAGATCTGCCACAGCCCAACTATGGCATGAGTGGGGGGAAAAAAGGGTACTTAGAGGTGAGATACTGAGTGGTGTTTTTCCTGTATAAATTACATTCTTCTGAGTCATTCCAGTAAAACAAATGGAGAAAGAGACCAGCTTCTCAATGTACGGACATGGCTGGAATGTGCTTTTCCAGTGTATTTTAGAAAGGAACTCTGGTAAAGGAAGATGAAATTGAGCGATGTGGGAAAAATAGTAGGGGACTTGGGAAGAGGATCTTTATTATTTTTTTCTCACTTGGATAGCCTTGCTAATTAATATTAATGAAAGAGTTGTAACTTGGCAGTTACTTTGTATGACTAAGAGCAGCGTTTTCTACAATACAATCTGAAACATTAAAGCAAATCATTAGCAAACAGTTTATCCAAGACTCAGGGAAAAAAAAAAAAAATAAAAGAAAAAGAAACTAAATAGGAACATGAAATATGTCTTCTAGCAAGTCCTGAAACAGGTCTTTCAGGCCACGGCGCAGATATTTCAAATGTGTCAAGAGTAGGCTGACATTTCTTTCAGTCAAAAGGAAAAAGAAATGGCTGTCGTGGGAATCGAGCTGCACCATTTGCCTCTTCATCACCCTGATGTACAGCAGAAGGCTGAGGCTTATTTACGGGAAGCTTGAACTGAAATTGCTAACTTGTGTGTACCTTACTGATGCTTTGCTTCTCCCGCAGGAGGACAACGCCAACTTTCCCAACACCCACTGCCATGGGCAGCATTCAGCTGAAAGTTAAGGGAGGCCTGATCCAGACCTCCCCCTGTAGCATGATGTTAAGCTGATAAATAGTATTGATAGCAATCCTTGGAAAAAAAATCTTTACAGATACTCCTCTGCCTGTTTTTACCAGACCTAGATTAATACAGAGCTCCAGCCATTCATCACTGGTGGTGAACATCCTGACACAGAGAATCTCAACTTTGCCGTGTTACATCAGACCTCATTCATGCAGCCAGGCAGAGAACACATTCAGGGATCTTGGGCTATTAGGGTCCAAATTAGTGCACAGACCTGCGACCCCAGCTGAAACACAGGACAGAAATAAAATCAGTTACAACTGAATTCAGGCACAACCATTTTTCCCACGTTTTAACAGGGATGGTGTGTATGCTGCTGTGCTTGCCCAGGACTCTCTGAGAAGTGTAAGGGGCGTTCAAGGCCCTGCTGTGCAGTCACATATAGGGCAGTATCTGATATACCTATAGTATATGATGTTAGACTGAAGGTGAGGATTCATAAAGAATACCATTTAAGAAACAAGGACATGTTAATGTGGGGCAAAATGCACTTTTTGTGCTGCTGTTTGGGCTAAAAACAGGCCAACAGTGTGGGCTCCTTTATACTACCCTCCAAATCAGAAATCCTCCTGTTTTGTCATCTAGTTTTCCCAGCAACTACTTGAAGATTTACAACACGCTTAATTTCAGTCTTTCACTCTAACAGCAGAGAAGAAGCTGAATCCATATTTTTCTCAGGGCCTAGTTGAAGTGATCTGCTTGTGCCAGCAGAGCTCTTGTCACCCTCAGAACTTGGCACTTCAGAGCCATCCTAGCACACAAGAGCACTCACCCACCAAAAAGAGACGCTGAGTCTCTTGTCTTCTGCACCTTCTTAAAAAACTTTCAAGACCTGTGTGAAAACCTTTCATTACTGTGAGCACAATAATGCTCCATCCTCATGTACATTTTAAAGTCCCCGTAATGGGCACCTTCCTTCAGAAGAAAAAGGTGTGAATCAAAAAAAGAACTATAATTCTTCAGTTCTTAAGGCAGCATACCAAATGTAACATGGATTGCACAACACCTGTACGTGTCATTAATATTGCAAATTTGCAAGTTTAATTCTAGGAACAGAAGGCTTGCGGTATTCTCTAGCTTTAGTTTTCAGCTTGCCTCTGATCATTCCTAAACAGAAGTATTGTGGCTAATTCTGTAGATACTACATGAAGTGAAAAGATTAAAAGGAAATATATATATAGTAAGATAGGTTCTTAATTATACAGTATACCTTAATGAAATAATTATTATTCATAAATTTAATCAGCCTACGAAGTAGTTTGCCTGCAAGGCACCCAATTAAAATAATGGCAATGAAAAAGACTCCCTGGTGCATGTGCCCAGCACCTCTGACAATCTGGCCACCTCAGCTGAGGACAACAGTACCAAGCTGTGCAATGAGCCCCAAGTGGGCTTTTACTGCAATCATTTGGTTTAGGTATTCAGCACTTGAAGCCGGCTGTGCTGTGGTTTTTTCAAAGAAAATATTCTTCCCAGAGGACCACAGGCTGCTGTCCTGCCATTGCATGGACTCAATAACAGCTTTGGAAAGATGGAGACACAGCAGCAGTGAGGTCTGCTCGAAGGGGGACAGGCTTGCAGTGAAGGGAACCATCTGCTCTTTTGAGATTGGACATCACTTACTCTCATTCCTCACTTTGTGCTGAGCATAGAAAAGGCTTACACCTCAACAGCACTTTAGTGGACCTCAGCCATCTGCAGGAAGCTTTTTTTGCAGAAAGTTCCTACACTCTTGCTCATTTGTATGTGTCCTCAGCCTGGGATATCCCAAGGGTGGTGACTGGTTTACATTTCTGAGCCTTGCTGAAGGCAACAGGGTGTCCCAAGCACTGATCTAGGAGAGGCAGCCTTTGCAGGCACTGCTGCCGTAGAAGGGGCTTGTAACACTATTTGGAGGTAAAGTTATTTACCTTGAGTAAGAACTATGTCGTAAGTGATCTTTTCACGTTACCTGCAACATCTTATCTACTGACCTTCCAAAACATAAACATTGCAGAAGTTAACTCCCTGCCATAATTTTCTTAATTGCTTTTTTCCATTTTCAGACACAGAATAATTTTTAGCCTTGTGTAGCCCCGATCACGTCTTCTACAAGAAGATATCAACCATAACAGATAAGGATGACTAACAACTATTTTTAATTTTTCTTTCAAATGTGAGGCAGGTGATTCTCTGCTGCTGAATCCTGAAAAGCAGGACTAAATACCCAATCTGAGCTTTCTGAAGGAGTGAAAGGAAAATTAGGCTGGCTAAAGAGACAGCTTTCTCTTAGTCTTTAGGGAAAAGTTAAGCCATACCTCTGTATTTCAAGGCACAAGCAGATGGAAGAGCTCCAGCTGAGTCACTGCTTCTCTAAAAAGGCTCAGAAACAAGGTATTGGATCTCCAGCTGCCCAAAGTCACCTCTGAGGGTAAAGCTGACCTGGTAACACCTGGCCATGTTCTTGTGCTGCAGGATTTGGCTCAACACCAAGATCCCAATTCCTCAAAACTCTGGGTCTAATTCTCACCCTAGCTGAGCCACTTCATGCTCTAAAGTTCTTTGATGCAGATATCACCCACCACTTGGTTTACAAATAAACCAGAAATGCCTACAAATTCTTTCCCACTTTATTTTCCAAACAAGGCTAAGGCGTTTTTTTTCCCTTGTTAATTTCTTGTATGGTATCGTAGAAGGATCACCCGGAGCCTTCAGTCCCTTCCAGACTAAGGAATAACTTTTCTTGAAGTCTGGGGATGCTTTTCTTTTTTTTCTTCTTTGTTTTAGGCATCTGTATAATACAGGGAGATTTTATGGCTCACGTGTGCACCAATTTTTAACAATACCCTGTGACATCCAGGAGAGAGGCCCCTTTGAGAAAGACTCACAGCAGCTGCTTTAGTTTTGTCAATGGCATTTTTGCAACCAAAGGCTCCATCTGAAAAATGAAATGCCCACAAATCAGCAAGATAAATACTGCAGCCTTTCCAGTTCTCATTGGCAGGATACTTACAGAGCCAGCCAACTGCTCTAAGAGCTTTCCCAGTATAAATGCACTCATGGAACACTCTGCCAGAGCTCAACAGGCAAAAACCAACATTTAATCATCTTAGGAGAGTGGCTGACTGGGCTGCTGAGAAGTGAAATTAAAAACTTACAGTTTGAACATCCCACCATCAGAAAGCCAACACCCTTCAGTACTGGTGCTGGTAGAAATCTGAAAAAAATGGGTCTGCCCCACAGCACTTTGCTGGCTGGAGAGCAGCTGGGCACAGCTGGAAGTGCACATCATCCTTCCATGCTGCTGGCATCTTCTGAGCCAAAAGAGCTCAAATGCTGACGGTAGTGTGGGAGCATGGGAAAGGTAGTGAAGAAAACTGATCAAATTACATGACTTCCCTGATACTACGTTTATGTTTTGATAGTACTTTCTATGGTTTGGAAAAGTCTGCTGCAACAGCTGGTAATTTTTTCCGTTCTGAAATTCAACACTCAGAATTCTTGATTTCCCCACTGTACTTAATAGGGAAGATACAATTCTACTACAGATCTCTAAATCAGTATTTCCTTTTGTACCAGTGAATTGCCAAAGGCAATGGAAACAACCAGAACAGGAGGTTAGACTGCAGGCTAAAAGGATGTTCCTTAACAATGTCCATGTCCCCCTGTCTTGACTTTCATCTTGATGCATGAAGAAATTGAAAAGATCCACCATGCAGCTTTTCTCCATCTCAATAGCTGTCTAAGGCTTTGTATTTGCAGTGGTCTGAAGTCTGGTGTTCTTCACCAAGTTGGTGAAGTTCTGACCACCTGCAGGTAAAAACACAAGAAAAACGTGCTTGTTCATGAAATATTCATCTGCAGTTTGAAACTCAGGGTTGAATTCTTGTCTCTCCTACAGAATCCCAATGGATGGCTGGGCAAAGCAACTCTGCTCTGGGTCCTGGAGCTAGACTCCTTTTCCTTGTATAAACCCTGCCAGGTTTCAGGCCTTCAGTGTGTATCTCCCAAACAAGCAATAAAAAAAGATCTTGCACACCCTGAATTCTCCCTGACTCTCCTTAAAGCATTGTCTATTGCTTAACTCTGTGAAACACAACAGCATCCAAATCCTAAGGTAACACAGCTGCTGCTCTAAAACACATTGGTGGAGGGACTCTGACCTCTGAAAATGTGGCTGAAAGAATGCCATGTAAAGCTCTGGTATCAGGTTTATACCAGAACACACACTGGAATTATTGTCCAGAAAAAGCTGATGGAAATCTGATTATATTTCTCTGTTAGGTCTCTATATTTTCCCTTTGCTTTAGCTATTTCTCTATTAAGCAACCTCCTCAAGCAGATCACTTCTTCCTGCCTTCTCCCATCCATCTCCACTGTATTCCAGCAACAAGACACATGGGCTACTGGTGAGGGTCCAATACCAGTTGCCTTCTTTCCCCACGCTACCTTTATGGATCACTTCCATTCTCCACTTGTCTTTCACTTCAGTGCAATGCTTTCAGTCAAAGGCTGTCCAAGGCCAAATGGGGAGTGAAGGGAATTGATGTTCTTGACATGGACCCTCCTGTTTTGATGCATTTTTTTCAATTTACCATTAATATGTTGGAAATTGCTTTCTTGTACAATCCATTCGTTTTCTCTGCCAGCAGAATGGAGAAGCAGCCTTTCATATCATGTTCAGATAGGGCAAAAAACAGGCAAAGCCTAAAGTCACTTCAATCTTTTTCCTTTCCAGATCTGTGCCAGATTTGTGCTGAATAATTAATCTGATTTTCCATCCACAAGCCACACAAAGAGATTTCCAAAGCCGTATCATGTTTGTTACCTATAGCTCTTCTACAACTAAATTAAATTAGTAGGGCATTGGCAGGTACATTTTAAATAGTGAAGCTGAAAAGAGAGTCAAATCCCGAAGATGCACAACCTTTCCTTTCAATATTTAAGTATCTCTTAATATTTTTGCCTGTTATGGTTTTGGCCCATTGCATATCTACTGATTTCGTGACATAAATATGGGCTGCCTGCTGCCCATCTACCCCTAATTTAACCAGGCCATATATACAGCTTGTACACTGGACTAAAGGAGGTTTGGATGGAGACAGCAAAGCCTGGGGTGCAGATATATTTCCAATGAGAGCAGCACTGTAGCACCTCATGTTACGACCCACCCCTGAAGGCAAGGTAAATGAGTCTCTTGTTAATAGACCCCTTGGGGCAGATTAGAGTGAAATGTCACTGAATGTTTATATATATATATATATCTGTGTGTGTCTGTGTGTGTGTGTTTGTGTGTGTGTATAGGGTTTATTTTAGAACAATTTGGTTTCACAAATCCAGAGCTGCTCTGCAAAACAAAATCATCTACAGGGGGGGATGGATGGATGGATGTCAGCCCCTGAGCAGAGAGGAGCAGTGCACAAACTGCTGTCGCAGTGAGTACCAGCACAGAGCCTCTGCTCTCCAGGCATTACATATTTAAGGATGACCTGCCAAGCTACCCAGCTGGTATGAACTGGTGGGTTTCTTTTTGTTAAAAAGCAACAGATATCTAAGTGGATCTTTAGAGGCTGCATTTTAGATGCAGTGAGTAAATACCTGAAACACTCCGAACTATATCTGAGAGGTTCTGACAGATCTTATTGCCAAAGCAGTTCCTATTGTCCTTACAATTTGTATGTGACAGCTTTCTTTCTGATACAGACATAGTGTTCTGGTGGTCCTCTCTCAGCACTGTACTGGAAGCTGGTTCTTATGCTGAACTAACTGCAGAAGTGATTTGAGCTTACACGGTTCAAATGAGAGGGGGATCTGTGAGCAGGGACATGCAGAAATGGGGGTTTCATTTGGCTTAGGGAGGCTTTCAGGTCCTAGCAAGAACCAGAAGTTGTTTAGTTCTTCTCAATAGTACCTCGGTCATACACGGAGGAGGAAAGTTTGTTTAATTTTGCTTTTGAGGCACTTCCTTTGAGGAAGTGTCAGATTAGATGAGACTAACTATGCCAGCTAGCTTTTTAAAAATCATTTCAGTTCAAGCTTCATTAAACAAAAAATTCTTTGTTTTAAGAAAATCGGGCACAGGTTTCCACACGTGAGAACTTCAGCAAATACTAGGAAATGGTTACAGCAGATCTGTTTTGCCTCTGGTAGTCAAATCCTGGTCTAGCATGGGAAACCTGCAAGATTCCACCTCCAGGGAAAACAAAAGGTCTGATGGTGGAGATGAGAGTCTGGGGAAACTCTGGGCTCAGGGACCTGTGGAGACTGCTTCTTAGGCAGTAGATGTCTTTACATAATATTTTGCCAACACTTGGTCTCAGAGCTGACAGCAGGGTATTGAGATAACAAGCCTCGATGAGAGGGAGAGCACGCGAGCTGGGAAGCAGAAGCCCACTGGGGCCATGTGAACATTGTTCACAGAGCTTCCTATCAGTTTGGAGCAGGTGACAGAGCGACTTGCATCTGCTCGTAGTATATTTTGTAGACATATCCCCAGAGAGCTTGGAGAGGCAGCTTCAACCCATATCATAGGGACACATTTTCAAGAACACCTCCGCTGAAAGTAAGTTGCTGCAGCTCTAACTCTGACATACTTGGCTGGACTTGCAATAGAAGCCACTGTGAGAAAAACAACAAATCCTCCCTATTTTGGATCATGTTTTTAAAACTCCATTGCATTCAGCCATGGTTCCTAAAATGACACCTACTCTGTGCTGAGGACCTTTGCTGACCTGCCTGTTAATAGCAATAGCAGAAAGTTAATCTTCCTGAAACCTCACTCCAGTTTGAAGTGCATTTTGGAAAAACTGTGTTTATGTGCACAACAATCAAAAATATCAACCTGCCCTTAGTTTTATTCCAAAAGCAGGGATCACAATGGATTGCCTAATTATACCAGTACACAAATTAGTAATTCTTCCATAAAATAGCCTGGACTCTTATGAATGGGAAAACTACCAGTGGAGTTCTTCACGAGTTTGCTGGTGATCTCCTTATTTTATTGTTTCACCCATTAGCCAAACCTGAGAGGCTTCGAAGTGTCAGCTGTGATAAGCTGTTTGACACTGCTGTCAGTGTCATTCCCAAGATGTCATTCATCATTCCCAATGAAAAGTGACAGTCTTGAGATTAAACTATTATTTCCTTATAAAGATGAGGAGTCACGTTTACTTATAATTAATATCCAGGCTTTGACAGTCCAGACATTTGTAGAAAAATTTCAAATTATCAGCACAAAAAAAAAGGACTTATTAACTGTAAATTAATATTTATGAGGTGGGTGAGTAGTTAAATTTTACTTCCTTCAGTGGGAAATTGTTCTATAAAGGAATAGCTGGGAGAAGTGTTCAAAACAAAACTTGTGAATACACGCATGGGGTTTTTCTGCATCTGTTATGCTTGTTCAAATGCAGGGGGAAATGGCACACTGTCAGAAGAGTGCTTTGGAAGCTGCTTTCCACCAGTTTATTCCCCACTAAATTGGTTGTACCCAGCACAGAGAAATCTCAGCCCAGAAATTAAGATCTGAGCAAGTGTGAGAGGCTGATGGGGCTTCCCACAGCAGACGGGAGCTGCTGAGAGCCGTCACAAGAGGAAGAGCTAATCTGGGAGCTGGGCTCAGCTCCCTGTCTCTGACCAGCTGCCAGTGGCAGTGGTGCTGTTTGCAGCCTTGCACTGCAGCAGCGATTCCTGTGGGAAGCAGGACACTTCCCATGCCGTGGAGGTGCAGTTAGCCACTCTGGAGAGTGCTCCACGGCACACTCCTGTTCCCCCATGGGCCCTGTGGCATGCAAAGGGATACCAAGTCACTGCTGCATAAAGGGAAACACTGCTGACTGCAGTCCCTGGGAAAGCAGAGGCACAGAGAATCGCCAGAGGTAAATGTATGGACTGAAGTCTTCTGCCTCATGCCTGCACTTGAGCCTTTAAGCCAAGCAGGCACAACCTGAGTACATTCAAGGAAGCTTCTTTCCCCTTTAAACACAGATGCAGTTTGAGAACAGACAGGGAATGAACAGGGTAGTCATTCTGCCATGCACTATCAGCTGTTATTGCCAGTAAGGTCTTTGCTAACCACTCTAATTCCTGAAATAGCTACAAGAAAATAGGGTCAGTAAAGTACCAATCATTCATTTAAATTGCAGGGATGGAATCCAGACTGTAACAATATTTGCAGAAACAAGCTTCAAAGGAACACAGGTAGCAAAAATTAATTCCCAATTTCTGCCTGTTGTGCAGACTGACCTGGATGAAGAAAAAACAACCAAAACATGAAAGAACAAAAAATTGTTTCTTCAAAAGCACCTCTGATGAGGTAGAGTGTACCAGGAGAAGGAAGCAATTCTGCTCATTCTGCCCACATATGAGAAGCTGATTTTTCGCTTCATTTGTCTGAATCACATCCAGCTTGGATAATACTGAAGGAGTGTTTACTGGAGGAAGGCTGTTGTGCCTACACATAACTCTTCCAAGGATGAAATAGAAATTAGAAACTGAAAGCAAACAAAGCGGCTTTTGTTGAGATGACACATCTGTACACGGGAAAGATTGGAAGATTCACCAAGCTATGTGGCAATACCATTCTTTTTTATTTGTTCATTCATGCAACTAGAGCCATGATATTTAATTCATCACTTAAAATGCTTTTACCTCACACAAGTGATTTTCAGATAGTGGCAGCTAATTCACTCCATGCTGGATATCTTCATCACTGAGATTCACTGCAGGTTACCTGATTTCTTATCTTGTTCTCAGGAAAGTGCATCAAAATTGTGCAGTTAAAAGTAAAGAATGATCTCAAGGACTCTTCAGTCTGACAGTACAGCAGTGGTTTGGAATCTTTACTCACTGAGAGCCAGCAGGAGATATCCTGAAGATGCCGATACAGAAGCTTTTTGGAATTGGTGGGATAACTCACTACATGTGGAGAAAACTTGGACAACTCAGTGCAAACACTTTTCTGACAGAAGCAAAAGTTCTTCTATGCTGAAAAAGAAAATTATCAACTCTTACACAACCCACAGAACACTCATAATAGCAGTAAGTGACTTACAGAAGTAGAAGGGCCATAAAATTTTGTTTTCCACTATGACTGCACCTCCTGAAAATGCTACAATTGAAAAAGGAGTGGTCAGTAAGCAAGTGCCAAACAGGCATGAGCTACTGAACATTCATTTCATTTAGAAGTCCTTTGTTTTGGCTCCCTCTTTAGATTAATTTAATGTAGAAGTCGCATCGGTAACTGTGCCAGCGTCAAAACTCTTGGGGGCTGAGACTCTGCAAGGAGCCATTCCATCATGTCAGAGTTTTTCTCTCTGGAAACTCTGGCTGCTAATTAGCTGCAACATTTCTGACAATGGACCATAGCTCACCAAGGTGCTTTCCAAGTGCCTGTTTTCTCAGAGTTAGTGTATTTCCAAGGCTGAAAAGAAACATGACTCCTTTAACAGATTCTCCATCTTGGCAGCAGTTTTCTTATTTTGCACTAGCTGTATTTTATCAGGCATATGGTACAGTAAAAATTGGTATTAAAGAGATGATGGTGATGTTTAGGTCAGTATTTAATCTTGGAAACATTTTCTGTCAATTAGGGGGGTTAGCACATACTCTCGGACAGATTTTCAGCTGGAATACATCGTAAAGTAGCATAACTGTAACTGATTACTTCCACTGAGATCATGTCTGTCAGCAAGAGTAAGCTGATTTGCACTGGCAGAGAGCTGGTCTTATGTTGTAAAAATTTGCTAATAGTCCTGTGTGCTCTAGAATTCACTAGGGTGCCTGGTAGTTGGTCCTCTTGTAATTCAGATCAGCATTCCCATCAACTTCAGCACAGCATGTATTCTGGAAAGGGCACTGCCATGCTCAGTCTGGCCAAACCTAACATTTTAATGTCTGCCTCCCCATCCCCAGTGGAATACCAGCTTTTCCTAGCATCCTTTTCATCTGGTCTCATAGGTGGGTGCTGTGCAATTCTAATGCATTTGGAAATCTTTCCCTTAGACAGTGAGACTTCTTGACCGCTAGAAAGAGTTTTTAAACCACACAAATGTTGAAAGAGTTACATATCCATCTCAAAACATGATGTCCCTTAAAGGTTATTTTTAAATAATTGGTCCTTCAAAAGCTGTCTGGTTTTGACCAATATTAAGAATTTACTCAGGAGATATGGATCCTTCTTTTCACAGAAGCTCTTCATTCTAGTGCTTAAGTTGCATTTACATTAGTGACACCTCCTGCTTATTAAACATAAGAGTTCTCCATTATCACTGCTTACAAACACTGTTGCAGTCAGGTACTTAGAGAAATGTAGAGTTTCATTCAAAATATGAAGCCCCTTCTTCTCTAAAATGCCAAAATCACTGCTAAAAGACACTTTAATTCTTCCTTTATCAAGGCAGACAGAGATTCTCTCTTGTTGTAACACTCTCCTCAGGATTACTCCAGTAAAAAACACTTACCAGAGAACGGCAAGATTTGAGTGACCTCACAAGGGAAGGCAAGGTGGGAGTTGAAGATGGCCACAACACAAGCAGGGCAGTGACCTGAGTGACTGAGCATGGCCCTGAAGTGTCTGAGCTGGGCAGCCCAGGCAGAACAGTGGCAGTGACAGCTTCTATCAGCAGTCCAGAAACCATAAGGGAAAGTAACAAATCAGGTCTGCTGTCAACCCAGGGAACCTGAGCAACACTCTGGGAGCAGAACAGAAACAGGTACACTTACAGCTTTGAGCAGACCAAGACTGAAGGTCTGGACCTGAGATTGCATGGAGCTCCTGGACAAGGAGCAGCCAGTGAGGATGGAGGAACCTGGTGAAGTCTCTTGTCAAGGAAGGGGATTGTCCTGTCCTGCTCTGCGCTGGGGCGGCCTCACCTCGAGTTCTGTGTGCGGTTCTGGGTGCCACAATATAAGAAAGACACTGAAACTACTAGAGACTGTCCCAAAGGGGGCAACAAAGATGGTGAAAGGCTTTGAGGGGAAGCTGTGCGAGGAGGGGCTGAGGTCAGATGGTCTGTTCAGCCTGGAGGAGAGGAGACTGAGGGCAGAGGTCATTGCAGTTACACCTTCCTGGTGAGGGGAAGAGCAGGGTCAGGCAGTGATCTCTTCTCTGTGTGAGCAGTAGCAGGACCTGAGGGAATGGCCTGAAGCTGTGTCAGGGGAGGTTTACGTTGAACATTAAAAAAAGGTTCTTCCCCCAGGGGGTGGTTGGGCACTGGCACAGCTCCCCAGGGAAGTGGTCACAGCGTCAAAGCTGACAGAGTTCAAGAAGCATTTGGACAATGCTCTCAGGGACACGATGTGACTCTTGGGGATGGTTCTGTGCAGGGCCAGGATCTGAACTCAGCATATTCTGTGATTCTGTAATTCCATAATTAGAGATCACTGACATACTCTGGACTCTAAGAAAATGTGAAAGAATACAGTTCTTAATTACAGCATGACCAATCACACAGTATGAACAACTGATTCAAATAAAATTTAGCAATTATTTCATGTAGGCTGAAATATAGCTGAATAAATGCCTGCTTAATAATTTAGAAAGATGGAAAAAAATAGTCTTGTTTGCAAACTGAAGAGCACAAAAGCTTAAAGGGGTTAAATTAATCAAATAAATTATTAATTACAATTAGCTCATCCATTAGAGTGGTGCATCTAAAGGCACCAGCAAGCATCAGGGTCCTTTACATTGGTCCCAAAAGAGACATTTCAAAGTACAAACACCATCCTAGAGGGACTAGAAGAGAGGACCTCCTTCAATTGAATGTCTCACCACCAGTTTTCCAAGATCAAACTACTGTTCTTCTCACCTGGCCTAGTAAATCATTGTTTTCTACAAGTGAGAATATTCCTTCAGTAAGAGTGACTGTGAATCTTGCTGAGCAAGACCCTGCAACTCTAAGGTTAGGCGCATTCTGGAAAGTGGAGGGTGGAGGGATGAGGGGAAGAAGATTTTGGGCAAGACACAAAGTGAACCATGACCATTTGCTTCTTGTGTAGAGAATTTAACACTGAAACGAAGCACTAACAGGGTAGGATGTGTGGATCGGTTTTTGCCCTGAATATTCTCTTTTGGAAGAGAAGGAACAAGCATTTCTTTTTCAAACACTGAATGTGGGGAGTAGTAGGATGTTCCCCAGAATCAGTAAGCCACCCAAGTCCTGTGTAGATTGGATTCATAGGATGGTTATCACCCCCTTCCCTGCCCTTATGTGTGCAATACATGCAGGTAGGTGGTGGGATTGTACATTGTGTCATGGAAAGAGAGAGCACAGCTCTCAAAGTGGCCATTATGGCACTCAACCTGGAAAAACTTAGGTCAGCAGCTTAGAGTTTCAATGACAGAGCAAGGAGCAGAGTGTAGGTCCCACAAGTCACAATCCAGTGCCTGATTCACTGGACCACAACCCAGATTGCTTAAGAAAAGGTCTTAAAAATATATGTAGCATGAAGATTTTACATGTTACTCTATCAAGATCAATAGGACAATTCTGCAGAACTATGTTCTACTAAAACTCAAAAGACTGATTAGAACAAAAGTTTCAATAGTATATTTTTGTGATACCATTTATTATCCTGCACGGTTTGACATAGTGTAGTATATTACACCTATAAATCAGTTGCAGCAAATTATTTAATGATGCATTAACTGTGGAATTTCACATATATTACAGTTCTTTAGCCAATGTTGAATGCTTTTTCAACAGCTTAATCCATCCCTGAAGTACTAAGCAGGCATATTCATTCATCATCAGGGTGCACATAGTCTTCTCTTTGCTTTTTATTTTATTAAAGCCCTCGATCTACAAGCATGACATTAAATAATTCCCCAGAGCCTTTTCTTCACAACACTCCCACCACCATCCTCACACTTTCATTGGAAAAAAGAACCCTCTTTTCATTCATTATTAGGTTCTTTTTGTCCCTTGGCACAGGTTAAGCCTGGCATTGATTTGGACAATGCTGTGGAGAACGCATAGATGACTCACTGGCACCCAGGTGACAAAAGATAAGAGAAGGTGGAGTTACTGTACGGCTTCTTTGCTTCAGTCTTTATTGCTAAGGCCAGCCCTCAGGAATACCAAACCATAGAGGCAACAAACACAGTCTGCAGAAAAGAGCAGCTGCCCTTTGTCAAGGAGGATTGGGCAAGAGATCGTATTGAATAACTGGATATGCACAAACTCAAGGGTCCTCAACAAGTTCCTCCATTTGGGGAAAATCCCTACAACCTTTAGCTGTTAGAATCACCCTTCCAAGCATCTTCCATTTCCTCCAGGTCCTGCGTAAAACCGCTTCAAATCCTGGAGAGCAACGTGGAGAGTGGTGATTGATCTTTCTTCTGCCACTTGTCACTGCTAGCAGGGGAAGAGAGAATAACTTGCTTGTGGCTGTTCTTCTTGGCAATTGTCTTTCCTCTCCATTCACCTACAGACATAAATCCTGCCATGGCAGAACATAGCCTTAAGGAAACTATTCCGAACGGTATGGAATGTTAACATTGTGTTTCATTATATAACATTGGTTTTTAAAGGTCCTCCCCTTCAGTTGGTACCTCTTTTACTATAATATTTGTTCTAAATGTGCTATGTGCTTTTTCTTCTACATGTTCTTTGTGTCCTCACTCTGGTGGTAATTTGTGCAGATCCTGCCAGTTCAATCTTCATTATGCAGAGTAACAATGGCACAAGGACAGCAAGCTGGATCATGTTGCTTTCTTTTTCTACTTCAGAAATGGAGCACAAATGTCTGAGGCATTATTCCTGGGCCTGGATGCCGTTCTTAGGAAAAACCTCAGGATACTGTTTGATAAATGGGAGCATTTTGGAAAATCAGTGTGGTTTCTAAGAGGGAAAATTGGCCTAGAACTCTAGAGAAAATAAGGAAAGCAGAAGCTTGTAATTCAACAGCATACAGGGAGAAAAGGTCACGCCAGCTGCCTTTCTAACAACCACTACAGAAAGAAGGTAGAGGGGACAAGGCCTGATTTCTTAAAACACAAAGCCTCCCTTTTCAGTGGAGTCGGGAGGATGTCTCCAGCCAGTGCATTATCCTAGCAGGATGTCTCCAGCCAGCATTCTGTCCTAGCACAGGGACTGAGCTGAGGTACAGCTGCAGACTTCTCTTGTCACCTGTGCAGCACACGCACACACAAACACGTCCGTAAGAGGTAGGAAGCAATGTTGTAGCATTGTAGCAGCAATGTAAGAAAGGTCAGAAAGAGACTTTCTAGGAAGGGAAAGTGACTCACATCGGCTCCCTTTTGCCACAAACTCACAAATACCAAGATGTGTGCATGCAAACAGGCTGTTAAGCAGTCAGCCACTAAGAGACTGAGAGACAGGAGAGTGGCCATCATTCCTGATAGGCTTTTTTTTTTTTTACCCTGCAGGAGTTGGCAGTGATTCCATCATTAAAACATCTCACCTTTTATGCTCATATAAACAGTCAAGAAAATTTCCAAAGACAAAATATTTCTGAAGGAAATAGTTGCCCGCTTATAGCCATTTCTGCCAGACTTTAATGAGTAATATCCAAGGGATCAGAGCTTTGTGCTGGAAACAAAGCAAGTGACAGCATTGCTTTTGGAGCCCCCCAAACCCTCCTGATACTCAGCTATTTTCCTGAAGGTCAGCAGAAAATAATTCAAGGATCACAGCTTAGAATCTGTCAAAACTATTTGTTGTAGTACTTTTAGGTAAATTATTCCTCCTGCCTCATGAAGGATTACGTTCTGCACCTTTCCAGGTGCTCCTGTCTTATCCAATGGAGTAATCTCCAACCTGACAATTTAGGTATTCATCTCAGCTAAGCATATTTTCCAATGTGTCACTGAACTGGCAATCCATCTCCTCCTTTCCTTATCACTGGGTATGGAACATTTAATAATTGACACTTTATACAGTCAGTATTAAATCATGTTGGCAGAACTCTTCATTTATTGGTCTCAAGACAACCCTTTTCTCTCCCTCCCAGTGAAAGGGGCAGAGGAGTAAGGAGAGAGAAGTCAATCTCTACCCCTGAGAGTATGTGATTTTCCAGTGAGAGGGTGGAAGAAAGGGGGAAAGCTGTTCTAGTCTTGGACAGAGCCTCAAAAAACAAGTGACAGTGAAGTCCTGGTCCGGCCTCAGTAAGGACAAGGCACCACTTGCATCAAGTTCAGTGCCATAACTTACTTCCTCTAACCAAGGGTCAGCAAATTCAGGGCTGACTCAGACCTTTCCCTGATGCACATAGCTCCACAAAGACTTTGTGCACAGGCAACAAGCTAAAGAGCAGAGCTGAGCAGGAAAGGATAGAATACAAGAGCTGAAATTAGGGTCTTGGCCAATTTTCTGAAACTGGCCTGCTCACAGACTGTAGTGTGCCAGGCCAGAGAGCTCCAGCTCGTGTCACAGAATGGGTCAGGATGGAAGGCACTGCAGTGGGTCATCTGCTCCAACTTCCCTGCTCAAGAAGGGTCATCCCAGAGCACATTGCACAGCACTGTGTCCCTCCACCACTGTGCCTGCTCTGTCCCTGTTCAGGACCACGGACATCCCTTCCCTCCTGTGCTGACAGGAGCGCTGGCTCACATCTCATTAGTTGAATAAGGTCAGTTGCTTTCTCCCCAGTTACGGTTGTGCAGACTGCCTAGCTATTTCTATTCCTGTCTCACACCTCTTTGTCCCTCTGTGATCTCTCTGGGCTGAGAAGTAAATTATTTTCACTGCCCACATAAGTTCTGCCTTCCCCATTCTCCCTTTCCCTCACAAGCCTGTGTTCTCCTTATGTTTGGCTTATGAAGCAAATACCTTCTAGGTGGACTGGCACCACACCCTGCACCCAAGGCATCTCCTCTGTCCTGTCTGGGCAGCAGGTGCCAAAACCATGCAGTTCCTGTCTCTCTATGGGCACAAATGCATCATCACCTTCTAAACAGAGATGTTCACAGAGCAGTTCTAAAAGTGGCACTGTGTCTAAAAGCAGAAGTTGTCAGGCACCTGTCTGGCATTAACACCTGGTTACCTCTGGAAGTCAGTTTTGAATGTTCCCTAGTGGATCATTCCCTCTTTATGTCCTCTGTTTGTTGAAAGCCACTGAGATTATTACTGGGAAATTTACCATTTGAGTCATCTCCTTCCCTGACAAAATTGGCTTTATAGTTGCTCAAACAGGAAGATTTATTTTCCCTCAAAATAAATATTGATAAACTTACTCCGGTCAATATTTACTATTTGGTTATGGGAAGACGCAAAAAAGTCTAGCCCAAAGTTTAATAGAGTTTGATGTCTGTTTTTTGTCTACACTACAAACACAATATCATACTGCTATCTCTGCAGAAGAAGGAAAATTAGTTTTTATTCATATTACTGAAATGCTGTGGGGCACTTTGTAGTAGGAGAATGATAGGAGCTGAGGCTTGTGAACCAGTCACATTTTTTACAGCCAGCATCTTCGTGCTGGTTCCAGCTCTTTGGGGGGAATACTGAGGCGTGAGTTAAATGTGACCTGTCACTTCTGTTCTAAAAGGCTGCATCTCCATAACATCTCCCTAACGCAGAGGCTCTCCTCTTACTCCAGAAGTAGATGTTTCACAAGCATCCTGAACACCACAGCGCTCACTTATGGAGCTCTTCACTGTGCTGTGTGAAAACGTGCACTAATTTGACCTGGCATAAATTCATAATTCCTGACACCTAGAAAGTGAACATATTACCTTATTAAATGCTGCTCACTCACAAATGCACAGACCAGCTGTTTCTTCCCTCCTTTATTGAACTGTAGCAAGCACTTTCTAGAGGAAAATTAAAAGTAATGATTACAATCAATTAAAAAAATTCAATTTAAATTCTGCTACATGGGGAACCACAACATATTTTTGAAACGTTATCTTGTGTTCTTTTTAAGGTTCCTACACGTTACATTGGATCCCCAATAGATAAAACATCTTCCTTCAAAAACACAGGTTTATTTACTTTGGAGAATGTACATACATCTAAGCAGAAATAGAAAAACTGACTGGAGAAAGATGGGACACCATGTGAGTGAAACAAAAGATATTCTGGTCTTTGGTGTGTGTGTGTGTGTGTCACACACATGCACACACCCTCCCTTTCCTGTCCCTGAGGGGCAATGTCACTTGTCCTAAGAACAGAACACCAGGTGTGTGTTAATTATGTTGACATAATTAATGCTTCCAGAGATGGGGGAGTTGAGATGTTTGTGATTGACTTGGGTGCACACTGGCCTGCAAAAGGGTAAAAAACCTGATGCATCAATGGGATAAAGTGGTCTCTCCAGGCTGTGAGTAAAAGCACTAAGAGCTGGTCACATACAGAGATGAAATCCTAAAATATCTTCATGGCTTCTTTGCTGCTTTTTAATTGTGATTTCTGCAAGGCCAAAGACTGTAAATCTGTAATAGATTAGTTGCTATTTAGATACTGTATTATCAATATTTAGATGCTGTATTAGCAATACATCATCTGCTAATCATCCATGTAATCACTGTGTCCTACTTGTCCCACCTGGCTGAGCTCCTTCTCCTGACTACCCTGCTACACACGTCTCATCCTAAAATAATCTGAAACTGTGGTGAGATATAAACCCAGCCATTTCCTCAGGCGGTGGATGATGACCAAACTCTCCACAAGATGGCTGAAATTCAGCCATCCCATGCACCTATCTCAGGGCTCTGATCTGTCATAGGAGTCATAAGAGAATTTGAAACACTCTAACAGTTTCAACCAATATCAAGAAATTACACTCCTTTGCCAGTTCTAGTAATTTTTCACACTTCAACATGGAATACTTCCTGCCTATGAAATACTTTACCTATGGCTGGCACTGAATTGCACCCAAAGAACATTTTCAGAGCAAGCAGGGGATAAAAACTACTGCTTTGCAGGGTTATTGATGCAGGCAGGCAGCAGGTGTCATTCCTGCCCACACACCTCCTGCTTTTTCTTCTTGCTTTGTAAAGTATGGATTTTTAATGGATACTTTTGCTTTGTATTTCAGCAACTTTGACTGTAGAAAGCAGAAACCATGTCCTGATAAATATGCATTCTGCAAGGGCGCTTTACCTGGCAGAACAAATCACCAGCATTGGAGCCAGCATGCAAATCTTGATTTACAACCACCATCAATGCTTGCCAAGTGGCAGCTCTGATGAAGACAGCCAGAACTACCTCTGTTTGTTTTTCTCATTTCAACACATCCTTCCTTCTCCTTTGCAACTTCCCTTCTGCACAGGTGTATTTGTCAATGTGCTTTCACTCAGATGTGCGTTCCAGTTACTCAGTTTCTATCCCACTGTGATTGCTGCTGGTCCAAAAGTGACATCTTTTTCTGGGTGCTGTTCTCCCACTCGCTTGGCTTTGGGTGACCTTGGCTTCATTGGTATTCAGTCAGTGTCAGAGATGGGCTTGCTTCAGCTGCCTGGGCCTCGGTGAGCAGGTGGAGAAATGACCGGTTGGAAATGAGTTGTTAAGCCCAGTACAGCAAAAAGATTGATGCAATTAATTTTTCATTACGTACAGTGTCTGTGGATTGTAATCAGCTTGGATTGTTCTTCCTCTGAGGCACAAATAAAATGCAAATGGTTTTTGAATGAAAGGAAACGTTCTTTATGAGGCACTGTGCTATTCAGAGCTGCAAAATGGCTTGAAATAAATGGAGATTATGAGGAATGTTTTATGAATCCACCTAGGAGAACTTAATATTAAGTTTCATATGGGAAAACCACAGGTGAGTTTCCCACCAGATGAACACATTACTGCTCAAGCAACTGGAAACAAGAAAAAGTCAAAGGCTTTAAGCCTTATTTAATACTACTAATACCTAGCTCATTCCAGGAGGAGATGTCAATGCTCTTCACAGCAAAAGCACTTGTCTTACAGATGGGTTAAAATTAAGTGTCTTTCCCAAGCCCCCGCTCTCATCCCTACAGCAAGGAGTAGAAGGAATGTGTGCTGTGCCCTGTCAAGTGCTTTACCCCTTGGTGACACTTTTGATCACAGCAGTGACCAGTGCAGCACTGAACCAGCCTGTTCACACTGCAAAGCATTCAGGTGCACACAACTCTTGTATCCTGAAGTTCTTCAGAAGCTTGCCACAGAGTCTTAACAGGAACATGCTGTAGGGAATAGGATGGTAGATGTGGAAACAAAATAAAAGTTCATTCTGCATTTCCCCCAAAACAGAGTGAGAGGCACATCTTGGTAGGAGAAATGGATCATTTCCTCACAAGCGCATGCAGGACGAAGTGCAAGTGGGAGGGAATACAACGAGATTTTATTGCCTGCAAAATATGAATGGCTTTGTTGTCAAAGGAATTGCCAGCAATGCCAAGGCAAGGGTTTTGCTAGATTTCCACTATATTTTGTGCAGTCAGTCCATCCTTCTGGGTATTGCTATAACATAAGCACATTTTAAGACTTTAAAGGCCTCATAAACTACTGGATAAAAGGCTGAAGTGACCAGCTACCTATGGCAGTCAGTAAAGCATAGCATTTCTCATCCTCTGGCATAGGAAGTCCTAACAGTGCCACTCTCTCTTCAGAAGTAAGAAGTGACTGGCTCCCATAAATTCTGCACAGGCACACGTGTTTAAAATCATCAATCAAATCCTGGTGATACCAGTGAGCCATACAACTTCATTCACAGCTCGGGGACAGTGTTCTTCTGTTGCTTTCTAAGAATTAAGCTAGGAGATGAAGACTGTCAGGCTAGGAGATGAAGACTCTGACAGCTACATGCACCAACAACTCCTGCTGGAGAAGCCCAAGTTGTGTGTGCCATTGCTCAGGTCAGCAGGGGTTGTCACTGTTGGGCACTAATGGAGAGGTCTGCTCCACTGAAGTCGGTGTTAATTCTGTTGACATGATTCACAGAAAGGCTACACCAAAGATGACTGACTTGGGGAAATCCCAGCACCATTTTTCCCTTACTTTCATTTTAAGGCACTGCTGTTTGGTTTCACAGGGTGTTTTAGTTTAAACCTGATTAATTTCAGATGGTTGTGGCAGAGGCTAACCACGTATCCAAAACCTGATGTTTGTGTTTCCGAACAAAAGAAGAAACATTTAAATCCATGACTATGATTCAATACTTTTCCTTCTTTATTTGCATTCTCAAGCACTAACAAAAATGGGTGGATATCAGCTGATACCAGTAAGCACAATTCCATGAGACCTTAATGCTGCCTTTGAAAGATCTATTTCACCAGACTTATCTGGGCTCAGTGTCAGCTTTACACAGCTCTTGCTAAAGTTTAAACACCACCCAGGAACCAAATTATATCAAGGACATTTTAGCCCAATGAAGACCTCTTCTGGCTTGGAACCTTTGCAAGTCAACCTTTAATCAACAACACAGATGAAAACACCTTAAAATTTGTGAATATCTAAGCACATTGTTTTCAAATTTCATTTGGCTTATATAGTATACATTTTCTAACACTCCGAGGAACATCATACTCAACAGCTAAAAACTATTTAATGTCCTGCAAAAAATGTGCATGCCAAAGTCAGTTCACTGCTAAAAAGGATGGACTTATTGTGCAGATTAGAAATGGAGATGAACAACCGGAATCTGGATTTCTTGGTGTTTTAAAACAGAATTGAACAGAGACTTTTTTTATTATACCATTGCAGGATATGTGGCATTTTTCTAAATAGGAAGAAATGAACACTCAGAAGAGAATTGAGGCAGTATGAACCAAATTAAAACCTTAGTGGTTGGGAAATTTGAAAGAAAAACTGTCAGTCAGCCTAGGTCATGTCAGGGCTGTGAAGTGTAACATAGTTCCACCTCTTCCCCACAAAACCATCAGCCTATCAGCAAGGCCACTGGCCTTTTCTTTGTGGTATGATTTTAATGCATTGTTTCTTTTTTTTTTTTCTTTTTTTTTCTTTTTTTTTCAAAAAACTCTCTAACCTCATCTGAACTCTTTCCCTTCACTCTCCTCATTTTCTTTTAAGCTCTCACTTTGCCCTTCAAAATCTCATTTAATTAGTTTCTGGCCTTAGCTGGAGACATTTAGAATAGTTTTTTTCTTGATGTACATTTTCATGATAGACTTCTTAGGAATAAGACTCTTTTGTCACAGTTTTCTTTGCTCAATATCAACCCAGCTCAAACACACCAACACACTTAAGAGTCACAGATCTGAAAAGCTAAACTGTTACAGGCCAGAAGCCTTTCAGGACAGGCAGAATATTTTGAGTGGAATTTCCTGCAGATCAGAAAATCCTTGTGTCATTGCAACATTTTTTTGGTTTCACAAGATATAAAGCAAATATTTCATATTCATATGTGTTTTATTTTGAAGGAAACAGCATGTTGAAAGAAATAAATCATCCTGGGCCTGTCACTCGTCAATTTTTGCAGTTTAGATGGAAACTTCCTGATTGACTGCATGTAAAATCATGTTAAATGATGGCATGAGTGTTTGTTTAGTTTTAAGGTTTTAACTGCGAAAGAAGCATCTGTGAAATTTATTCCTCTCCATAATGCAAAAAACTCTACTTGTTTTTGGGTTTGTTTTTTTTTTGGAGAGTGGCCAGTAGCAGAAGGAAAAGACCAAAGCAAGATCAAAGTAGTATTTCCCAGGTACACTAAAGCTTAGAGTAATCCAAGACATAAGGCCCCATTAATGGGATGTGGTGATGCAATTAGCACTCTCCAGTGGTTTTTCTATTTTTTTTTTTAATTTATTCAGTCACTTTTTGAACTATTGTAAGCTCTTAGCATCCACACCACCCAACAGCAACAAGTTCTACAGATTAGCTGCACGTTGTATTAGAAAGCATTTCCTTATGTTTCCTTCAAACCTGCTCATGCATTTCATTGGCCCTCTTACAAAACTTCTTTGCTCCACTGATCAGACTGGAGACCTTTTCCAGCACACTAGATTTCAGAGGCTGCTATCCCATGACCAAAACCCCACAAGTTTCAAGTCAATGCTGAGCTCCTGCTGCATGCCTGGGCTCTAGATATAAACTCATATTACAGCCATTTCTGATGGGGCTTGGCAAATTTGTTCTCAGGTGACAATTTGCCAACAGATGTTCCTGAAGCACACAGAATACGTTTAAGTGTCTCAACCTGATGTGACTCTGTCTGCAGCATAAAGCACAAAGAGAAATGATGCTGTCTGTGTGACAGCCAATTGCTGGCAGTTTTAATGGTGAACATCTACATTAATATTTCTACTTTACTGCTATGTGTGTATTTGTGGCCCTCAAAAGCAACAAAAGGAAAATTAAGCCCTCAATGTCACAACCCATAAACTAATTTTGCTAACAATGAACAGAAAAGGAGGAGTTCAAAAGGTGCAGAATTTCTCTTTCAATTCCTAGGAAGCAACCAAGCAGCCACGTGGTATTACCCTGACCTTTCCTTAGCCATTTGTTCCTCTCTGCTTCTCCCTTGGATGTGTTTCTGTGCCACTTAGCAGTTGCATAAATAATGTCAAGAGGCTTCTTGTGATGGAAAGCTGCAGTGAGCCATGAGACATTCCAGCTTTAATTAGGTACACAAACTAAACCCAGCAGTAATATGTCTGGGGTACCATGAATGTCACAATCACAAGTCCTTTCTCGATGAGGGCAAAACATTGTTAGAAGGCATAACACAAGCTACTATGGATTACAGAAGCAACTTTTGCTTTCAGGTGTTCTGTTCCAATTGGCAGACATCCATTCTGTGGAACAAAGACCTCAGGGTATCCCTCTCTTCATCCTGCCTTTGCCCACCTGCCAGTTTTGAAGGCTGGGTTTTTCCAGGTTCAGTGAGCAATGGTCACAACCAGCAGAGGTGCTACCTTGAGGCAAACCTAACTGAGCAGCCCAGGCAGCACTCCTGATGCAGGAAATACTCTGGAAGGGTATTCCGGCTTCCTGAACAATGAAGAGCTGGTCCAAGGTCCTTTGAAGCTTGAGGATATTTCAGGCTCTGCTGTGAAGGGCTCAGCCAGGCCCTGCTCTGCTCTCCATGAAACAGTGAGCTCGATTCATTCTGTGTTCAGTTACTGCAGACGACTGCTGGTTTTGGAAGCGTGGCTCTACGGCATGGCTTCTAAAGAAGCACATCTTTAAAAGAGCAGGGATTAGGGGTACAAAAAACAGTTTCGACTGTCACGTGCCTGGCAGGCCGCAGGCCAAACTCTTCTGAAGACCATCTATCAGAAGGCAATGATGCAAGTGAGGACAATCCAAATGTTTTCACAAAATATCCAGTTCTTTACAATGTGCCCGTAGAAACAATTATTTTCATAGGTATGGCTAATACTAGCACAAATCTAATCATCCCCAGTAGAAGCAGCTGAAAAACAATTTCCCTAAGCACTTTCATAACCACTGATAACCACTGAATTTTAGAGCTAGTTAAAGGCACAGCATTTGTGGCTTTTATAAAAGGCTTTTTTTTTTTTTTTAACTTGAAAAACACTGGTTATATCAGTGTTTATTACAGCTATTTAAATATCCTGACAGGTTTAGGTGAATTGAATTGAGACCTCATGACTCACCTTAAATAAACTAATGTTTCTTATCAGCCAGGTTTAATTTGAATTTATCTTTTGTGGTTTGACCAGTCATTCATTCCTGCAGTTGAGATAGACAGGTGTAGCTATAATTTTTTTCCCTTCATTTTCCTGGCCAATTTGTCTCAGCTGTGTGTACCAGCTAAGTTTTCTGTACAAGTTTTCTATACAGAGTATGTCTGTCCAGCTCTGCTCCTCTGGAACTTGTCAGAGCAGTTAGTGCTGCATAAAAAGGATGCAGGAGGGCCAGGTGCATAAGGTAGGGAAGGAGAGCCTACAACCTTCACTGTGGTGTGAATCAGGCCACAGGAGGCTAGGTTATAAAATATATTTTTTCAGAGGGGAAGTTTAGAAATAAACTAAACAGTACAGCTGCACATATAGTGGGTTTCAGTGAAACATGCAGCTCAAGATACTCCTTTTCAAATAGTTTGGAGGAAGGAAGGCAAAGGTTTTTTTGACAGATGACAAAAGCATTATATGAATCAATTATTCAGTATTTGGAAAGCAACCATCTTTTAATAAAGTATTAGAATGTAATTCTTGTTTTCTTCCTTTGCAGAAAGTTCAAAATTTAATCTAATTTTGGAATTTTCTCTGAGCTCATTGAACAGATTCACAGTATAAGAACTTAGCTGTGCCTTCTGTGTTGAAGTATAAACATAACCTACTGTACAGTGCACTCTCAAAAGCTGGCTGAATCTTACCCAATTCTAGCGAATTTCCTACCTCTTCCATATTTTATATTAAAGGATATTTTGATGCAGCAAGTCAATTCAAACACGTACAAATAAGCATGTGCCAAACCTAAAGCATTTATCTAGGTCTAATACAATCAGTGCTGTGCTTGGGTTTCAGAGTAAAATCAAAATCTCTGATTTGAGTAGAAAAATAAAATGTCCTAAGAATAAGAACAGGACTTCTTAATCTTTAGTACAAGATCTGCTTGAAAATTAGTATGGATTTGTACACGACCAAGTAACAGGTCCTGCATCCTAATCTCAGTGAGACAAGGGTGTTTGGGATAAAGGCATGCCGAGGGAATTTGCGTGCGGCACCCGCGGTCGGAGCCGCTTTTCTCAGCTTTGGCTGTGGCAAAGCTGCACTCTAGTGGAACCGAGGCAGAAACACGCTCTGGGTCACACCTCCTCAGCCCCTTTGCCTCCCTGCAGCTCTGCCCAGGGCTTTCGTGTGCCTGGAGGTCCCTCACGGAACACTGCAGCCTGAGACCAGCCCAAAGGGCAGAGCTGATGTGTGATGCAGAGGGAGGTCTGCGCTCCGTTCGTGCCGTGGGGCTGCTCACCCCAGTGCTCCACGGAACAAACGCCTCCACCAGCTGCGCTGTGCAGCCCCTGCATCTCCGTGGGGTGCAGCATCATTAAACCACCAGAACAGCTGGGCTTGTCAAGATTATGGACAGGTTATTTTCCCAAAATATGTCATCTCTCCGGACCCCACTGCTCCTAGTGACCACCAGTGTCGTATTATTTAAAATTTTGAGAGATTTTAAGTGCCTTAATAGGACATGAATTCCTTTTAATATGTCCCAAGAGCACAGGACCTTCAGGCTGCTTAAATCAGTGTTGATACACAAAAGTCAAGCAGTAGAGCCGAAGCTGGAGTTATTGCCAGTAAGTGAGTTAAAGTGAGGCTAAGATCAGTCCCTGTTGTTTGAAAAACACAAGATGTGCCTTGGAAAATGTCCAAACCTCATCTGGCAGGAAAATAGATTAGAACTAAAGGGCTTTTGCTTGCTGCATAGCAGTCAATAGCAACCAGAAGGAACTCTTTGCGTTGTATTAATTTCACTTGTGTGAACTCTACGTTCTGAACTAAAGCCATAGGTGAAAACAAAACATAAGAAAAACTAATTCAGCCATACGAACAACACAGGAATTAGTGCAGAGTTATTAAAAAAATACAGGAGGGATCGTATTTGGTGGCTGAATACTGTATACATTGAAATCAATTTGGCTTTACAAGCACAGATCCCACTGTAAGTTTTGCTGCCATCTCCTGTTACAGGGGCAGCATGGACACAGCCAGCAGGTCTGGCCTCTGGGTTGCTGTGCCACACGGAAGAGGTGAGGATGCCAAAGAATCTGCTGCTCACTGATTAAAGAGGCGTTTGTGGACACTTCTACTCGGCGGAAATTAACTTTGTTTCTTCTTCCCAAACAAATGCAAAATTTCGGCAGGATTTGCCAAATATTCTTGGCATGAGAAGTAGAATTGAGGAAAAGTTTCTTTTTGGTGTTTTTCAAATGAAGTACCTAAAGACTTTCTGAGGTAAATTTTGGGCTACCCATGATCCTTTTTTTCCATTTGAAGACTGAAAAACATGATCAGGACAAAACATGAGAATCAGAAATGGATTGTGTGACCACTTGCTCTACAGAAGTACTCATCCTAAAGGCTCTGGAGTTTGTGGTCTATGCCGTGTCTCTGTTGCTGGTAGGCCTTCACCTCTTAGATGAAAGGTGCATCAGGCACCTTTCAAAAGCTCTCTGCTGTGCACACAGCAAGGGCACTCAGATGTGCCCTTGGTGTGTGCACAGCAGAGAGCTTTTGAATCTTTCCTGCTATCTGTGCGTGCAGCACTGTGAATCTAGAATTCACACCAGCACTGCCAATAACAAAGAAACATTCTCCGTGTGAATATCAAGTCCACATTTTGTGCTGAACATTTCAGCCTGCACACTGAATTGCAGATTTTTTGATAGAGGCAGCACTTCAGGATGCTAGTTTCAAAAATACAAAGATAGTTTAAAAGCTGTTCACAGCTGATTTAGGAAAAAAGAGACGCACAAGGGACTTTATTTCCATGATAGCTGTGCCTTCATCTCGACTGTCAGCGATGTGATTCTGTCACAGGCTTTCTTTGCAAAACATCAAAATACCTCCCTTTGCAGGTGATACGTTAGCTATCTCTTTTTGAAATGGCATCGAGGGAATGTGCTTTTCTAACTTCAGTTTCCAAAATGAGAAGCTAAGGTTTGAGCTCTTCTTCTTGCAGGAAAGAACCCAAGTGACTTAATATCTTCTGTTTCAGAGAACACTCTCCTTTTGTGCTTAATATACCACGGTCTCCATCATTACCATTTTAAAAATAAACTAAAAAAAATCAAAACCAAAACAAAACAAAGAAAACCCCAAAAGATACAACAAATTTCTTTTTTCCAGTCATCATAAAGCTGTAGCCCATACATCATCAGTCAGGTACATGAATAAAACATTATGAAGCAATTCTTCTTCTGCCTTGTCCTGTTTCAGTCCCTATTCAAGTCGTTGGCTTCAGGCAATAATTTGTCAATGCAGGTGTGCCATGCTTTCCTGTGATTGCAGAAGCTGGGAAAGTGACTTTGAATAAAGGAGGGTGGAAATTCTGAGGCTGTAACAGCGCTGGGCCTAAGGTAGGGCTGTGGACAGACAGGGATCATCATCTTACAGCCATGCACAAAGAAAGAGATTTTTGCCTTCAGAGAATTCAGAGGAGAGTTATTTCAGAAACTGATGGAAACATACTAAATGCATTCAGTAAAGGCAATTCGGGTTAAGGATGTGTTTCATGTCTGCCTTATGCTCCTCTAAACATGGGCAATTCCACTACCCTCTCACACTCCCATCCCGTGGTTAAGTAGTGAGGCAGAGCAAGGATTGGACCTGGCACTATGAAAGCAGCACCCTATTCAAATCAATTGCTCTTAACAAGGGCATAAAATCATGGTCCAAAATAGAAAGCTGTCTACCTTCCTTGAAGTTTCTTGAAGAAATCTCAAGCAGGATATCGATGGTTCTCCAGGTGCTGACACTCTTAAATCTCCCCATTGCTCATTTGCTTTAAGATCTGGCATCAGCACACTTTGAACCAGGCTCTACAATTCTACTTTAATGCTTTTGTTGTGAGCTTTGAGCAGGAGATGTTGCCTCTTGCAGGAAGGAAAACGTTGAAATAAAATAGAAGGAGGAATAAAGGGAGAATATAAAAAGATACTCAGATTTAAATAAAGCCCATTTTACAGATGCTAGGGTTAAGGTGCTCAACAATCAATACAGCTGACGTTTTACTCTAATTGTCATCCTTGTTGCTCTTTTCTATCAAGCCCACATGCTATGAGAAGCAGTGAAGAGAATTTCATATCTACTAATTATTATCATGATGTTATTAATTTAGACTAAGGATAATAATAAGATTGGGTGTGTGTAGAAAGAATTCATTATGAAATTAATTGCACTGATTAGGGTCAACACATAAGATAAGGTTTATAAAGCATTTTAGAAACAATTAGTTTTGATGGCTATTTGGCATCCTAAGACATGTAAATCTAGAGCACGCATTTTAAATTTCTCCCCCCTCCCCATTCATATGCTAAGTCCTCTGATAAATGCAGCTTGTTCAAAAGAAAATTGAAATCAGTGGATTGAAGCAAAGCTGGATAATGAGGTATTATTGATATATTCTGTAAATGCTTCAATTATTCCTGCCTTCGGGTTTGAAATTATTTCAAAGAAACAAAGAAATATATTAAAAATGGCTTTTTACAAAGTCAATTTTAATATCTCCGTTGCATTTGTGGTTGCTGTCTTTTCCCCTTTAATAGATATAGAAAGGGCTTGATTATAGTTATCTTTCTAAATATACTGTTGCTTTTTGCAATTCCTTTCTCTTGACTCTCAAGGGCTCTCTCAGAGAATGGTGGCCCTCAGTTATGTGAAGCACCTGTTCCCAATTCATCTCTGTAAATGAAACTTAACACGGCTTTGTCTCCCTGCATCCTAAAAACCCTTTCTTTTCTTTCTTTCTCCCGAATTCTTAAGGAAAACAACAGACAGAAGTTGCTAGCAGAAACATCCTTTAAACCAAAGAGTGATTGTGCATTCAGCATGTTCTTTACTGTAAAGGTCTGCAGTAGTCTACATTCCTCTCTAATGCAGTTGATTTTTGGCACTTGATTTCAATGTGGCCATACTTGGTCAATCCTGACAGCTTTCCTAGATCTCATCCTAAATACAGGCTGTTCACACTAACGAGACGGTTTAGCTAAACTCGGCTGCTTCTGACCCAACAGAGGTGTGATCCTTGCTGCCACAACAGCTGGGCTCTCAGAGATTCATCCGTGCAGCTGCCCTGAAAGCAGACATATCCATTTAGGGCTTGCTCATCTCCCTTTCTCACCGTCCAGTCACTCAGACTGACCATGGAAGCAACCAGCTCCTCTATACAACAAATGAAAAGTCCTCAGGCTTTTTTTTTTTCTCAAGAAGCAACTGTCATTATCTAGATCTTTGCCCATGGGGAAACTGAGGCCCTGAGGGGCATGACTAATGTACCCAGAAGACCCAAGTGCTGCTAGCATCCAGCCCGTTTCTCCAGAGCCCTGGCACAGAAAGGACATTAGGGAGCTGTGGGTACACAAGCACAGCATATACAGCTTCCTGGATTCAAATCCCTGAGAAACACAGGAGGGTGCAATTAGGAACGGAACCAGAGCTTACTGAAGTCAGTGGAAATCTTTCCAATTATTTCAACAGGTATCTGGCACCAGCCCCTGATGAATCCTCTGGGGCTGCCTGTTCTTGCCTGCTCTGCGTGGCTCATTAACAACAGAAGTCATGGTGAGCATGCAACTCCTCAACTGGCAGCTTTGCAGGTATCTGTGCTTATCTTTCCATTGCAAGCAGCAGCTAACAGAGACAGGATGGGGAAAAGAATGTAAAAGAGGAAAGATCAGCCATAGCAAGTCACAAGAGGAAGCAGCTTACAGGAGTGGCAGGACCCCTTGTTCACTTTTGCCTGTCCCCCAGGAGCTTGGCAGAAAGCTGACAGCTCTGTGGCAGTCAGTAGAGCAAACACCAATTCTCAGCTTAAAATCCATTGTAAAAGTAGCTCGATTGATCGATGCTCCTGGAGAGTCAATACTCAGATCACATGCAGTAAATCCCAGGAGCAACACCACAACTGCAGTGAGTGACTATGTCTCAGCACACTGCCAAATTCTCCTTCCTCTCCCACACCAGAAACCCACCAAGCTGATGGAGCTGATGTGAGTGACATCAGCACACCAGAAGCTAGAGGTTAGCTCATTTCAGTCTCAGAGACATCATCACTGGACATACAGCTCCAAGGGAATGGACTAGAATAAGCAGCACATTCTGTAAAAGAGAATGCAACACAGACAGGAATTTTGGAGAGCTGCAGTAATGCAGTACAATACCCCAGGTGATATGCCACTCAAACAATGCCCTGCATCATGGCAAGCTAGACTATTTCATTAGTCTAGTAGAAGAACAAAACAATGAAGAAAAAAGAGAAAAAACCACCAGATTATACAACAGCAGGCAGCCCTGCCACTCAATACCAAGTAATAAAAATCAATTGTATGATCAATAGGCTTTTCTGTCCACAGGGCTCTGAAGATTCTGCTGTCATGCTCTCTGCTATAATTAGCACTTGATGAACTTAAAATGTTTGATGACTGTGAAATGGCATTCCTATAGAGACAATGCACATCTGGAATAACAGCATTCAATTCAGGGTTCTATGGAGTCTCACACCATTAAACACAGAACTTTAAATAGAGTCTTCACTGTGAAAATGGGGCAGCCTCCTTGACATGCTAACATCAGCTCTGGTCCACTTGCTCCTCTAAATCACTGGTGTAGCAGACAATCTTCAAAATGATCAGGATACACTTTTAAGCAACAACAAAGTTTGCTTGTTTAGGAATGAATGTACTCTCCCAGCAGAAGAGGAAGAGAGGCAGAGTACTCTTACTTCAATTTCACTTTCACAGTCAGAATGAAGGCAGAATGGGGTATATCCCTCTATACACCAATAAATGTAGGGAGAGAAAAAGACTCATTAACAAATGAACTTGTTCTAGCTTCAGTACAAAATAAGCTGCTTTGCGATATAGATTAGAAAACAGAATCTTTTGTTGGAAGAAAAAAAGAGAAAATGCACTGCAAACGTGATTGACTCCAACTCACAGTTTTGCAGGGCTGAGAATGCAATGGAGGTGTAGAGGAGAGCATGTGTTTTCTTCTCCAGAACCAGTGTTTTTCACTGTAAGCATTTCTGCCTTGCATGCTAAATGAAAACAGCCCTCTCTTGCCTGGGCTGGCAACACACACCTGAAAAGGAAAGCTGAACTGGCCAAGACAAAGGGCAAGGAGAGGCTGATGTTTTCTTTCCCAAGAGCAGCAGAAACTTGGCCTCACCCTCAGTTTAGAACAGGCCCCTTCATAGGGTCAGGATAACCTGCACTAGAGTTTCCATCTGTGCTAGTCATTACTCATCCTGGCAGCTAAAACCCCCAAAAGAAAAGGCCCATTGTATCAGACAGCTGTTTCCAAAGGGGGGACACACAAGGCAGACCAGGTGGTGTCACCAGCCCTGCTTTAAGGGTGAACGCCAATGGAGTGTGAATGTGACTTTCAGAAGACATTGGCTGAGAAGCTGGCCCTCTCAGAATGAGGGCCCACAACATGGCAGCACTGTGTGGCAGCTCAGACTGGCCCAAGCTGCCTTTCACTCGACACAAAAGCCTAAAACCAGAAAAATAAAATACGAAGGCCTGCAAATGGATCTTTCCCTTACAGAGGAGGTCAGGGCCCGTGTTCAGAACCAGGACACTGGTGTGCTGGGCATATATTAAAAGAATATATAATATACCATAATGCTGGGCAGATATTAAAAGAAGCTAAGCAGAGTCCCCATCAGAATTATCTCTTTTAGTGCTGGGTGATTTTTGCAATCATGGAAAAAAAATCTCTTCTGTCTCTCTACATGTCCCACCATTGCCCCCAGAGCCCAAGGAAACAAATGTAAGCCTAAATAGTCACAAATATTTTCATGGTTTCACTCTGACTACATGTGTTTCTGCACAGAAATTCAACATGGATTTGCTGCTTTAAATCTCATGCTTGATCTCTTCTGCTTTTCAGTCTGCTATGGAAAGCTTGTCATGAATACTGGAATATGCTGAGCTGCAAGGGACCCACAAGGATCATTGAATCTAACTCCTGGCCTTGCACAGGAATCCCAAGAATCACACCATGTCCCTGAGAGCACTGTCCAAATACTTTTGGAACTTTGTCAGGCTTGGTGCTGGGAGTCTTACCTGGGGAGCCTGAATTTATTGTGAAGAACAAAAAGTAAAATTGTTAGCAGTCTTCTAACATTCATTATGTGACGAAGTTAATGCATGGTAAGGTTTGAGCCCTGGATTTGAATCTATAGGGCTGATCTCAGGCTTCAAGCTGAACTTTTTGAAGGTCTGTCCATGCCAACACTGCTAAAATTTTCTAAGTCATTCCCATTTCTGATCTGTAAGGTCTGAAAGCCAACAGTTCTCTGCACATAAAAATACAATGAAGATAACACATTGCTGAAACACAGCAGCATCTCATATTTAAAGACATCTGCAAAAAAAAGTGTGAATATGGATCAAAAACCAACAAAAAATCCCTTCATATTTGACATGAGAAGCATCAGTGTGTGTTTTCTGTCTGCTTTTATAAGGTACCTATAGAACATTTTAAAGGTAGGGGTTAAACATTCAACCTTTACTTTGAGCTTTCCTGCCCCTGAAGTGTTTCCATAGATACTTAAAATATAAGACAACCTGACCTTTGAAGGATGCTCTATTGAGTTTTCAGATATTATCTGATTGTAACACTTTACCCCTAACCTATTCTTGGCTTCTGCTTTGTATTATCCTGAATCTCTAGTTTGTACCCATAGGGGCAAGGTCTTAGGGTTTTTTCTTCAAACTTTAGTAGCACAGCACTGGGACCAGCTTTTGCTTCACCAATTCTTTGATCACAACAGAACTGCAGCAAAACCATAAAGACTAGAAAAGCTTTGTTAATTCAAGTCCCTACTGCTCTTAAACTCCACCCCATCCCCCTCTCTATTTTTTTTCCAGAAAATGTAGGTGTAATTAGTTGATACTTGCCACTTCATCCGTGACAGGTAGCAAGACAACCCTAAAGATGTGGCACATCTTTGCTTGGCTGTTTTGCAACCTGTTGAGTGGGTAGCAAAGGCTGTGCCAAATTCCTGTGTTGTCCTAAGGGCACATCCCAGCAGGCAGCCTGGAACATCAGTTACTGATCCAATGCACCTGCCTTGTCATACTCATCTAAACTGACTGGATCACAGTTCATATTTAGGGAAATATCACAAGTTATGAGAGCTGGAGGAGCTGGAACATTGACCTCAATGAAGACACGATCATTTACATCAGCCAGAGTAGCAGCTTTGTGGAACTTTAAATCAGTGGAGGATTTCCCTCATTGTCTGTGGAAATGTTCCACAAAAATACAATGTTCCCTCTAGTCTCTGTTGTCATTGTCTTAAGCAATTACTGCTCTATATTCCCAAGAAAAGTGTGTAGCAGTATATATTTTAATCTCAAGGTGACTTACTGCCTCTTTTTCCGTGACGAGAGATGGGTGCTTTACTTCAATAGCTTTTATTAGTGGTGAAAAAAGAAAAGGCAGTGATCAGATTCTGTAATTGAATAGAGAAGGTAATTTGCACTCCAGTCTTCTTGGAAATGAGGCTTTTTATTAGAAAAAGGAAAAGGTCTGAAAGGAATAACTGTCTTTCATGCACTGTGGCACGTAAGAAAAAGGCTGGAGAATAGTGGGGGCTGTCCCTTTCTTCCAATGTGTAGTTTTTTCCTGGAGAGAAAACCAGAGCTAAATCTTAGCCAGATCTCTGTGGCACTGACCAGTTAGTTGGCTCTCAGAGGTCCTGAATGTGGGCAACGCTTGTAAGTACAGACCTTGTCTTGCACTGATGACATAAGACACCACACTGAGAGAAAGAGGGATTGGGTTCTGGAAGAGAGTGTGAAGACAATGTGGAAACCTGTATCGTCTTCCAGGCTGTACCTAAGGAGACTTTCTCGCCTGCCACCAGGCCACAGGAGCCAACGCTGCAGAAATATAGAAATAGACAGCAAATAGATCCCTCATTGACTCCTGACATATTTGAGGTAGGGTACTGCTCCTGCAAAAGCAGATGTTGTGAGAAATGAGCATTGTGTACTTCGAAGAAGTAGAAAGCCTCAATTTAAAAAAAAGACTTGAAATTAAAAATGGTGTCGATAATTTAATGAATGAGACAGAAATCAGTGGCTCAGAGAGTTATGATTCCACTTAAGTTGTCTGGAACATGGTTGAAAGCCCAAAGGCTTTTGTTTTCCACAATATGAAGTAACATTTTTGACAATCTTTAGTTAAGTTTTTAGGTAAAGCAAAAAATCTTGCTTACACAATATGAAGTAACATTTTTGACAATCTTTAGTTAAGTTTTTAGGTAAAGCAAAAAAGCCTGCTTACAAGTTGAGTTTACATTTCCATTTCATTATGAAATAGCAATTTCTTTTCATTTGCTTATTAAAATCCAGCACGAAACACAAACAGAAGGTGAGAAAGGCAGCTTTACTTTGGATTTCTTCAAGAAAAAGAAATTAATGGCCAAACTGCAGAAGCAGTTGATGATAAAGACTCCACTGTCAGAAAAGAAAAAACTCTGCTCATTTCCTGATTAAGGAACAAAAGCAAGGACAGTGATATTTTTCATAGACTTAAAAAACCCCTAAACCAGCTGAAAACTGTTTCCTCATTTTATACGATGGAATGGATTTTCTCACTGTTTTAATCTCAGACTTTCCTCTGTCTGCAGGCTACTCCCCATGCCTGCAAAAACCAGAAAATGATGCTGATACATAAGTAAAGAGGAACTCACTGGAGCAGAGAGGTGTGAATGGTTGAGCCAGCCTTGACAGGAGCTCAAAAGATCATTTGTTGCTCAGAGGGGCACTAGACGGTTGTGTAAGATGGGGATGGCAAGATCAGCTGTGATTACAGGGTCTGTCCTGAGACTGGAACAATCAACTGTATCACTGCAGCAGAAGAAAAGAAACATAAACAAAACCTTCCCATTTAGAAATGTTGAGTAATATCCTCTACCAAGACACTCAGCTTCTCAAGATAAACAGAGCCCAGGACTGGGCCATCTGCACTTTTTGTTCATGTTTTCAGAGTGTGGGAAATACAGCAACAACCACCACCATCATCAGGTGCAGCTGAAGAACAACATATACGAAGTTTTACAGTTCAGAGTTACTTGGGGGATCTTCCAGATGGGACACGAATATGAACTGTAGATTTTAATAAACTGGTGTGGTTTTGATTGCTGCCTCTACCTTATTTGGTTGCTCAGTATATGGCACGAATAAATGAAGAGAGATAACCCAGGGAGAAAAACTACATTACAAACACAGTTCAGCCAAGCTCTATTTTCCAACTGGCTAAAGAAGGAAGCTTCTTACACTTAATATGACCTAGAAACTGCACATTCCCCAGCAGCCCTAATTAGTTGAAGAAACTAAGCGTTTTACCACATAACCTTCAAATAATCTCTTTGAATTCACTGGTTTCCCAAGTGTTTCTTCCTTGTCCCATTTCATACAGTTAATGAAACATCTCAATCAAGGAGCTGGTTTTTATATGTGAGCAGTTTCTGTCTGCATTCTAAAGGGATGAGATTTGAAATAAATTACCATTCTTTGTTTTGTTCCTTAGGGTAAAATGAGTGTCAGCACCATATCCTCTTTCTGTCCCAGAAATTATTTCTCAGGTACTTCACCTCCCTTTTTACTCTCTGAGGAATACTTTCATATCTCAGGAGGATGAGAGTATGGGCATGGGAATCCAAAATGCTTTGTGTCTCATGTACAGCTGCTAATTGGAATATCCAGCCACTCTCCAGCTTGTCAAGGCACTGACACTGCCACGCTTGGCACATATGTATGTAAATAAAATTTTATCCAGGGCAGAGGGTGACAGGGGCATCCTGTTCATGGAAGGGCTGTTTTTTTGTTGTTTTATTTTTTTTTTTTTCATCCAGCAGCTGTTCAGAAATTGCTTTCCAGTGACCTTTGGCCCAGCCTTCCGGGAACAGGTCTCTAACCTGAGATACCTAACCTAAACTGATCAAAGTAGTGTCATCCCATTCCAAAGTCCGGGAAATTAACCCACACAGAGAAAGTATGGAATGTGTGCAGCATTTCTAGAGCTTCTTCTGCCTTTCTCCTTGTTTTCCTCCACTCACTTACTTCCACTATGACTAAGGACAAATACAGTTGAAATTCCTATTGGAATTATTGCTATTGGCAAATCCTCTACTAAGGGGAAAATCTGTTGGAGTTTAATCTATATGAACTATCAAGCCACATAATTCAGATGGTTAAAGTGTTCATGTAATACAGGTACTTGATGACCTTCAGATTTTGGGGACTGGTTGGCTCAGTGAGCTACCCCAGAATCCTCAACATGGTCACTGTTTGTCTCTCTCTCTCACTTTGAACTGCACTTAGTTAAAAACTTTGTCAAGAGATGTATAGCTTATCAGCTTTGAGGACAGCTGGTAAGCAATAGAAGATGAAGTCAACTAATCTGTAAAATAATTGTTAAGACTTTTTTTTTCTAAAAATATTCAACTAAAAGATCATTTTAAATATGAAAAATTATTACTGGATTTTCACTAGAATTCCAAATTCTGCTTGTGCTGAAGCTGTGGGGGTTTAGAATAACCAAAGAACATTTTGTGTGTGTGAAGGTGTTCCCATGAAAGCATTTGGCCAGCCCCAACAGACTCTTAGAAAACTTCTTCCTTTGTCTTACTGTTACAAAAGTGGGGGTAAGTACATAATGGAGTAAAGAAATTACTTATTGAGCAAGGCTTTTATCTGTTCACTTTCTGAAATAAACACACATTGTGGTTTTGAAGGCTATAAGAACTGCAATGCAAATGCAAGCTCACAATATGCAGCATTATAACCCATTAATGACTAGGCACAAGGAAGATAGCAAAGCCCAAAAGGGAAGAGATGAAAGAAAGCAGGGCATACAAATCTAACCTCAAGAACCAGCTGGAAATTATCCATCCAAGGGTTCCCTAATGGAAAACAACTTCAACAAAAATGCAAATTGTGTTTTTTACAGTAATTATTTCAAGTCCACAGCGGTAGAAATTGCAATGAAGTTACGTTATTTCAACAGTTTTCAACATTTTCAAATTCTACTTCAGGTCATAGAGAAATGCTGAAAGGTTGAAATATCCCTTTGGGGGGGCGGCAGGGGGAAGTTGTCCAGACTTGCTTGTCCACTTGGATCTTCCTGAGTAAGATTTACTTTTAACAACCGAATTCTCATCAGGTGGAAGCAAACCCAATGGGTCAGAACCAACTGAGCTGTCATTTGGCTCACAGCTTTGACAGCCTCTGTTTTCCTGGGTGTGCTTGGAAGAATGCTGTTCAGAGAAAGTGTTTGCTTCTGGTTCCAGATGCATTTCCTTTTCAGAGTATCTGGGGACACACAGAAACCAACACCATCAATGTTCTGCGCCACGTTCTGACTTCCCGCCGTGGGGTGACAGAGCAGGTTAGTATCGGTTCGGTATCACACAAACATGTCATATACCTGTTCTGCTGCAGCTGTTATTCCTCTCCTAAGAGCTGCTCGTTTTCTTCATGTGTAAAATTTTATAGCTGCTTGAAAACTGGCACTATTTTTGCCTAGAAGCGATTCACTAACTAGGAACGTTGTGAAAAATGCAGTTGATTCTTGTTTTCAGCTTGGGAAAAAATAAAGCGGGCTTGTCGTCCTCGGTCGGGAGAGGTGTCCAGCGCACAGCCGGGAGCTGGAAGCTGGTGTTCCTTCAGGCTGGAGGAGCGCGGCTGGAGCCGGCGGACTGCTGGCACCATCTAGTGATGCCTGCGGGCTTGCACAGCTCCTGCCTGAACTACTCAGGGTTACATCCCGGCTCAGGGTGCCAGAAATCTCTGGAAGGAAAAGGTGGCGGGGGGGACAACACTTAAACCACAAATACTGTTACAAGGGCTAGAGTTCTATCCTTGGCATCACCATTTTTAAGTGGCTTTTTCTCTGACACACCATGTAACACTGAGTTCAGTACATCTGCATCACATTTGTATGGATATCTAATGAACTACTCAGGGTTACAGGGCAAAACAGAGTGGTACTTACTGGAGAAAGCAAAATGCAATGGGAAGGGCAACCACATTTCCACATGGATTTTTCTGTAAATCCAAAGTTTTCAGTCAAAAAAAAAATCTAGACAAACCCCCAGGCTTTTTCTCCTCCCTGTTGAAGTTGCCAGCTCTCTGTCTCTGCTCATATGGCAACAAGGAGAATTTCCACTGGTTCTCTTTTAGAACCTCTTGAAAGGCCTTCAGTGGGGACACCAGCCTTTCTCTCGACCTCCTCACCAGCTGTGAGTCTAGGCTTCGGTTCGTGTTGCAGAAACTAAGGTGGAAGGTGCTGCCACCTGTCACCCACCATGAAGGTGGGCTGCAGCAGAGAGGAGGCCAACGTTGATTTCCCACCTTAGTAACAAGTTACTCCATTGGGAATTTGACTGTAGGTTCCTCATCTCATCCCAGTCAGGTCCCTCAGTGGTCCCTTGCCTTTCCTGCCTGCTCTTCTGCTTCCATACTGGCACAAACCAGAAGGGAAACAGTGCAGTGCTCAGCCCTTGGAGGACTGATATCACCTGTAAAGCTGGACACATCTTTTCTTTCTTGCTGCCTGTCTTCAGGAGGAGATGGTTTTGGTCAACCAAAGGCTTTTGTGACTCTGTCTCCCTTTTTGGGTCTGTTGTATTTTTTTCCTTTAGAGGAAAATTAATTAAGGTATCCAAGGCCATTTTAGGCTCTATAGTATCAAAAATCAGGCCAAAAAAATTCTAGGGGAGTTGAAAGGCAGTTGTAGTTTAAAAAATCTTCTTTCTTTATAAGACATTTCAGAAGTGCCACCAAATTACAGGCTCAGAGTAGAAACCAAATGTTGAGGCTGACCAGAATTTTTTTCCCCATTGTTTTCATCCACTGGTAGATACAGATATTCCTTTCCTCTGTGTTCCTTTTTCTTAACCAGTGATCTGAGCTTTGGTCATCTCTTTAGTGCCACATCACTGTAATAAGAGCACTGAGAGACACACTAAAGACCATCTAAAAGGTAGAAGGTGACAGAGAAGATCATCAGGTTGGAGAGACCCAAGGACAAAGCTCTCCTCTTGCCTGAAGAGAGCTGGCTGGAGAGAGAGATGTCCACTTCCAAATGAGGTCAGCTCGTACTCTCAGCTCCCAGGCAGGAGTTGAGTCACACCCTTGGAGTGCAGAGCAAGGTGACCCCTAGAAAGAGGTTTGCTTAGCTGGCCCAGGGGCATTTCACTGGAGTTCAGCCCTTGCCAGGGAAGGAAACATACCCTGCAAGTTCATGCTGAGGCAAGAGACCTTGCCTGGGGCTAAGGGTTATGTCAGGAAACCAGCAGGAGACCCCCAACCCCTGGAGTGGTGCGTGGAGAACCAGGCCAGGAATGCATACATTTTGTAGGGACCAGCACTGCTTAGAAAAGACGGGGTTTGGTGGTTGTTTGTTTAATTAGAAGTGGTAAATAGGAGTCACAAGTGTCAGGATCTGTGCTGGAAGTTACTAAGCTCTTAGTTTAACTTCAATTACATTGCCTTGTCTCCATAGACAGTTGTGTAACAGGGGCAAGTCTTGCCTGAATTCAAGCATTTCCAAGGTTTGCTGGCTAATGCTTGAAAAAAGGCATAGAAACCCTTGAATGAAAATTCTGTGACAAAGAATTCAGGAGACTAGAATTAAAACAGAGCAAGAGAAAGAGTAGATTTGTGCAAAAAAACCCCACCACAAATATGTATCCAGCTCTGCCATGGGGAGCAGGGAAGCTATTCACCTAAAAATAAATTTAAAGGCTACTGGTGACTTCATGAGGATTTTAATTATTTTTCTTGAATTTGAGGGCAGGAACACCTTCCTGATTGTGGGGGGCAGCACTAGCTGGTGGTATAAAGGGCAGGGCGTCCTCTATTGATCCAGTTTGAAACCATTAACTCAGCACAGGCAGAGGCACTCAGGTAGCCAGCCCCTGCCGTCTCAATGCCACACTGTTCCACCTCCCTTGCAATCTGTGGGCAGGCTCAGGCACCACTCCTGTTGCCTGTTCCCTGTCTGTACCATAAACTGCTCACATGCATCCTACAAAACTTCAGGAGGAACAGCCCAAGCCTGCCCCTTGTCTGGGCACTGACAGCCCCTGGCACACTGCAGCCCTCAAGGCTATGTCCCGTGGCAGCACTGCACCCTGCTCTTCGCTGCTTGAGTAACGACTGCATGGCTCTCAAACCCACATCTCCACTGTCACCTGCATTACCTCTGAAACTCAAATTTAAATTCCACAGCTTCGATCAAGTTGCACTTCTCCAGCAGCAGAGAATATTGCCCTTCATGCCCATTGGGCCCATCCTTCCAAATCACAGGTCCAGCAATGCATTTAAACCTTGCCCGTGTGCATGCAGCCCCCACCTTGCACCCTGTCCTTACTAAAGTGGGCAGGGAAATGAAAACAGTATGTTGAAAAGGAAAAAGAAGGTATTTCTGGAGCCACTGTCCCCGTCTGCAGACAAGTCTGGCATCTCTGTACTAAGTCCCCCAGGCCCACCTGCCTGGCTTGAGGTCTCCAGGAGCTCTGTCGATGACACTGCCACTGCTCCTGCCTCTAATTACAAATGGCTTCCACAGCCATAAATAAGTGGAAGATAGAAGCTGCAGGTTCCTTAATAAAGTTTATTTAATCATAACTATGCTTAGGAAAATACACTTGTAAAGGTTAATATAATGCAATTTAGTTTAACTTTATACTACATTTTGAACAAAAGACTTCTTATACATGATTTAGGTAAAAAGAGGAAGTATGATCTGGCTCGTTTTACATCTATTAAAATGCAGAAAAGACTGTCATGCACTACAGTAGAGAGCATGAAAAAAAAATTACCTTTGGTTTAATTCAGAGAATACAAGTATTGCACTGTAAAAGCATCAAACATGGTGCAACTAAACATCATAAACATGTTTCCATGCCAGCTTACAAAAGTTTGTTAGCTAGTGTAATTTTAGAGGGGGGAAAAATATATGTACACATAAAACAATTTCTTTAGCTATTTGGATTCTGTTAATATCATATGCATGCCACATATCTACACAACTGACATTCAAGAAAACTCTTGAATTTAATACCTTTTAGCTACATTAAATGTGTTGAAATCAATGACATTACTGTATCTTAACTGGCCTGTCAGCTGTTAAACATTCTTCTTTAAATGACTAAAGTTCCAGCCTAGATCATCAAAATCCAGAAACAACAATTGCAATATCATGGATTTTAAGTGCCTAGCTAGCCATTTCTTGACCATTTTTCAGGGCAGTTAGTTTGAGTGTATAGATTCATACAGAAAAAGACCAAAACACATGACTCAGCCAAGGGCTGGCAGTGTACGGGTATATCAGCATGCTAATCCTTCCAACCACATACTGGAGGTTGAACACAAATACAGGTATTATTGCCAAAAAACACAAACATGCTAGCATTGGCAAAACCAACACAAAATAATTTAACAATATTGAAAAAGACCAAAAAAAAAAAAAGGCATTGTTTAAAGGGAGACACAGCAATGTAAGACCACCATATATGGTGGGCTATGTGACCACACTGCTCCTGAAATACTCATATTAGCAGTGCCTAACATTTGAGATAAACATAATGCATTACATCCTTGCCTTTTTATCTAACATAATCCCAAACCTTGCAGAGGATTCCAACACAGTTCTGCACCAAGATTAGCTAGTCAGGACATTGTTGATGGGTCTCAGATAGAAAAAAAATCTACTTTTCTTCTTCTTAATATGTTAATAATTTATTTTCAGTTTCTCATCTTGTGGTAGGAAACTGCGCCAAAGAGGAGCCAACTGTTGACTTCGAAGAGTTCTTGTCAGATCAAGCATTGAAACCTTGACCACTTCACAGAAATGTGCAGCACAGTATTTCAGAGAACCACCTTTGCTTTTGTCTCACAGAGAGAACTTTCAAGTCAGTCAACAGCATCATTTTCATTAAAAAACAAACAGGAAAAAATTATCAGGCCAGTCCATGAGTTTACTTGAATATAGCTAAAGTCCTCGAAGTCTCTCCAAAAAGGCAAAGGCTCTTCACAAGGATAGGAAGGGAGCTTTAAACCTCTACACGTACTGGAATTCCCAGCATCTGCTCACATCACTCACAAGTGGTGGCAACATTTATATATAAACACTATTATGAAGAAAAAAAATACATCTAAAACTATTACAGCTGGTAGTTTAGGAAAACAATTCAACTAGGTTTGTTTTCTTAATGTTTAACATAAATATAGTTGCAACTTGATCTTGAGTTGACAATGATTGTCGCAGCCAAGGTAAGGATTGAACACTATCTATGCAAACAGAAACTCACTATACATTATACAACTTATTTCTGTCATGAGGGATGCCTTCCCTCTCAAATCTTTGGCCTCCTATTACCAATCTCTCCCAAAAGCAGAAGCAATGTAGCATTGTTGCTCTCAATTAATTCACAGCAGTGGGTTTGTTTGGAGGGGAAGATGGTGTGGGGACAACACAGTGAAGAATGGGGTTTATTCCAGAGCTTACACAGAGAGAGTTACTTGCAATAAAGTGCTCTGACAAATGCTGTCTGAGCTGTTCAACTCCACTCCCCAAGTAACACCTGCCTCCAAATTTGCTTCTTTGGAGCTGTCCCTAACTGCTTCCACTGGAAAGGCAGCTAATGACAGTCAGAAGAGTGCACAGATGGGACCTGGAGGGTTTTGCTTCTTCTCTGCTGGTTTGGATTTTGTTTACATTTTGCCACTGGTTGGGTACAATCAGTTAGGTATGCAATTTCACTTGCATTTGTGTGTGCTAGAAATGAAATCTGTTTAGAATTAAAAATTTCTGGCATGACATGTAGACCTGAGATGACAATCTGATAACCTGCATGTTTCTCTCTGCATGGAAGCAGGATAGTTTTATTAAATGCAACTTGAGTTCATAAGGAGCAGAAATTCCTACAGCTTTTTAATGGCAGGTTTGTTGCTTACCAGTAGATTTATCTTTGTTTGTTGAATTTTTTATGTATGAGATGTTAGATTATATCACTGCTACTATTTTATTTTTTTTAAAGCTCATAAAGTTTGACTGCTGTCCACCACAAAAATGAAAACAGAAGGGGGGGAAAAATCATCCAGACTTGCAGAATCTGCAGACTGTTTCCACTGAGAGTGATTAATTTCCTGTCTGGTGATCCCAAATTATAAATCAGAATTTATTACTCTGCATGTGTATTCAAAGTATCAGAAGTGGTATTTCCATGACAGAATAAATTCTGTAAAGTGTTTTGGAACTGCATTGGTATCGTTTTGCTCAAGGACTGTACAATTCTAAACCCAGTTAAAAATACATAGCCAAGCAGTTGATAATCTCAGCAACTTCATGCACAGTTAATCACACCCCAGGAAAACAAGAAAAATCTGCAGTAAAGAGCATCACAGAAAACTGCCACAGAAAACTGTCCCACGGTAAGCAACAAGTCTGAACATTTCCAAATAAAAAAACCTTACACATAAAAAAACCAAACATGCATATATAAAGTGTACATATACTGCACAAGCACTATTCCTAGAAGATTAAACTGCATAGGTAAAAATCAAAAACAAGTGCAACATTTTAAGCCCTTAAAGCACAATCAAAAAACAAAAAGCAGAAATTAAAAATAACAAACTTGCTCCCCCACAACAAAGCCAATTACACATCAGTGATTAAGATATTAATCAAGACAGAGGTTCTCCAATCAAAAGTTGGAAGGACTACTCTCAAATTTTGGCTCATCATTCGCGCTTAGGGGATCTGAAATGTACGTTCATAATTGTAATTAGCTTAAACAGTTATGTTCATCACTAGCCAACTTTGATTTCTTTTACAAAGTGCTCTTTATGTAATAGAAGCTATCTTACTGGTAGAAAAACCATCAAGTAGTTTAACACTTTGAACATCAAGATACATTGAAAAGAACTAAAAAAAAAAGGGAAAGCAAAAAAGGGAGAGAAAGAGTTGGCTGCTAGAACAAAAAGCAATTTATGCCAGTGGCTCTATAAACATCCAACTTGTATATTGTTAGCTCCAGTCTTGTTCCTAAAACTCAGTTTATAAAAGAGCTGCATAAGCTAATAGACTAGAAGCTTACAGTGACTTTATAGGACACAATCTCATACACCCTACCTGCTTTCTCTAATTAAGAGATCCAATAGTTAATGAGTTCACCATGACACATAAAGTTGTCAAAAATATTTTCAACTTAAAAAAAAAAAAAACTAAACCAAAAAAGAAACCAATGCAGACACTTAAGCAAACCGTGCTTAAAAAAAAATCTACAATATTTTTACATAAGCTGTGTAAGATCTTACAAAAGAAGATTCCCGAAACCACAGCTATTTCTACTCCTGCCCTTTTGCTGCCTTCTCGAGATAATACACATTAACTAAGTGCCTGTTGAGGTGCTTGCTGTATTCACCTTCCTTTTTAAATGAGCGGTCACAAAAAATGCACACATAGTTCTCCCTGGCCACCGTGGTGTCCGGAGCTCCTTGTGACATCTTTGGACTGCTCTCCTCCTGTACAGAGCGAGCACCATTTAACCCCGAGTCGTCGCTTCCTTCTGATATGTTGTCACTGATGTCACTGCCTTCATGGCTGTGGATGCCCTCATCCTCATCCATTTCCTGAGATTCATTTACGGCCGTGTTATCCCGAGATAAGGACAGAGCCACTTTAGGGCTTTGTGTACACCCTTCTGCGGGCACAGGTGCTGGCACAGCATCTCCTGTTGACTCTGTCGCTGGCAGGCATGTCTTGGTCAGGTCCATCAGGTTTGAGTTAGTCTCAGTTTCTGCCACAGTTTCCTCTGGCTCCTTCTCAGGTGCCAGATCTGGTACCACATCCATGAGTACATCCAAGCTTTTTTCAGAAGACACTGCTTGGGAAGATTCCTCAGAGCAAGTGTCTTCCCTTTTGTCCGCCTGTCTCTCCTCCTCTTTTGCACCACCAGTGTCTTCACTCTCTCCTGCTGCCGCAGGCATTTCTTGGTCCTCTACCTCACCTTCTAAGGTGTTTGCATCCTGAGCTGGCCTACAAAGCTGCCCTGGACTTTGGATGCAGTTTCCTTTAGGATCAATGCTCTCCCCACTGAGAGCATGATCACCATCGTTGTTTAATGCCACTGTGTCAGTGGGATCTTGCTCCTTCTGGTCACTGCCCTCAGTGTCCAGCTTCACACCTCCATCTTCTTCTCTGATAGGATACTCATCTGGCATCTCCTCTTCCTCAATCTTCTCCTGATCAAGTTTACTGCTCTTTTTACTGTGCTTTATTTTCAGAGCTTTCTTTTTTCTGTTTTTCTTGAGGCAAAAATTTTGCTTTTTAGGCTCTTCTTCTGGTGCAACATCACTTTTTTGAGCTTCCTGGCAGTCTCTGGGTTTAGCTTCCACTTTCTTTTTCTTTTTTGTTACTACTGAGGTATCATTTGCAGGCTCTTGCTTTGAGGAAGTTGCCTCAGTCTCTGCCTTTCTTTTGACCTTCTTTGTTTTACATGTTTTCTCAGTACTTTTCTCAGTTTTAATATCCACCTCCTTGTTTTCTGAAGCAGATTTCCGACTTCTGGTTGTTACCTGGCCTGCAGAAACATTGCTTGCAGACTTCTTCTCCTTTGCCGAATTATCTTTTTTCTCCACCTTCACAATTTTTTCCGTTTTCTTTGCAGCGGAATCCCCTTTTGTTGGTTCCTTCTCCACTTTGTCATTACCGCTCTCAGAAAAGTCAGCTTCGCTCTTTTTAGTCCGTAGCTTCACCTTTGAGACATCCATGGTGATGTCAGAACAATCAGGATGCCTGGACTTGATGTGATACTGCAGGTTACATTTTTTAGACGCTGCATAATCACAAACAGGGCAGAGGAACTGGCGCGGGTTGATGTGGAGCTCAACGTGCTTTTTGAAATTGCTGCGGTCAGCGGTTTTGTAGTTACAGTGCGGGCAGATCAGAGGCTTCGGCCCGTTGTGCACTTGCCTCGCATGACGAGTCACTTCATGCTGGTTTGAGGCCACGTAGCTGCACTGGTCACATTTGAATGGCTTCTCACCTAAGGAAGGAAGGATGGAAGGGAATGATGGTGATTATTAAGCATGGTGGTTGCAGGGCAATCGCTTCCCACTAATACAGATACAGAAATATGAAACTTGAAAAGGATAAAAAAAAATTATCCATGCGCCTTTAAAATTAAGCAAAGTCAACATAAGAAATCCACAAGTCACAAACACATTCACAAGACACTAAGAACAAAATACAAAAAAAAAGAGAGAAGGGTGAGGGCTGGGAGGAAGGGGATCCAAAACCAAACAAGCAGTAACAACGTCACAGGTTCTGGCTAGGCATACATACCGGCAGAGATCTCTCTACAGTAATATTAGCAAATGGAATCCATACCCAACTGGTCCATTGAATGCATTGTAGAAAAATGGAAATGTAACATTTGATGAATAGCAGTTTCACACAAACATTTCAAAAAGTCCAACTTTACACAGATTTAGCATACTTCATGTTTGCATTGAAAAGGAAATGAGGGAAAAGAAGCTAGCAAAAACCTAAGAACATGAAAGGGGTGCCCAGATGATCTTTACTTCAGAAAAAATTCAGTTCACTGCTTTGGTGCCTCAAACACATAGTGCTGTGGCTCCAGGCTACTATTGGCAAGCCAACCAAATGCAGTCCACAGCCATCGGGTTACTATTAAAATCTGCATTTACATTAGTGTAATGACTCCTGTAGAAACGTTCCTGAAATGTTCTGCTTAGTGCATGCCGCTGCAGCAGAAGTAGCTTTCCCCTTACACATCAAAGCAAATAGGAAAAACACTTCTGCAACAACTCAAGTCCAGAAATACTTCAGGAGCATCTGTGCATGCACAAATTTAGCTGAGGAATTTGGGATGCTCCTGAGCTCTGAACCAGCATCTCAAAACTGATCTGCAGAACTAATGCATGCTACTTCTTCTGTATGTTGAAAACCACTTCAGTCCCTTTTGCTTGTGATACAATAGTGCTTCTCCCACCCCTGCAAGCTACTGCCCATACACAAGCATGCTCTGTAGCATGACTCAGGAGACCAGCCAGCCTGCATTGAAGGCTGTGTGTGCCTGTTTGTGTGTTAACCACATGATCTGCAACACCCTCACAAACTCTAGAAAAGGCTGTGCTGCCTCCCTGGCAGGAAGCAGGGGGACAATTGTTTAGGAGTCGAGATCATCTCACGTCTGCAGCATCTATTTATTATTTAAAGAAGAGCTACTTTGATTCCCTCCCTCTCCACTTCCTTCTTTTTTCGTCCCACTTCCTGGTGACGTTTTCTACAAGTTGAAGCTTGATGTGTTTATTGCTCACCCTTCCCCCAAGTATAGAGCCTTTATCACCTACACTTCAAAGAATAGTTCTGTGTTGCACTGTGGGAGGACAAGAACAGCCTCTCATACATACACATGAACAAGCTGTTCTAAGTGCAAAGAATGCCCAGAGGCAGCTGCAACCTGGTAACTCAAAGACAGCATGTGAAGAGTTTGTGTCCATCGCCTCTACTAAATCCTGGGCTTTTATTGCGCAAGCAAAAAGGATATGTACCAAGATGGCTAAAAAACAGCTGCGAATGAGGCTCTAAACCACTGTCATTTGCTGTCTGACATGCGAAGAAAGCTACAGCACCCGTGGGCCTTAAACAGCCAGCCTGTCAACTGCAGGAGTCCAGAAACTGCCATAGAAAAGGTGCAGCTGCCTGGGCATTGCAACAAAACATACAACAGAATTTAGGAGAGCTATTAATACAAGACCCCTGATAGCAAAACTCATGCCTTCCCTCAGAGACCTTTGAGGCTGGGGCCACAGGCAGTTCCCACTCCTTACCTCCTTTGGAGTTGAGACTTCCTTGCATAGATCAAGGGCAGAGCAATATGTTCGTGAAATGGTTTCCAGGCTCGGTATTGACCAAACCATTTGCAAATCTGGTGGTTCATTTGCAAACCAGAGGTTCAACCAAGTATTATTTTTGCTTCTGAAAGCAGAATACTGCATGCACAAAATTCTCACACCAAAACACTGACGTCATTTTAAAGCTGGCTATTTTTAATGGGCCCAAGCCCCCCTCTACTACAGTTAATATTGCCTGTCTCCTGGTTTCAATTAAAAGCCTCATCAATTGAAATTGAGATAATTACTGTTCAGGAGACTTCAACTCCTGTTTGGCAGCATTAGGAATTCACCTAGGGCTGGTCAATTCAGATTTTCCAAAAACAAATCAAAAGCATAGGCTCAGGTCTACCTGAACTTCCTTCTGAGAGTCACAAAGTACAACTGTACTTGTGTCTATGGTGTTACAACTCCCAAAAATGCTGTTAATTCATTCAAAAAGGGATGAGCAAGAGCGCGAGAGCAAATGTTTGTAACACCACAGCTCACAACCAGTAATGGGAAATGAAGGCTAGTGAAAATTCCTAATTTGGCTTTTAGTGCCACAAGACTGAGTCACTTGCGAGCATCCTCTGAGTTTGCTTTTTCTCCTGTGTCTCCTTGCCATAAGCAGACACTAATTTACATCACTGTGTCATACTAAACAAAAGCTAAGGGTTTCCTCAGAACCCTGGGATGAGACTCAATCCCAGGCATCACAGAGGAGATTTTCATCTACTCAAAATGTTCCCAGCTTCACTGATTTGAACTCAGCTATGACAGCAGACAGTGCACAAGGATTTGTTCCTATATCATCACAATGTTGCATTTATTACTAGATTACTAGGACTACTAGAGCAGCCCTGTGAATATCAGAATAGATCTTGAAAAGTAAAAAAGAAAAGTACATATTCCCATTATCAGTTTTATTCATGACACTTAGCATTCCTACCAAGACAATCTTCCCCATTAAAAAAGGAGCTAAAGCTCAGGCCATACTGGCTAAGATGGCAACTCACACAGAACTGGGCAGACTGCTTTAGGTGGCCCTTCTGGAGCCAGGGTCTGGCCCAGATGACCTCCAGAGGTCCCTTGCAACTGCAGCCACGGTGTGATACTGTGACCCACCCCCTTTTCCTCAGTCACGCTGCTGCCACTCCATACCAACCTGAGTGTGTGCGCATGTGCCTGGTTAAATGGGTCTTCTGAGAGCTGGAGTAAGGACACATCGCACATTGATAGGGTCGCTCCCCTGCAAAAACAAACAGAAAAGTAGTTACTGAAACACAGAAGATTCCCAAACGTGGTTACCAAGCCACACAGGGGAAGCTGTCACAGGTCCTCACACTGTATTTGAGGGCATGTTATCTCTCAGCAAAGGGACAGTGAGAAGCATATGCCCGAGCTGGACCACTGCGACGTGTCATGACTTATGAATGAGGGTAGTAAAAGGGCAGGATATGACACAGGCACATCCTAATGTCCACCTGGAGTCAACAGTAACCTCAGCCAAAAGATGATGAGGGCAGACAACTTTAGGAAGCCTTAAGCCACCAGACCTGACTCCCTACAACATTTTCTCCCAACACTCAGAAGATGCACAAAAGATCCTGTAAGAAATTAGGAATGTTCTTGCTTTGCTTAACACCTTACCTGAAACCTCCATATTTAATTTGGATTAAGATGGGATACGACCATCCATTCCACATAGACTTGCATTTACCAGAACACAAGCGCAGATAGAGCAGGTCTTTGCTTCCAAAGTTTTACTGGCAGCGTGCAAATAGCTTGCAGCACGGAAAAGCATGATGCCCTGATCAGTGAAATTATGCTGCTAGCAAAAGCTTAAGTGTAGCATAAACATTTATTTCAAAGACTCAAAACCCCATGCCTGAAGAGTTACTGGTTCTGGAGAACTGATGAAAACTAACCCGCCATAAATTATATCTCCACTGAGGACAGTCAGCTTGTAACTGTAGCTAAAAACTGTATCAGTACAATGATACTTGAAAATCTTTTTCAAGTGAAGACAAGCTCCAAAGGCAGACAGTTTCATAATTAACACGTTAGGCAGGTCCAGATAAGCACCAGGGTGTTTGCCCCAAACTACTAGCACACTGTCTTCACTACAAGCACTTTTTAGTCTTGGGTAGACACCCACAAGAAAAGAGAGGAGTGAAGCTGAAAAGGGAAAAAGAAGTTACTCAGTCCTAGTATTTATTCAAATCATAGCCAGAATTATACTGCAGCATTTTGATAAATTTGCTACATATGAGGCATACAACCAAGGTGCTCTCCAAATCACAGAGACCTGGACATCAGCAAAAGCCCTGCACAGAGGCTATCTGTCCACTTTCAGAGGCACGGCTCTTCCTGCAGTAGCAAAGATCTGCATCTGCCAGTGTGTGATGTGAGGCTCCACTGCTGGCCTGTGCCAACAGCAGTAGAAGCAGCCTTTGTAAAGCAGATTAATTCCACATTTCTTCCTTCCATCAAATATTTAGACTATCAGTCTTGATTAGATCAGCAGTTTAAAGGTAAATTCGCCCTTACAACCACAACTCCCCTCCCTTTCCAATTAAAACAAGGTAGGAGATTGGCGAAATACACACAATAAGATTTAAGTCATGTTCAAGGGAGGGGTAGTCCTTTTGTTACAAAGAAATGGTTTTGGTTTTAAACAATTCCTTACAATTAAAAAATACGTGGCCAAAGGTCCTGGAATATTCAGTTATATCTTCTTCCCACTACCTGAAATTTCATATCTGTAAAATTACCTACAACATCAGGAATGTGAAACAGGCTTTTATTTCATGGCCTTTTTTACATAGGGCACAGCCACAAAACATACTAGATTTAAGTATAATGAACACAACTAATTTAAAATGTGTTACTGCCACTTGAGAATTAAATGCATTGTACAGACTGTTCTGTAAAATACTATTCCCCAAAGGATTTGTATTGTAATTTTACAAGTTGGTTCAATATATGCAAACAAGCCATCAGAAAAACCTTTCCACAAAACACTTACAGAATAAGGCCCAATCTAGCAAAAGCTCAAGCAGGCACTTTATGTAAATGAACAGACAGACTGACAAGCACACAAGTTTAAGACCATCTTGTTAGGGAAAGTTGCCAGTCTGACCATTCAGGGGACTCTCAAGAGTCACACTCCCAAGGCCAGACTGCTGGGACTGAAGCCCTTTCACAGCAGGTGACTCCAGTGACCCAAGAGGTGCCCCACTTGACTTTCTGCACACCCCACTCACAAACAGTCAGACCAGGTTTCCTTATCAGTTTGACCCCAGGTTTCCCATAGCAGAGTCTTAGATGTCTGGTTCCATAAAGCCGTTTACTGATGGCACAGTAACACAGAACCACCTGGAGCTGGTGCCTCCAAAGAGGACCCAAGAGTGGAACCCCTGCACTTTTATACCCTCACATTCTACCTGCACACAAGTCTCGCTCTTCCTCCCCAGCTTTCTGCTCCTGCTGCTCATCAATCCTCTCCACGTCCAACTACCTTGCTGGCCTCTCCAGTCTTCATCTGCTCTGTTGTCCAAAAGGTTGGCAGTTCATGGCTCCTGCTGTGTCTCTCTGTGCCCATTCACCTGGCTGGCACCACCGGTGCAGGACTGGCAATTCACGGCCTCTCTGGGACTTACCCTGAGCAAAACCTGATCTTGAACTGCCATTTGCACACTGAGCTACCTGCAACAAAGGTATTCCTCAACAATCTCTTCATAAAGCCTTTTTTTAAAATGCCATTAGAATTCCCACCTGCTTGAAACAAATCTGCTTCCATCAAACTTCCAACACAGTGGCAAGCAAGAAAGATCCCCTCTCATGACCAAAATTGAAACGGAAAAAAAAAAAATACAAACCAACCAGAAACCAAACCAAAACCAAAACTAGATACAGAACATTGTGACTGACTGAAGCAGATGTCTTAGTTATTTAGCCCTTCAGATTATTTTCAGGGAACTTTTCTAGAAATTTCTTCTAACAAGCAAAATAGAGAAAAAAGAAAGAGAACAATGCTGCACTGTCCTGCACATAGTACAGCTCCAGAATCGGCAGGTAAATCAAGTCAAAACTTGGTCTAAAAGGTCTAACGAGCACAAACGAGCCCAGGTAGATCTGTCCTTCACACAAAGAGTCCTTTCTGCCCAAGCAGCAGAGGAATGGATTGCCGTGAACACCTCCAGCCAGCCCCTCCTGGGCAGCAGATAGGCTCTTCCAGATGTAGCTTTCCCAGGTGACAAGCCTATGACCATCTGTAGGATCCTTGAAACACCCCTCTGCCCAAGGTCCCCCACCTTTGCCCACAGCCTGCCCCACAAGCACTGTCACAAGCTGCAAGGTATCTTCAGTACAGGGCGGGTTCTGGAACACCTGCTTTTCAGCATGAATGCAAGCAACAACAGGCAGGCAGATAACGTCTGCCTGCCTTGCTGCAGTCCCCAAACAGGCAGAGGATAGGTATTTTTTCCAACCATGCAAGGTACTAGCATGCAGCCCCCTTCCCTGCTCCTGGCCATGTGCTCTGTTATTTGCATGTGTCATTAGTAAGGCAACTAAATTCACTAACCAGCAGAAAACCAACCTAGGGAAGAGGAAAGGAGTATTTTTACTCCTTTACTCCATTTTAGTGAGCTGAATCAACTAGTCCCAGGACACAGGCAGAAAACTGAGACTGCCTTTCTCCAGCAGCAGCAGCGCATTTATCCTGTGAAACTTCACTCTGTACAGTCAGTGTTTCACAAAATTGTATGGCTCTAACACAACAGAATCAAATTAACTGCAAAGAGGCATTTTCCCCCACAAAAAAAAAAAAAAAAAAGCCTGATGAAGAACGAAAAGCAGGAGAGAAAGAAAAGTATCTATCCAAAATTATTTCTCCTATTAGCAATCAGGAAACCAAAGAAACAATTCCAACTTTCTTCTTTCATATTCTGAACCCATAAAATAGGAAGAAAATGATGGATGGATGTATCTCATTCATTTTTCCCAACAAATGTTTCTTTAAATGAAAACTACAATCCAAAGCTATTTTAGTATAATTCAGACAGTTTTACTAAATTCAACACTGTTATGTAAACAGTCTGCAAATACTATTGACTACAAAACAGCTGCAGGTGTTTTTTCAGGCGTTTTTTGGGTGACGGTTGTTTGGGGGATTTTTTGTGTGTTCTGGTTTTGTTCGTGTTCTTAAAGGCAATTTATTACACATTCGTTTTGGCAGAGACTTTTAGGCTGGTGTATAAAATATACCTGGCAGGAGCTTATTTATTCTTCTAACACTCTAGCTTTAACATTCTCCTCCACAAAACCAATGTTACTGGAAACAAGGCACATTCCTAAATCATTCAACTACATATTTGGAAGTTTTTTATCAAGCAAGAACTTCCTGAAAGAACTTAACTATGTAGTTATGAAGTAGCAAAGAAACACCTACAAAGGTAGACTAAAATATGCTGAAATCATAATTACTCATTTCAGCTTAATTACAGTAATGAAAAGAACTTGAAACCTTGATTGCACCACTGTCTTCAAAGGAGAAAAAGGGGATCTGGATATGCTTGATTTTTTTTAAAAGTTTAATACAGTTCATCAGTAAATTGGTCAAATGCAGTGATAACAGAGCACTTACTCAGCCAACCTGATTTCATGGTTAGCTCCTGCAAAACTCAACAAGTGCTTTCAGAAATCAGAAAGGGGGACCTAATGTCATCTACAAACACAAGCAGAGATGAATTTAAAGTTGAGACAAATGTAAACTAGACAGGAACCAAAGCACTTGCTCACATTTGGCCATGAGTTCCCCACATGATTAATTTAGGTTTTTTCCCACTATTCTGCCATTTTTACCTGGTCTCTTTCCTGTTATCTCCAACAAAACACACAAAGAAAATGAACTGGAGGATAAACAACACCATTTTCCTAATACCTCTCACAATAAACTTTGTTTATTTGCTTAGAAAAAGAATATTTAGACGGGACTGAGTTTGAAACTGATGGTATCCTCTGAACAACAGCACACAGCTATTCTTAGGAGAACAGTGTGTCTTTAAGTACTACAATTCCCAGCAGACCCTCCCAGCCCCAACAAAGCACACTAAAGTGAGCTGACAAACACAAACTCCTGCACACATAAACTCAAGCCCAGCCCCAAGGCCTCTGGAGTGCCCACCCCTTCCAGACAGCTGCAGACAACTGAACTGAAACTTCCATTCATGCCACTGCTGTGACCAAACATGACTTTCAAGGAGAAATTCCCCAGAGTTTTGCTCAGCCAGCACAGCTTACAATAAAGGGGAACCAAGTCAGGTGAGCAGGCTAGAAGATGGTTAGCAAGTGAGCCCTCTCCACAGAAAAGCCCTGACATGGTGGAAATAAAAGCTTCTAAGAAGCAGCAAGGAAGCTCTGAATTGCCCTCTCACTTCCACAAAAGGAATCAGGAGGCAAAGTAACTGTACACCATGGCCCAGAGAGGTGAGATGGCTACGATAAGCCCTCGTCAAAAGGAGTTTTGGTTCATCAGAACTCCCCATGTGAGAGGGTGGTGAGGCTCTCTGACAAAAAGCAAGGTATTCCCTAAGTCACCTGTGGTCCCAGCTCACAGGACAGCAGCAACACTGCAGTCCTCTGATTACACTTAGTATACACCAGGGAAAAAAGGGGCCTCACACTGTCCCTTCCAATTACACACCAAGGTTAGGAGAAGTCAGGAAATCAGGCCAGACCCCCTCGAAGGCTTCCTATAGGGCAAGAGAAGTACGTGTCTACTTCTGGCTGCTGCAGTGATGCAGGCCCTAGAAAAAATGAAGCCTCTGAGCATTAAAAGGAATTAATTCACTGTTCAACTCTTATTCTGACTTTGTGGATGCTGGAAGACTCCTCTGCATGTATGTATCAGCTTGCTCTTCTCTGTAATTACATTGTAGTCAAGTTTCAGCTCAGTCTAAAGGTACCATTTTCAAAACTACCTATGGGATTCAGGCACCTTTTGTAACCTGCTTGTTTTGGTTTTAGACTACATCAGGTTTTGGTGTTGTGGACTCTGACAATTATCACAGGCACACTTCGTCATGCCCTTTTCAAAAAATTTGCTTAAGATTACTAAACAGGATACCCTTCATCTCCTCTTGGCACCTGACATTTTCTCAGTCCTCTAGGATTGTAGATTGGAGTTCAAACCAAATTCCACTAAGCTATAACCTGGAAGCACCAAGAGAAGAGAGCACAAAGCTTTATCAGAATGGAAGAAAGTTTGCAAAAATACTCTGCTTGCTTCATTCATCACAGATTCTCAGTAGTCTTACTGCACTTCAGTCAAAAAAAGAAGAAAACCTTACCTGTGTGAGTTCGAATATGTTGAATATAATTGTTCTTCCTGTCTGAAAAATAGGAGCACTCTGAGCAGGTATACACTTTCCTGGGAAAATGATTTCTTAGGTGTTTTTTCCAGTGATATTCACTGACAGTAGTGTAAGTGCATATGGTACACTTGTAGACTCTCTCATTTTCCCCTGCTTTGTTGTGGTGCTTCAAGTGAGCCAGATAGTGATCATATCTGTTAGTGTTATAGCCACAGCGATCACAGCGGATTGGGCCCTTAGAGAAATCCACCTCTTCTGCAGTGCAGGAATCAGACTCCTTCACCTGTGCTTGCTTTTCTGCATTTTCTTCCACAAAGAATTTCTTAGCACTGTGAACCCTGATATGATGCACAAACTCCTCTTCAGACTCTGCCTCATACTGGCAAGGCTTACAACGAAATGGTTTGCTCTTCAAGCTCTTACACTTGTCCTCTGTGCTTTCTGGAGTACCTGGTGCTTCCAACGAGACATCTTTGTCCACACTGGGAGTCTTCGGAGGTGAACAAGCAGCTGGACCTTGAGTTTCCACACTAGGAACCTCAAGGGAGCTTAATTCCACATTTTCAGGTGCCTCACGGTCACTCTCTGCAGCCTGGGTATCTTCCATGCCCTCTCCATCACTATCTGAGAAGTTGCTGTCCCCCACTGTTGTCAGTTCTGCCATTTGTCTCTCTTCTCCAACCAGGTAATCACAGCAGTTGCCACTAACTTCTCCTGTCAAGGCCACATTTGCCAACATAATAAGCTGAGGAGCTGCCAGCTCAGCTTTAGAAAGGTCCTGTAAGTCATACATGTCATTGGACAATGCCATGCCAATATTAGAACTGCCGGGAAAGAGGCTGTTCCCACCAGACTGCCCAAGCACTTGAGTTGCCATGGCAGTAATTCTGTTGGAAGAGAAAAGGAACACCTGTAAGCACCCGAGCGTGGAAAAGTGTCCTCTGCTGTGTACTGTCAAAGCAGCCCTCCAGGGAACATCAAAAAAACTAAAGATCTTTGCTGACTTGCTGGGGCAGCGGGAAGCAGAACCCGGAGATAGGGGTCTCGTTCCTCAGCAGAAGGGGCGGTTGGGCTCTTCCCTACGTGTGGTGCAGGATCCCACCGTGCGGAAGACCGGTGGGAGGCGCTGACAACGGGGTCCCAGGGCCCAGGCGGGGCTCAGGACAGGGGAGTGACCCCGGGCCGGGCCCCGCGGCTCCCGCCACGCCAGACACCGGGGGCGGCGCAGGGCCCGCCAGTGGGTGCTGCGGCCGGGCTCCGCCAAGTGCCCCTGTCCGGCCGCCGCCCGCCCCAAGGGCCCCGCCGGGCCCAAGGCCGCCAACAAAGGGGGGCGGCCCGGCCCTGCGGCGACCTCCCTGCGGCCCGGCGCACATCCGCCGGGGGAGCCGGGCCGGGCCGGGCCGTGCCCCCGCCACCCTCCCTCCTTCCCTCCCTCCCTGCCTGACAGGCATGCGGCCATTTTCTGCCTACCCACACAAAGCGCCCTCCCCGCGCCGCCCCCGGCCCGGCCGCTGCCGCCGGCCGGTGGGGACGCCCGGCTTCCTCCTCCCCCCGCGATGGGCAGGGCAGGGCAGCGGCGGCGGTGCGGGGGCGCGGGGCGGAGGAAGAGCCTCGGTACCGGCAAGGTCACGGCGGCCGCACCCAGCCGATGCCCGTCCGCGGGAGGGGGAGCGAGAGGCGCCCCGGGCCTGCTCCTGGGCCCGGAGCCTGCGGCTGCGCCCGGCCCGGCCCGGCCGGCGACGGCTTCGCCTTCCGGCGGCGGCGCGGNTACGGCATCGGCTTCACGAGGCGAGTCCAGAGGAGGGCAGCGAAGCTGGTGAAGGGTTTGGAGCACAAGTCTAATGAGGAGCAGTTGAGAGCACTGGGTGTTTAGCCTGGTGAAAAGGCGGCTCGGGGTGACCTTACCGCTCTACAAGCAACTGAAAGGAGATTGTAGCCAGATAGGGGTCGGTGTCTTCCCCCAGGAAACTAGTGAGGAGAGGAGAGTCTTAAGCTGCACCAGGAGAGGTTTAGGTTAGATATTAGTCACGGAAAGAGTAGTTAGACGTTGGAATGGGCTGCCCCGGGAGGTGGTCATCGTTTCTGGAGGTGTTTAAGGAAAGACTGGATGTACCACTTCTTGCCATGGTCTAGCTGATAAGGTGGTGTTCGGTCAAAGGTTGGATCCAATGGCCCCAGAGGTCTTTTCCAGAGGAGGATTCTGTGATTCAGCTCCATCATGGCATGGAACCACTAAACTAAGCCACTAAACTACTCAAATTGTTCTCAAAACATGAAATGCCTTATGCAATCATAGGACTCAAAACCTCCAGTTTGTCCTCATTGTTCCAAAACTGGGAGAAAACCCCAAAAGTTGCTTTTGCAGAACCTGGCCATGCACTCACTGGCTGCAACAGAGAGTTCAATAACAGCATCCAGTCCTGCTTAGGTGACAATCCCAATCCTTAAAGAGGAACCCAAATTTCTTAGTGGTTCTTTCTTCTCTTGGGCACTTGCATGGCTCTTCACCGTGAATATCTGAAAAATTTCCTTGGCCCTGAAATTCCTCAGGTTGAGCTGATTTATGAATTTCAAAACTTTCAGCAGGAGCCGAGAACCTGCTGAGCTGACATTACTGGGAGGCTGCAAAAACCCCTCTCTCTGCATAATCTGGCGAACCTCAAAGCGTGCTGTGCTGCACCACCTGGCAGTGGGTGCAGAGACAGGGCCAGCCACCCCGGCTGGCAAAGCAGAAACATCTCTGAAACTGGGGAAAGCAAATGGGTATTTTCCTAGGTACAAAAACAGCTGAGGAATACAAACTACATCAGGAATTGTTGAAGAACCGTAAAGATACTTTGGTAGGTATTTAAACTAAGAATCTAAAAAGTATCCCTGATCTGCTCCTGTGAGTAGCAGCCTTCCTGGCCTGGCCAGCAGAGATGCGATGTGTGTTCTAGCCAATCTTGCCACCTAGCCCTACCTTAGCTTCTTCTGTTTCCCAAAGGCAACCTCCTTTCTCCAGCCTCCATATCTGCCTGTCTGTCATTTTCATCATCCAGAAGAGGAACGCTGTAACACACATATGTTGTATTATGAATTTATATATATTTTTACATATTATGTTATGGATTTATTTGAGAGAGGTTGCCCTAAAACCTTAACCCGAGGTCCCTTGCCTAGGCACCACATCCTTGCGAACCCCAGGTGTCTTTCCTCCCTCTTCACTGCTCTCAGGATACGCAGGGTTTGGA